>VXBO01015034.1:32507-47156 GCA_013400135.1 Rhinoptilus africanus
AGGTGCTGATGCCGTAAGAGTTTTTCATGACCTATGATAGGGATCAGCCTTTTGCAAAGTGATTATGTTGATAGTATAGCACAAGTTAGCTGTTTTGCAACAGGGTCTGGATCAATAAATTAAAACCAAATCTGGATGGGTGATACAGGAAAGAGTTTTTTCATCAAAGTTATCGTGATTTGTTTATCAATTATTCCTGCAGTAAGCACTGATCGTATAATTGCTAAAGTCCAAAAAAAAGGAAACAGTCACTCCTTGGAAAGGTCCATAATCTGAAAATCAAGGAAGAGGAAACTGGATGTATTGGCAAACCTGGACGCAGGAGTCTAAATTCATAGGTTGCTACTCATTAGCAGCAATAAGGCAGAGTCTTTAGCAAAAAATTACTTAGAATTTCAGGACTAGAGGCAGGATTAAAAAGGATGTTAGTCCAATGTAATTGNGTCTGAGTCCATCAGGGATTCAGAACAAGCTCATGGTAGGAAAGAGAAGAGACAGGAAGTCAAATGTCTCTTGTTTGCTCACTAGGAAAGACTTAAGGGCAAGGAAGATCAATACAACTGGAGAACTGAAATTAAGAGGAGGATTTGTGAATTATTTCTCAGACTCTTCTTCTCTGAAAGAAGAGAGAGAAAGTAAGTGTCTAATTTTCTTGTCTCAAGGCTGTTTTTTTTCTTCTGGCAAATATCAAGAATGTATCACTGATTAAGTTAAGAAGTAGAAGAATTTTCAGAGGTATAATTTTACTAAGGTCTTTAATCTCTCATCTTTTTTTTTTTGCCAAAACCGAATGAAGGTCACAAACCTAATCAGATTTTACCTGAAGTGCAATAGGTAGCCATACTGTATGTATATATATATTTGTTTGTCGCTTGTGTGTGTGTGTACATGTCTGTGTTTAAATAGATAAACATTTCTGATATCCTTTGGTTATTCAAGCTTCCCTAGAGGTATAAAGTATTAGTAAATTTAGCATATTTTAAAAACATACCAAGCACTTTAATTAAAAAAAAAATAATTCAGTGAGTTTATAGACTTCCAAGATGAGATTATTTTCTTCTACCTTTGACACCTAGATTTCCTCAGTAATCAGTAGAAATAGGTAGATGTATACTCTGTAAATGCCTGTCTTTCTTTATTGTTTATAGGGGAGTTTAGATGAATAGCTTAGACAAAACACTCAAATTTTATAGGTTATATTAGTTCATATGCAATTGCATTCATCTTGAAAACGGGACTACACATTTTTAAAATATGACATATTTATTTATAACATTAGTAGCAATATAGGCAATGAAACATGCTCTATTATGAGTTACAAAATAATAGCTTTCCTTTGTACATTGTTCTTGTTTATGCATTATCTCCAAAATTGTAAACTCACATTTATGTTATGCACCACTGATAACTTGAGAACACTTACCATTTGTCACTGAAGGAAAAGAGAAGAGGAAGAAGAATATATCTTAGACAAAAGGAGAAATACCAAAGAAAGGGGTGATGGAAAAGTCCTTCAAAAATCTTCATTTATGAAATCATGGAGCCTCACAATGAGTTAAAAAGATTATTTAACAGTAATTAATGTAATACATCTGTAGTACTCTAGTAGTAGAAGAAACAACAATAGAAATTAACATTGAAGATACCTGTGTTAATTTATAAATCAATAAGCAGGAGTGGAGAAAAATAATTATTATAGAAGAAAGTTTAGTTAGACTGTTAAGAGCAAATATCTCCTCCCCCCCATTAATAGACAGGATCCCTACAGTTAGTTTTATGCAGCTTGATGAAACTGCTGTCCTAAGCACGTTTCAAAGAAGGGCATATTTTGCGCTTACTTTGTTGAATTGCACTATTTTTAAGTAGGACAATGCTTCACAGTTTTAATGTACATTTTATTCTTATTTTTTGTAACTTAAAATATTATTCCCATCTTATTTTTGTGTCATAAACATGCATTCTTATATTTGTAAATTTATTTCCTGTATGAAATATTTTGATAGCTATATGGTAGCATCCTAAACCAGATATGAATCCAAGTTCTGCTCCCCTTGAAAGCCAAGTTTACATTGATTTTCTTTTCATGGCTAGATCTACCTTTTTGTCCATGCTCTAAGTAAAGTATTATCTGAAGCAATGTCTCTTTTGGGAAGTGCCTGTTGAAGCTGAGGTGTCTCAACAATCTGAAGACACAATTCCTGTCTTTTATCTCTAGTTCTTTCTGTCAATGGTGCTAGGTTGATGTTGCCTTATGAACGTGTTTTACGTGTGCTCCTCAAGTTGTTGTATCCCAACGCACAAATGGGGTGTAGTAGGAAATATAAGATGATAAAAAGCCAGTTGATATGAAGTATCTGGCAAATACGATCTAGGAAACTGGGAAACTGCATTCAGTTGTTGTCTCTGTCTGAATTTGTTTGAGTTTTTGTTAATTTTTTTATTTAAGATGACTGAATTCTCCACAAGTAAGAAATTCTTCTTGTTTCTTCAACTCATGGTGAGCATCTGTATTTGTAATCTGGATTATCTGGGATTATGATGATTTAAAATTAAGAGATCAGGACAGAACAAAATTTACCTCATCAGTACAACTTCTCCTCCATATCAGCCATCCCATTTCTTGTCAGCTGAATTCCTAATAGAATCAAGGGCAGTTCAGTGCCTATCTCCAAGTCAGGCCTGTAAGGATTAGCGGCAGGAAACGTGAAAATAAATTATACAACAGGAAAGTTTAATTGATGTTAAATGAGTTTTAGCTATGTGCTAAGACACAAAATATTGCTCCAATTAGTGCATTTTTCTATTTTTTCCCTTTGTCTCTCTGCCTTTTTTTTTTTTCTGTGATTTTTTTAGAGCTGTGGTGATACAAGGAAAAAAAAAAACCCAAAAAGTAAACCCTCCAAGCAGAAAGTGAGATGATAACACTGATGATTATTTCTTCTTGAATATTATCTCACACTTTCAGATACTCGTTTCAGGCATTTGATCCTAAAGCAATTTGATTGTCTGTAGGAGGTTAATGAGTTACGAAAGTTGGCATTCTTCATTACAAGTCCAACAAGCAATGACCTTGAGTTTCAGAGGTCCTTATTTTGTTAGAGATGAAATATTTTAGTGAATCTATTTATTATAGGTACAAACAAACATAATGTACCAATTTTGTGCTACTGTTTATTGTGAGTAGCTGAATGGGCAAAAGTAGAGTACAAACTGAAAAAAGATCACAAACTGTTCCATGCTGTACTCCACCAAGCCAGAATTTCTAATATATATGACTGTCATTAAAGAGATAATGGAGTTATTTACAAAACAGTTTCTAACTAGAAATTCTTTTCAAACAACTGTAATCCGTTTTTAAAGTCTTCTATCTCATGGAGAATTCTGCTTGTCTGTCTTTTGAATTCATATAATACAACTAAAATATATTGAAACAAAAAAATTCCAAAGACCCTTTAGAGACCCTTTAGAGGTCTTTAGACCTCTAAATCACTTTAAACCACAAGATAAAGGAGTTTGCATTTTCCAAGGAGCAATTTTCAACTGTTAGACACTTCCCACTCTTTGGGGAAAAGAATTTAAAACAGAGATAAATGAATCTTGAGGCCACTACAAAACTTCCATTTGTCCAGGCAGTAGTAGACTTTGTACTCATACTGGAGTTTGGAGATACTTCTGTAGGAACGAGAATTTCAGAACTAGAAACTAACTCTGTCCAAAAGGTGTATTTGACATAAATTAGTTCATCACTGAAATTTCTCTGTATCAGTTTTAATTGCATGTAAGTCATTATTTAGAATACTTGCATCATTAAGCTTTTGATGCTAAGAAAAACCTGTTGACTGCTGTCAGATTTTAAATTCTTTCCCCTGGATTTCACAAATTTCACTATTACATAACTTGCTGTTGAATTTCATCGTTCTAATCACAGGTCTGGTGGCAGAAGCCTGAACTGTATGAAAAATGTCTCCCTGGTCTTCAGGATGCCAGGCAGTGTGAGGGCAACATGACTGGCAATATGTAACAGAGGAGTGGGATGGAAGAGGAACAAACCATCACATCAGAAATGTGTATATTTGAGGTTGGTTGTGGAGTATGTTGTTTCATTGTTTTGAAAGACATTTTGGTTTGCAAAAGGAAAAAAAGGGGGGCTGGGCAGAGTGACAGGAAGGAGGAGACATCCTGATGCGTAGAAAAGCTTGAACTTTTAACAGTATATGGGTAACTACATCTAAGAACTTTGTGATTGGCCAGTCACTCTTATGTAGGACACTCATTTCCAACCACAGAGTGAAAAAGTTAATCAAAAATGTTTAACATCTTTGTCGCGACATGGACAGTGGGAAAGATGGGGAGAGACTCTTTATCAGGGAGTGTTGTGATAGGATGATGGGTAATGGTTTTAAACGGAAAGAGGGGAAATTTCGATTAGATATTAGGAAAAAAATCTTTGCTTTGAGGGTGGAGAGATGCTGGAACAGGTTGCCCAGAGAAGTTGTGGATGCCCCTGCCCTGGGAGTGTTGAAGGCTGGATTGGATGGGGCTTTGAACAACATGGTGGGAGGTGTCCCTGCCCATGGCAGTGGGATTGGAACTACGTGATCTTTAAGGTCCCTTCGAACCCAAACCACTCCATCAGTCTATGATTCTAGCAGCAAAATGAGTACTGGGGGTCTGTCTTTTGTGTTTTATTAGTGACTCCTTAAATTTGACCCTGATCTATATTCCTGTGAAACAGCTCTTGCTAGAAGTTTACAAATAAATATCTCTACATATGATGGTATAGATTTCATCCGTATTTTTTTGCTGGAAAATATGGTATCTCACCATAAAATATAGCAAAAGGAAAATAAATTTCAAATTTTATGTGATAATGAACTAAAAAGCTGTTCTCGCATCTTCAAATTATCCATTACATTCTGGATGCAAATGCATGCATGTAGCTCTTTTCAATTTCACTGAAGCCTGACTCATTTAAGAAATGAGTATTATCCTGTGTACCAAATTTAGAGGCATTGATATAATGAATTGAATACTAAACATGCATTGAAACCTGGGAATTTCTGCATGCCAAGTGCCTGTGAAAATACTTTTTGTATATCTGAAGATGGACGGTAAATTTTTAAAAGAAGAAAATTATTTCCTGTCTAAAAGTCCTATTCTAATAAAGTGATTAGTAAATGTCTCAAATAATATAGTAAATTGTATATTAATATTGATAATTATATCTAGCAATCCCTCCCTATGTTATGTCATCTGGATAGTTTGAGCTGCTTCTGTTTCCCTACTTTTCTGCACTGTCACTTGCTCAGTCTCTGATAGTCAAGACTTTTGGCCCAAGTCATCTATGATCTTGCTCATATTCATCTTTATAACGCACGACTTTCAGAGGCAGCTGTCTGCCAGAGTTGCTCACATTCAGACCGCACAGCACTTTGGCTCACCATCAGCTACGGATTTAATCCTGTGTGGCTGCAGGTCATTCTAGCTAAATGTAGATGCTTACCATTCAGTTGTTCTTAGCAAAAGTCTATGACTTTACCAAAGTTTTGCAATTTTCTGTGTTGCTTTTTTATATTGGTTTGCTGTTTAGTTGGTGTTTTTTCCTCAGAGTTGTTACGCAAAGAGTACTGGGATTTTGAACTGTGTATGGGCTAACAGGAATTCAGTTTTGTCATTCCGAGCTAGCACTTGGATTGTCATAATTTCCCTCCAACCTGAAATGTTTGATGTTGCTCTAAACTATCCACCCTTAGGAATTATAGCAGCCCAGTTGGGTGATTCTTCCTGGTGATACGAATTACAACTATTCAATTTACTGTAAAGATAGGAAAAGATTTTGAAACTATTCTCATTTATTTCAAAAGATAACACCCAAATTTTATTCACAAATGAGGTTTTTTAAAATATTGCTTCATCTGGTTCACCTGTGCATACATACGCATGCTCACATTTGCTATTTTTCCTCTCGTGCATCACATAAAGCTGCGCTCTGATCAGTAGTTTTTAATTTCTATTAAGAAAGATTTGTTTGTTTGACTTAGGCACTTTGGATGAATGCATTTTTTGAGAGGTCACATCTGTACTTTTAAGGTACTAAATGCTAAAGGATGAAAACGTATAGGACAATTAAACTTACAGTATAATATACCATTAAAAGAATGTGGTTTGGTGACAGCTTCTTTGGCAATGAGTGTGGTTTAAACACGGAGACAGTTCTGTATTTCCTTCCAGTACCTTGCCTACAATTCTCAGTTCTAAAGGTTTCTACAGATATTTCTGCAGAAGTAAGAATGATTACCATCAGCATGTTGGAGAACAGCACTACCTTAAGGACAGTGAAGTTTCTATGTGAAAATCAGACCCTTAGTGACATGTTCAGTAACGACCTAGTCACAAATTATGTGATATCAGAAATGACTGAGCCTCTCGAAGCAAGGGGAGGCCAGAGGATTTGAAGAGGAAGAAAAAGTTTCTAAACATTTCTAAAGTGCCTGAGATGTTATCAGTAAATACAGGCACTGAAGAATCCAGTACAGGACCAGATATACAGTTATCCAAATTTGTCTTGTGATGCAAAATGAGTAAAAAAGGCCTTAGCAGTAAGATTTGTTCATTTCTCGGTACTATATAGGTATGGCTTATATTAATGTGACTAGTATGATTATCAAGATCATTTTGATACTTAATTCTCATTGATTGCAGTGTGAAATAGATGCGATAGGCGCAACATTGCATTTCTAGCACCACTGATGTTCATTTTTGTTTATTTAATTTTAAAACACATTTAAAGTTCTGGTGCTTGTCTTCTGCACAAATTCCATGGAAGATGAAACAATTGCAAGGTGTAAAATGACTGAAAAATTATAGACAAATGGAACCCTCTATGTCTACCATATCCAATTTAATATCAAATTGAATAACAGGCTGAAGGTGCATATTTCAAATGAGTATTCTCTTCTGTTTCTTTTCAATTAGTGCCGTTTTTGATTTAGGATGTAGTAGATGACTTGTTGCATTCTTTTGTCAAGTCCTATTGTAGAATTACAATGAAATAAATAAGCAGTATTAACGAAAGCTAATCCTACAATTTGAGCTCTGCAATGCCATGTTTTTGTCTAGCAGCTTAGTAATCATGTGCTTTCCATCCTGCTTTATAGCTATAGCAATTGAACTGCAGCTGCAGAAAATCAATCTATGGTCTTAGGAAGAAAACCTGTTAGGGAAACAAAAGGTAGTAGGGAAACTGAAGAGTAGGGTTTGCACAATGAAACTTAATACAGTTTAATGTCTTTTGAAAATTGCATTGGCTGCATTCTGCAGTGTAAAAAAGAAGAGAGAATTTCCATGTAATTGTCTTGAAACCCAGGCTGAAAACTGGTTCTTTTAACTTCTCTCAGCAAAGACTGGCATATCAGGGTCATAATTGTTTCTGAAATCTTTTCACTAACATGTGAGGACAAGAAGTGTGATCTAATAGTACCTCAGTTTTTTCCAAGTTTAATTGTTGGTGATTATTCATTTTCTTGTTCTTTGGATTTCTAAAGTATTAGTCACAGCAATGTCTGAGTAGTCTTCCTGTACCTTTTTGCCACAGATTGTCAAATTCCAAAATAAGTGACAATACAAATTCAGTACATGACAATATAAATTCTTTTAAAAAATAATATGAATGGAAGCCAAATAAGCAGTTTGCAATTTTTTAGCCCTCTTCCCACTGCCTTCATAAAAAAAAATGGAGAGGCACTTCAGAATTAGGAAATGTTTTTTTCTTTAATCTATTGTTGTACATAGGGACCTGGAAAAATGCATTTCCATCAATCATGCTTGTTTGTAAATCTTCATGAAATTAATATTCATTTACCCTGAAGCATTCTCAAAAGAGAACTTCACCTCACATTCTTCTCCACTTCAAAATAGAAAGAACAAATAAAAATCACTGCATTAATTAATATCCTAAAAGACGCTGGTGTTAAAATGAAGTTATCCTGATGCTGCAACCAGCTTCACTGGTTTCAATAGGATAGACATACTTGCACCTGCTTTCACCAGTTTAAGCTGCAACAGAGTCTGACTCCATGTTATTGCTCGTAAAACTTTCTCTTTTATGAAGATAAAATTTTCCATGCATAAAGATATGAAACAGTACTGAAATGCATTTTCAAATTGGACTTAAATTTCAGCATGCATCGATTTTATATCAGGATTTGATTGGCTTATAAAAGTACACAATACTAAGGAATGAAAGAATAGCCATGCTTCATTGGAGAGAAAAAAAAAGGAGTATTTTTGGTAAAAGCCAAAGCCTTTCTAGCAATGCTTGATAACGTTAACAATCCCTAATGAGAATTGATTTTGTTTATGTACAGTCATAATGGATATGGCCACATAATTACTATGTCCTGACTGCTAGTTATTAATTAATTATTATATTTTCTTCTATAATTTATTTACCAGAAAAAAATCAAGTCTGAGGCAACATCTGTTTTCCAGTGAAGTCCTATTTTGACTTAATTTTACAGCTGAGCAGGAAGGCGAACAAAGAGCTTGAGTAACTTGCCCAAGGTCATTGAGACTGCAATCAGCCTTGATTAGAGCCAAGCGCAAATTATTTTTCAGTCTTATGTTCTAGTCAGTGAAGCTGAGGTCTTCTTAGTTTTCAACAGCTGTTGGTGAGGTTACCAACAGAGGACACAATCTTTGATCACATTGACCCCTTTCTATGCATGGCAGCAAGGCAGGTGAAAATTCTCAGAAGCTTTCCTTAGACTTCCCTGAAAACTTTAGCGTAAAAGAAGGACAGTTTGAATCCAAAGAGAAAAGGAAAAGCTCCACATTTTCACTGATTTTTTTTTCTTTTTTTTTTTTTCCTGTATATAAAGAGGCTTTGGATAACATCAATGCCTGTAACAAAGTTGGCATGCTAGACTGAAATAAATCAGGTGGATGCAGCTTTAGAGTTGGTAACATGCATACTGCTTCTATGATGCATGTCCCTGCCATTAAAGCAGACATAACTCAGTAGAGGAGTTCTGACTCAGTTCCTGAAGCAGCATAGTTTTCAGCTGGGTATATTAAAATAAACGAAAATAGTTTGTTCTGCCTTGGTACATCAGGCTAAAGATCATAGAGGTTTACCAACCTATCCATGAGATGATCGAATGTCCTGGCTTCATGTTGGTCTTTTCTCCCAAGTAGCAAGTGATAAGACAAGAAAAATTTCTTCACTAAAAGGGTTATCAAGCATCCCAATAGGCTTTTGAGGGAAGTGGTTGAGTCATCATCCCTGGAGGTATTTGAAAGAAGTGTAGTGGAGGTATTTGAAAGAAGTGTTAGTGGTGGAGTGGGCTGTGTTAGGTTTGCAGTTGGACTTGAGGCTCTTAAAGGTCTTTTCCACCCCAAATGATGCTATGATTAAATAACTTAAAGGTGCCATAATGATCCAATGAAAAAAAGACTCCAATCAGAAATTGATCTTGGAACCATTTAGAGTTACAGAAATTCATTGGAGATACAAGGATAATATGTGTATCTTGAAGAGATAACTGCAAAGATTTTTAACTTGGAATACTTAGCATTTTAAAGTATATGTTTACAGTAATGCCGAGGAAATAGGTTTTAGAATTGGGCCTTAAAATGTTGCGAAAGAAATGAATAAAAATGGGCAGTAGGAGGAATTACAGTAAACCATCATTTTATGTGGGTTCATGAGGCTCAAAGTTGTCTAAAAAAACCACTGAGAAAAAATTTAAAACCTGTTTTCCCCTATAGAAGGGAGATGGCCACAGTAACAATGGCTCAGCCATTGTCATGCCAGTATCTGGGAGTATGCCTACATAAACAAAGCAAAGTATTTTTCTGTTTTGGATGACAACCCCAGCTTGCAGCTAAAGTTCCCACAGCAGATGTAATGTCCATTTTTTTTTTTTAATATTTGATTGGGTGGTAACTGAAGTCTTACTTGAAAAATTCATGTGCTGTTGTGCCTAAGACTACTATCATGTGGCAGGAAAACTAAAAGATACTATTGAGCAAGCAAAAGCATCATACTTCCAGAGGAATCAGGGTTAGGTTCTGTTTTATTTAACATCTTTCTTAGGCATTTTGGTAAGAAAATATATGGCAGGAAAGTAAGTTTTATGATACTCAAAACAAGCTGTCCAATATACTATATGTGATGAAAAAAATAATGCAAACAGAAAGACCAAAAAAAAAAAATCAAAATAGAATTGGTTCAGGATAGCGTAGGTCTCTGTGGTAAAAAGAACATGAATTAGGTCACAGCTAATTCAAGGTATCATGGTGGCTGGAATGACAATGATTGGAACCACAGGTTGAGGAAGAGAGGGATGTTCCTGTGAACAACCTGAGCTGAAATTTGGCTGACCCATTTAATAATACAGAGAGGTAAAGTCAGTTACCTTTCTCTTGTTTCTTTAGCGTACCTGCTTCAAACCATCAACAACCTCCTATATCGATGGTCTGAAATATGATTAAATATAGCTAGCCCTTGGAAAATGCTAATGCCCTAAAAGTCCCAGTTGAAGGGGTATATACAAAAGTCAAAGTATGCCTTTGTCCTATGGTACAGCAAAGAAAATAAGGTAACTTGAAAGCTAGTATCCATAAGTATCACGTATTCTATAGGAATTATTAAACTCCCTCCATTGTTTTGATTCTATTACTCTTATATATGTTGCCCAATGCCTTTGTCTGTATATGATCTTCCTGAAAGCAACTGTGTTGAAAGAGCACATAGGCTTTGTACAAGCTGATACAGTTAAATGAGAAATAATACATTTGCCTCTGCAATAATACAACAGGCACTACTTTTTCCTAAATCTGTCAAAAGATTCAAGGCAGCAAAAAAGTCAAAATACTGTTAGGGAGTTGGGGGAGTGATTTGTGAGAGAACATTTTACAATGGATAATGTGTGTAAATAATGGCTGGAAGAAAACATGATGTATTGTCTTCAACAAAGTGTTAACTCCAAGGAATAAAGAAAATTATTTAGTGTAAGACTTGGAGAAAGAGGTTGACATGGCAAAATTAAATGAAGTAATGAGGAAATATGATATTGCTGTGAGAAAAATTGTCACAGCAGTAGGATTTTTTTGGAGTAGTCTCCAAAGGCATTTATTGGGGGTTTCAAATGAAGTAACTTAAAACCACTAAAAAAACCATACTTTGGGGATTCATTGCAGAAATCAGTAATCTAAAATATTTTCCAATGATAACATATCATAGAGGCGCATACAGGTGCATTAGCACAAGTCAGGAGCAATAGGAAAAGCATGCTAATAAATCCTTTCTGACAACTATCATATTCCATCATTTACATCTGCCACTTTAACAAAATCATGAAGGTCAGACTTTGTTTCTTGTTGGTGGAGGGTGAGGAAAAATCACTAGGAAAAAGTAGAAAGAATTTTATAGACAGAGATTTTATATCCTTTCTCCTCTGAAATCTGGTTCTTCAGTTCCTGGGGTTCCATTCTTGGCATGTAGGAGGAAGCATTTGAAGTGCCTCTCTAAAATAAGTAAATTAATTTCCTAGGACTGCAGAATAGTTTTAAGGTCTATCATCTTTTGAATTCCATGGAATTTATCCAGTTGTTGAATTTTGGACTCCGGGCAAGACTTTTTCCAAATAATATGCTTAAAGTTATCCTCCGAAATCTGTATTTAAGGATCATGAGTAAGTGGCCTTTTTTTCTCACCAAAACTTAAGAAAAAAAAAAATCAGATCTTTTGGTCCAGAAGCAGATGCTGTACTACTGATAATCTTACTGTTACTTATTTGGTGTGAATTTAGGAGCCTGATGTCAAGCATGTGCAGCCCCCTCCCACAGCTCAACAGCTGTGGTGCGATGTTGCTGTAGTCCCTGGAGCTGAGCCAGCTTATACCAGCTGAGGACTCTGTCCCCTACTACTGAAACTATTTCTGTTTCTTGGCAGCTCTTCGTTAGTATAAAGCTTGGGTTTTTTCTTCTTTTTTTTTTTTCCCCCTTCTTTTTCCGTCACTGAATGAATGCTAAATAAAGCAAGCCTCAGATCCACAGCAATTTATTTTTCCTTTGACTAACTTGATTAGTTACAGAGTTCAGTATCCAAGGGTTGGATCAGCCAGTCTGTTGGTATGTGTACAGAAGGGACGGTGCAGTCCAATATCTGCATTGTTTTTAAACTGCTACTGCCAAGCAGATTGCCATTTAAATCCAGGCAGTCAGCTGCTGCTACTGACTACTGTCATTAATACCACAGCTCTGAGCACTATTTCACTGTTGCAAATGTTTCTTAAATAGTTTTCCTCCCTTCTGCTGGGTTTCTTTAGAAACAACACCAGTGGGTTTTATAGGGAGTTTTGAAAGCAACTGGCCCCCATGGCATTTATTAGTGGCAGGAAGCAACAGACTTTCGTGGGCTCCTACAGAGAAGTTAAATAGCTTCAAACATTTTCTATCAGCTTAAAGCACTGTGCTCGATGGTGCAAGCACACTTTGCTTCCTTTGCCTTACAATCACCCTGGGACATCCATTCTGAAAATAGATTTGAATGAACTTGAAAATTCAAGATAGGCTTGATTGCTAATCTGTCAACAGCCCCTAAAAATAATAATAATAATAAAAAGTCAAGTGACAGCTCAGACAAGTAAGCTGCTTGTCATACTCCGTGCCCAGCTCAGTGTTTTCTGTCTTGTCAACCATCAATATTTATGTTCAGAGGGGGAAACCTGGCCAAATTAGAGGATGTAAGAGGGCACTGCTGGAATCAACACTCTGCCACAAGTCACAGTTGGGCTTGACTTTTGTTTCATTAAAATTTTAATTGGAACCAAACTGTGCAGTCACAAAGCTCGTCAGTGCTTCCTGTTCACAATGGTAAAGAATCAGATGTTCAAACATAGGAAATTAGTGAAGAGCGTGTTTACACTCTGCTCCCTTATTACTGAAAATGATTGTTTGATAAACAAAGAGGTGCAGCCAGGAAGAAACAGCAGTATTGGCTGACAGATTTAGTGTGCCTTGGTGAGTGCACCTTATACCACTGGGTGGACGAGGGATGCTGCTTCAATGAGTAGTCTTGAAGAACTGATAAATAAAAGAGAGCATCCAGCTGTCTGTGAGCTCTAAAGTTGTGGTTACTTTAGAAAATGAGCAGAAATGGTACAGGACTCTGACCATGCGATAGTGGGAGCGCTGCTCTAAACCAACGAGTTTACGTATGCGCATGAAAGGGAAGCCTGTTTGCAACATGCAGAAGGAGCCCAGAGTGCAATACAGCTTTGTAGACAGGATCTTTGCTGTGTTCAGGGATTGTTGTCTCCCACACTGAGAGAAGGCATTACTCGCAGGTAGACAGCAGATGTTCCTGCTTTCATTCCAGTGGAAGCTACATAATACCACTGCTAAAACCGTGAACTGCCCATTTCAGAGCCAGCTACTCATACCCAGTCCAGCTATTCCGTGTGGCTGTCCAATGAAAATTAAACTGAGAAAAATAGTTTTCTTCTTTCTGAGGCTTTAAAGGGTCAGGCTTTCACTTGGGAATTAATGTATTGCTGCAAGTCAGAGGAGCTTCTACCTGGTTTAATTTCAAACGGCTTGCAGCTGTAAGACAAACAGAATAATAGGAGTCTCTTATGATGGTAACATGGAAAAACAGTTCAAGAACAACTGAACAAATTTACATTTCTGTAAAAAGGTTTCTTAGCTGAAATCAGGACATATATGCAAAGTTGCAACTCAGTCAAAACTTAAACATAAATAAAATAGGGAAAGAATCTCAGTAAAAGTTATAGTCATCTGTGGAATTACTAACTGGGAATTCATTAGATTATGTATTTTCAATAAGAAAATATTAATTTAGTAATCATAGGTGTTAAAATTAATTACTGACTCTGTCAGTTTTATTGCCAGTGGGATTGCTATGAAATTGTTGTATACTAAAATGTATGATTCTTAAAGGTACTTGGAAAGTCTTCTGTATTTAATTGGGAAGTCCTTAAATCTGATTAATTGGGACTGCTAATCACACAGGGAATAGATTTAAACCCAGAGATACTGGTAACAATTGCAATTTGTATGGCTTCTATTTCCTCTTAAATGAAGTTCAAATGATTTTAGTAATGCCTGCCTGTAGGTTGCACGGTGACTACCCCTGCATCAGTGCATCCAGAGACCGCCCACGGGGATGCCTGGTCAGTGCCACGAGTGTCTCTTCCTGGCTGCTTGGCATGGATGTCTCCATATTGACATGTCGCCCGTTTCCAGCTCTGGCTTCTTGAACCAAGCAGGAGATCCTCATATCTTCTTTATCATCACCAATTGCATCCTGGGCTGCATCAATAGAAGCATGGCCAGCAGATCCAGAGAGGTGATTCTGCCCTTCTACTCTGCTCTTGTGAGACCCCACCTGGAGTGCTGTGTCCAGCTCTGGAGCCCTCAGCACAAGAAGGACAAAGACCCATTGGAGCAGGTCCAGCGGAGGGCCACAAAGATCATCTGAAGGTTGGAGCCCCTATGCTATGAGGACAGGCTGAGAGAGTTGGGGTTGTTCAGCCTGGAGAAGAGAAGGCTCTGGGGAGACCTTATAACGACCTTCCAGTACCTGAAGGAGGTTTATAATAAAGCTGGGGAGGGGCGGTTTGC
>VXBO01015035.1:110-36678 GCA_013400135.1 Rhinoptilus africanus
AGCCTGGAGAAGAGGAGGCTGAGGGGAGACCTTTTTGCTCTTTACAACTACCTGAAAGGAGGGTGTAGTGAGGTGGTTGTTGGTCTCTTCTCTCAAGTAGCAAGTGATAGGACAAGAGGAAATGGCCTAAAGTTGCACCAGGGGAGGTTTAGACTGGGTATTAGGAAAGAATTTTACACTGAAAGGGTGATTAAGCATTGAAACAGGCTGCCTAGGGAAGTGGTGGGATTGTCATCCCTGGAGCTATTTAAAAGATGATTAAGTTTAGTGCTTAGAGATATGGTTTCTTGATGGTTTTTGTTAGTGCTAGGGTGATGGTTGAACTCGATGATCAGAAAGGTTCCTTCCAACCTAGACCATTCTATGTTTCTATGACATGGCTGTGTGCCCTCCAGTTGTGAGAATTCAGGCCTTGTAAGCATCAATCTGTCAAAGATTCTTAAAGAACATAATTTCCCCGGGCATCCAGCTATCTTTTCACAGTTATGGTCTCTGCTTTACAGCTTATTGCGTGTGACGTATACAGAGTTACAGAGAGGACTATTTGTCTTTCTGTTGGTGGGCAAGGAACAGTGATGGAAAAATCAACCCTGACTTCAGTGAGTGATAAATACAGCCCCTTGGGGTGGTCAGGAATGGGGTAACTGTACTAACATCGACTGCTAAACTCAGAGAGAGCAAGAAAATAAGGCATGACAATGAAATCTGACCTTGTTACCATAAACACTAACAGAAATGGTAAACTGCAAGAAAGGGAGCATTTAGGAAAGAAACAACAAAGTGCCTGCATGATCCTCTGGCTGTTCCCATGGGGCACGAGGTCAATGGACCAGCTTATCTTTGAATCAGACCCATAACTAGGAGTTGTACTGAAAGGAAGTGTATAGCATCATGTCTTTAACCACAAAGGCAGTGTATAGAATCCTATTTCTTTAACCACAATTTTGTGCTTTGATACTTTCGACAACATTGAATTGTTTTCAGAATAGAAGATGGAAATCTCTATCTTCTCTGAGAAGAAATAAACTCTGGTCTTTGGGATACGAGCATAGAAGTCATTAAGTACCTGCAGAAGTGGGTTTTTTTTTTTTTGTTTTGGTGGGGTTTTTTTCAGCTATCATTCTAGGGATTATTTACATAGTGTGACTGCAATTTTATACAAAGTGCTAAGACTAGTTCATAAATGTGAAGTTTATGACCAAGTCACCAGAGCAAATGTTCATTCTGATAAAATAAGAAAAAATATTAAAAAGTGTACATTACCCTTTCTATATAATGATTCTGGTTAGAGGTACTTTCATATGGGTCTGAACAAACAAGAGAGATTGGAAGTAAATTACTAAATTCAACAAAAGTCAATAAAAAATGTGTATCTCTTCTTTCATATAAGCATAGTTATGAGTAAATGTAACATCCATATTACCCTGTGTTTGCTTCTTCAAATCCCTATATTTTACTCTAAAATCCTTATTAATTCTGATAGGATAGGACTGTTGGTCTTTTAAGTATATTGGTATGTTTTATCCTTATTTAGCATCCCTCTCACCTCTCCACTCCTCCGTATCAGATTTGTTGCTTTGTGTGTTGAAAGCTACCAAACTATCAGTTTCGGTTCTATAGTGAAGAAAAACCTTGGTTTCTGCAGTTCTTTATTAAAGGACCAGGAGCATTTTAAAAGCACTGGTTGAGAGAGAAGAATATAAAATCATGCATGAATGCTCAATTAGCAATTTCTTTCTGAAGCTGACTGGACACTCAGGGATTTGCCAGTATGATTGAGTCAGAGAAGGTTTAGGTTATTCATTGCAAACACAGAAAGTACAGTCAAAAAGTTAATTCCAGTTATACGTATAAATATTTTTATATATACAGTTACTTAAAATTATATATATATATTTTTGAGAGGATAGTAGTATCAACTTGGTAATTGAAAGTAAGTTGTGGAGTGTACTCACTCTAGAAATTATCTGATGAGTTTTATCCTTCAGTCTCTGTTCATAGATTAACTTCATTTCTGCATTGGATAAATATTTTTCAGTTTGCCAGGCTCTTGCAGTGCATCATTTCAATTAGCAGACTGGAAATTATCTCACAAAATACAATTTTTTTTATTTGTATTCAAATAAATAGAACATCTGAAAGGAGAGGCTAACAAACAAATAATGAGAAACAGAAGTAATGAATAATAAACCACAGATACCTCCTCTCAAATTAATATTCTTCTGAAAATGTATTTAAAATATTCTTGACCCAGGTGACTGTAGGAAGGTATAGTTTTTCTAGGAAGTTCTTGCTGTCAGATAAAAGTAACATCCAGTTTTCCGCTATAGTTCATTCTTCCGAAAAAGTTTCAAGAAACAAGTTTGAATTATGATGCTTCAAAAAGGAAGAAAGGTCTTTCTCTCTGCTTCTGTTGAAGATGCAGCCTTCTCATTCTTTAGGGCTTGCTACCTCAAACTCATCCTTTATAGTGAGTTTTGTTCTTTAATAATAGCAATAATTACTAGTTTGAGTAAATGCTTTTCTTCTATGTGCAAAAAGCAAGCCTAAATACTGTCATTATTAGCTGATGAGTAATATCATTGTGTTCTCCTAGAAAAATTAAGAACAGTTTTGTATTTCATTGCCTGTATTACTAAAAGGTGATGTGCTCCTTAAGCTACATTAACAGAGGCCAATACTTCCCTTGCAGAAGACCTGAGCTCCATCCATGCGGTCAGATTTGTAATAGTCACACAGCAACAAGCAATTATCCTACAACAGGGGTCAGAGTGGGAGATAAAAGTTCACACAGCAAAACAAAGATGCATCTTTAAAAAATGAGATAAGGGGTGGTTCCAGTGAGTGGATTAAGAAGCCAATCTGTTAGGTTTCACGATTTTAACAAGGGAAAAAGAGAACAGTGTATTCCCATCTATCTGCCTTCTGTAATTCTTTGGTAGGTACCTGAAAATATGCACTGTCTATAATGGACATGTGCATTATGGCCAGTACTTAGCACCTACACTATAAACCTTGTTGGCGGCGGCTTGGGACAGAAAAAGGTGCTTCATAGGAATTAGGATTTAAGAGTTACAGACTTCATATGAGAGTGCTGCTGGTTGGAAAATTAGAAATGTGTTTACATTTTCTCTTTTATTTTTCTACCTGAGCAAGTTGTCTACCCAGCTGTGATTGATGGGCTGTGTGGCTGACATCTGCTGGGGAAATCAGTAGAGACCTGCTACTTGTAAATGACAGGTAACCACATCAAGAGCACTGCTTAGGCCAAGCTGAGCTGTCAAAACCAAAATTCTAATAGTGAACTGTAAAACTAAATCTGATGCACTTCTTGGGGATCTATCCAAAACAAAAAATCCAAATTGTTTCTATTTTCTCCTGTTAAACAAACGCTGCTTTTGCACTGGAAATCAAAACAAATACATTTCACTAGCATTTTCATGCCCTACAGGATTTATAGCTTGGTTTCTAGGATATGTTTATTATAAGCAGAACTGGATTGTGTCTGTGGAAATGGTCCTAAAACTCACCTTTGCAATATGTTTTTCTAAAAGCTCATCCACTGCCTGCCCTCCTTGCTCTGAGTTTTATATAATGAATTCTACTAACTACAAAGTGTCACAAGAAATCAAAGTACACTGGAAGACCAGAATAGTGCAAATACACGTTTGCCATGAAGCCTTTTAAAAAACTTTTCCCTAGAAACCCTGAGAATGGCATAAAAGCTCCATTCTTATATAGGATTGAAGGAATACCCTTTAATCTGTGATGAAAAGAAACGCCAAAAACAAGCATTCAAATGTCACAGGTCAAGCCTTCTTAATCATTGATTTTTTTTTTTTATTTGAGGGGCAATGGAAGAGAGGTTAAGATTTAAAAAGAGATTTAAAATAATAATATCTTTATGATTCCCTTTAGATTATGGTTTTGGAGACTTCATGTTCATTTGGATTACATTTTTTTTTCAGTATTTTTTTCTGCAACCACAAAGAAAAGAAAATAAAAAGGCAAAAGAAAAAAGACATGTTAGTATTAAGTAATTTGGGGATTTGTATCTTTCAGTGACACTATTTATTATGAGGTTCATTATAAAATAACAAATTCTGGCAGCATTTTTCTTCCTGCTCCACATAAACTACCATTCAGGACCATTCAGCCACTGCAAAAAAGTCCTCTCTGATGGGGATCATTCAGCCATACTGCTGACATCTTCACATTGAACCTCAAAGACACACAAAATCCTTTATGAAGACCTTTGATACAAGAGCAAAGTGACAGTCTCGGAAAGGGGGAAACTATACACCCATGCACTGATATTATTAGACCAACACTTTAATTTTTCAGCTAGCAGACGGAGATAGAAATCCTTGGGATTAATTCCACTGAGCCCATCAATTTTAAGAGTGTCTTATTTTTCTTCCTTTAGAGTTCAGATGTTTAAAGGATTTTGGATGTGCAGTTCTCCGATGAAGCTGGTCTAGGAAGTGTGGAGTTTATTATGTTAGGAAGCAAGCAAGCTGTGACCATCTGACAAATGAAAATTCTCCCCTGTGTTCACTGTGTTCACTTGTCCAACCAGTTTCATGCACTGTTTAACAAGGCATCAGCCAAGCCCAGCAAGACAGGAGATATCTGAGAAATACTTACAAAGTCTCCGGCACAAGAATTGATATTTCCTGCTAGACATCACATCTTTATTTGGAAATAAAGTCTGAAAATAAAAAGTCAATTTTTAGTACAAAGAATCTGGTTCAGTAAACTGTGACAGGCATTCAGATACTCAGCTATCTAATTCAGTTTGACTCCATTAAAGTCAATGACATTACATCAATTACACCACCTGTGCACTTAACCCAAAAGGCTGGAATCACGAAACATCACTTCAGAGACAATACTGCGGACTTTTGTGAATAAATTTTCTTAGCCATTTATACCTGAGGAGAGGAGAGTGCAATGAGTGCCATCTTTTAAATCCCTTCTTTTCTATTTTAATCAGAAACAAAACCTCTGTGAATCAAGCGCCTGCCTTTTGCCTCTTTTCTTCAAATGCAAAATAGAAATAGCAGCAGGGGTAGCATGCCAAATTAGATGTGGGATTTTAAAAATCTTCCAGCCTTCAGGTTAAAGTACGATTTTGGAGAAAGCATCCATGCCTCTTTTTTTGAAGGCCTTCCCACATCTAGGAAAGCCCAATTTTAGACTTGCTTAGCACTGGGGTAAGGATTTAGCTTTATGATAAGGTACTACAGATTATTGCTTTATGACAAGGTACTCAAGATACATTAACATATCTTGCACCTGTAGCAAGAAACGGAAAGTGATTTTTTAAAAGTGAAGATGACAAAGAGTGAAATAAACATAGATTCAATTACCAACTGCTGCTTTAAACGATTGGCTGAAGAGAGAGGGGAAATCAAATTAACTTCAATATGATAACCACCTTTAATTGAATAGTATTTATGCAGTATCCATGGAACAGTGTGGAATTCAGTTGGCTGCATCCACACTAGCTGGAGCTCAGTTGCATGGAGAGCAGGGATAAACAGTTTTCATGGGATTCTTGGTTGAGTTGCTCTAGTAATTTAACAGCAGGCTCTGGCTTTATTATAGTAAATAACTTATTGATTAACATGTTTAAGCTCTCAAGAAAGGATGAAGAAGACATTAATAACTGGCAAAATATTTGAAAAATTACAGTAAGCCAGGAGTGCATACTCATCTGGTAGCTTTGGCCCATTCTTGCACTATATACGTGGTATGAAGGTGCCTTCTCAAAGCAACCGTTAAAGGAGTTTGATCTAAGTGAAGTCTAGTACAGGAGTGATTGAAGTCCATTTAGAAAGCCAGGCAGAAATTCTGATTCCGGTATAACTTTACAAGAAATACAAAATATATAACTGTGTGACAGGATGGGGCTTTAGTTCAGATGTTGTTCACTGATGTGACTACAGCCAATTCATTTCCATTGCTGTATTTTCCTTTATAGGTTTTTTTTTTCCATTAAGTCTGTGTAAGTCATCACTGATTCATTGACATACATTTTTAGAATTGTATATCAGATATACTCAAAGTCAAAGCCCAGGGCCCTCTGTCCATCGGGACACCATGAAAGACACATGCCAATGGAACCTTCATCAGACAAGAAATCCTCAGATGACTGAAAGTGACTAAAGCTGCTCATATATATGAACTTATATATTTACGTCACATATTTATATATAACATAAATATATTACAATTCCCAAAGAGCAGAAGAACAAGTCTAGAGATATATTTCATATTTTCCTGTGCTCTACCAATTTAGGACTCTCAGAACAGTTGATAGGTGCTGTGATGTGGTATAGATTAGCCTCTATGCTACTGTGATGTCTATAATTAGGCCCACTGGTCTTCAATCAGTCAAAGAAGTGATCTAAGATCACAGTGACTCTTTTACAGACAGTATGGAAGCTCTTCAGATCTCTGCTTTTGCTCCTGTTTTACACCACTACCACTTCCCACATGGGCTTCTGGATATGATGGTGAACATCATTTCTCAGCAGACTGGATAATAACAAAAAGCTTTATTCATTTCTCACAAGTGTTAAGTGGAAAAAGTAGCACTAGATCTCCTTCACTACAATCAAGGTTGCAAACATGCGTTACTGGATCCCCAGCACAAGAAAGACAAGTGCACTCTCAATAGGTTTGCTGATGGTTCCAAGTTAGGTGGGAGTGTTGATCTGCTGGAGGGGGGGTTGGCTCTGCAGAGGGATCTGGACAGGCTGGATCCATGGGCTGAGGCCAATGGCATGAGGTTCAACAAGGGCAAGTGCCGGGTCCTGCCCTTGGGTCACACCAACCCCAGGCAGCGCTACAGGCTCGGGGCGGAGNATTAGGCTTAGTGCTTAGTGATATGGTTTAGTGATGGTTTTTGTTAGTGCTAGGGTGGTGGTTGAACTCGATGATCAGAAAGGTTCCTTCCAACCTAGACCATTCTATGTTTCTATGACCTGTCAGAAAGGATTTGGAGGAGGATCACAAAAATGATCAAAGGACTGGATCATCTCTCTTACAAAGAAAGGCTGAGAGGGTTGGGGTTGTTCAGCCTGGAGAGGAAAAGGCTCTGGGGAGATCATATTGTGTCCTTTCAGTATAAAAAGCAGACAATATTCTGTCTTTTCTTGAACAAAAGACAGAGAAAGACATTTTACCAAGGCCTGTAGAGACAGGACAAGGGGCAACTGTTTTACACAAAGAGGGTATATTTAGCTTGGTTATAAGGAAGAATTTTTTTTCAGATTGTGGGTGGTGAGACACTGGAACAGGTTGCCCAGAGAAGCTGTGGATATCCCATCTTTGGAAGGGTTCAAAACCAGGTTTAATGGGGCTTTGAGCAACCCAATCTAGTGAAAGTTGTCCCTGTCCATGTCAGAGGTGTTGGAATTAGGTGATCCCTTCCAACCCAAACCATTATATGAAGCTGTGATTAGACTATCTCACCTGTGTAGAACACAGAGTACATGGGGCTCTTTGCAATAGGGAGAAGCAGAATACTGTACACAAGGGTATATCTATTTTGTGGCTGCAGTAGCCATACACCCAGCTTTCAACAGGAGTAGTGCTTGTCTACCTTGTTAAAAATCACTACCTAGATCTTCACCTTGTCAATACCATTCCAGTTCTCAGCCTGTGGCATAGGTAGCTCATTAGAGGATATCCCACATCCAGAGAATTTCACACACAGAAGAAACCTCCAGCTCATCTGCATTTTAGCCCTTCAAAAGATTTATGTTTTTCAACAGATTTTTCTAAAGACTCTGTTAGATGTCATTTCTGTTGTCTGAACACTGCTGCCTGTGTGAACGGGCTATGCCTGAACGTTGCTTCTAAGAACACATGATCTTAGAAAAGGTTGATTTGAGAAATTCATAGCCATAGATACACATTAAAAACAGTCTATACTTGAAACTCTACATGTTTTTGGGTGGAAAAATATGGTTTGTTATTTTTCTAGCTTCAGGTGCCATTTGACCACTGCCAGCATGAAGTATACACTAGCAACAAGGAGATTTTCACAGGTGGCTGAAATCATTCTCTGTCATGCTCAGAAGCAATCATTTTGTTCTTAAAATTTTCTTCATAAAGACTTATCAATTAGGAGTATGAAAAAATTCCAAGCCAACAATGATTTAGCTCTGTGGCTAAAACTGAAAAGCAGAGGCAATTATAGATTTGAAAAATCCCTTATGAAGCTACCGTTTGTTTGCTCTAGGGGAACTGTAATAAATTATACCAGCTACATAATTATATGGCTAGTCTCTCTAGTAGCAATTTTGCTGGCAAAGTCCTCAGAACAGCAAACCTTTCCTTGACACTTAGTTCATTGCTTCTTGTTCTCCGCATCTGCGCCTGCACATGTGCAGATTATGAATTTAATGGGATGGCAAAAATTATTTTCTTGTATATTTGAACAATACAAGGGTATTTCTTGGTTGTTTTGCAGTATTTCACAAGATGTAATAGTAATGTTATGTCCCTGCCTTGTTAATTCTCTAGTTTCTGTGATTCTGATTTTCTTTTCCAAGACAGACACCAAATAAATGAAAGCTGCTTTACATCCTATTAATCACTGATACATATGTCACCTTATGTGTGTGCCAGTGCACAGTTTAAACAAAGTCCTCTTTGAATGATTTAGAAGTCTCAATTATCACTGTGTCCATACACATACATTTTATTATCACTTGCATGGATATGCTATCCAGCCTAGTATTAAATCATGTCTATTTTTGTTTTTATATAATTTATTGCTCCTCACACACTGCACTGAAGTTTAACTAAGTAAGGGTCTGTTTTTGGATTACCTTAATTACTATGTATTGTGATAGCAGCTCATTCACACTAGCGGTGTTAAGTGGGTGGTAAGGCTTCTCTCCTCAGTCCCCCTACTTTAGGGGCTCACAGGCATTACCCAATCAGAATCTGTTCCTAGCAGTCATTTAATAATCAAGGACTTGATCCTGTTTCCGTAGCTCATTCTCTTTCCTTCAGATGAGTATTGATTTCAAGAAATGCAGGATGAAAGCTATATATATCTACAAGAAACTGTTTTTTTTTTTTCCCTAAGATCTGAAGGAGCTTTTCTTTTTGCCTTTCTTTATTTTATTTTATGAGGGGAAGGTTTCTTTCTTTTTTTCAGGCTGCAAGTAAAATAGATGTTAAGATGTTTTTCTGCATCACTCTGGAGGAGAAAGCAAGTGATTAATTCAAAGCATAATAGCAATAGCTTATATTTCTGTACCACCTTTCATCTTGAAGGATACTTATCCCAAAGCACTTTACAACCTAAATAAAGCAGGAATCATTAAAATTCAACATTTTCCATTCCAGGGGGATCGTTGTACTGTGCCTTTAGTGTTATGTGTACAACAGTACCATGGTTACTGCAGCTACCTGGAGCAGAGAATAGTGAGCTTTTAATGATACCCTTTTTCCGTGGGTGTTTAACTGGTCAATTTTCTATAACTCTAATGTAGCCTTGTTTAAGGTAGAACACATTACTCATTCCATAGTTCTCAGAAACACTAGTCAACAGCTTGAAAAAACACCACAAGCAGTGGAAAAAATATATTAAATTTTAAGAAAATGGAAAATGATTGCCTGTGTTGTACCAAGATCAGTACATCTACAGTCATCGCTGGCTTGTATCCAAAAAGTGATAACTCATCTTTCGTATTGGCAAGTGGTCAAGACTTTTGTTTTAACAGTCATTTAGCAAATGTCAATTGCAACTGCACAAACACTCATTTTAATTACATATTGAAACATTGATTCTCATCTGAATAAAATTAGTACAACAACCTTATTAAGTCACACTCGGACATGCACCCCACCCCAAAGTTTTCCTTCCAAGCAGTGACAGGTCGAATCCTGCAGAGAATAAGGTCTGGTAAGACCATATCCTGGCTGCCAAACTGCCAGGAACCATCAGGTGTTTCCTAGTAAAAGAAATAAGTTTGCTAAGATGAAAGAAGTTTCTTAAAAATTATTTTAAGATCTTGTCAGGAAAAACATATTGGACCTTGCAAAAATGTTAAATGTATCTTTACACAATGAACTGCATACAGAAGTTTCAGGAAGAATAATTGTGCTGTAAAGAGCCCTTAAAAATGTCAGAAAATGCATAATATTATCTTGAGAGATGAAAGAACGTTTTAGAAATCCACTGGAGGAAAGCCTCAGAACTATTGGACCGTCCAGAGATCACCTTTTGTTTGTTTGTATTGTTTCAAAGGACATGAATAACATCTGTGGAATAGACCAGCTGTTGTTACTGGTGGACGACGAAAGACAACTGTCAGAACTTCATGAACAAAGGTTTATTTATACTATAACTACAATCAGGAACAGCATCACATAATGCAGCTGACATCATCAAAATGATGCTAATCCTTTTTCCCCATTATGACACATCATATTGTGCGGATGATCCATTATGTCAACTGATCTTCACTTATTTTCATGATCCAGTAAGCCAAATAACAAAGTGGTCTGGAAAAGGTCAAAGTGAATAGTTTCTCCTCCAACAATGAAAAAAAAACCCACCAAAACCCTTGGATGTTTAAAAAGTTCCATTAGATCTCAATGGAATAAGAAATAAATCTTCTTATTGATATTCAACATGTTTACATTAAAAGTCATTGAAAGACAAAATTTCAGAGCTCACTGATCAGCTTCACTAAACCATCATTCTTAAGGGACAGAAATTCACCTGCCACTCCAGAGGAGAGAATAATGCTGATGTCTTTTGTGCTCCTTTCAGCCGATTCTAAGCATTTAAAGCTTCTGTCAAGTGCCCTGGAAGAGTTAATACAAGACCTTTAGCACCTGGATTTCTGGATAGTTTACTGCTGTAGTAAACTTCTGGTGTTCAGATGTGTTGGTTTACAACAACCAAAATTAATTATGACCTTCTGCTGGGTAACCTAATCTTCATAGTAAACGTTATTACCATTGTCACATGGCCTAGGTTTGGAGCATTCTCCAGTATTCATCATTTTCATTATTTTTCTCATTTGTATTGACATTAGTCTCTTCCTGAAATTTCCCATTCACACAAACTAAGTTGACATATGCAGTAATAATACTATGGAACACGTGGCACGTTTTTCCCAGATCTGACAGTAATTACCGCTTTGTCATATATTTGTAATAAGCTTTTTTGGGGAAAGAGTAAATCAAGGCTTCAGAAACATGCAATGCAAGTTACACAAAATACTATCTTTAAATAAAAAAGGACACACATTTATAGACAAGTGAGGAAAAATAGCAATTAGCCATCCCATTATTATTCATAACTAGATTAATTATCATTCCAAGTAGAGCAAGAAAGAAATTAATAAGATTAATTAAGGTTTATAACATATCAACTGTGTTGCTAATATCTGTGTTCAGTTTGAAGCTTAAGCCCTCATTCCAGCAGCGTTGCCAAATTCTGACACTCATCAGGGTGATGAATGACTCTGCTGATTGGCTGGTTTAATCCTTTCTTGGTGTTTAGTATTCTGGGAGGAGACGTTTTAATAAAGGACAGCAGCTTGCCAACAAATTTTGTGGAGATGGATTTTTAAAAAAATCGGAATCAATAAAGACTTACTTCAAAACTATTCCTGAACTGAAATACTGCATCTTGCTGGGAGAAAAACGCTTTTGCTCACACCTTAACTCAGTGACAACAGCCCCAGAATCCGGAAAGAAATGTGTTTATTTGACTTTCTGTAAGCACTTGAAAACCTCTTTGCTGCTTTGCTTTGCCTCCAGTTTTGAGAAATTAGGTTGCACAGAACAAAGATTAATGCTCTTGGATCATCTGTGGTAGCTCTGGTTTTAGACAGCTCAAAGTGCATAAATCTTTGTTATTAATAAAGAAAACAAAAGATTAAAGGTAAGCTGATTACTGTGACTGCAAATGAGCTACCCTTTTTTTTTTTTTTCACCAAATCCTTAAAGGAGCACATATAAACCTCTGCCTCTGCTGAAAAGTGAATATAACTAGTTACCTTGTTTATCTCATGGAGTGGTTGAAAGTAGGGCTTAGCTATAATCATTTGTCTTGAGAAAGATGGTATGCCCTAAGATTCAAAACATATTTCAGAATTTTAATAATGCAGCAAGCACTGACTCTCTTCCTCTATAAACAACCCGATTGCATCGGAAATTTATGAGAAGAAAAGGAAAACGTGCCACCTTCTAATGATGCCCCTACTTGTCTAATTACTCCTTGGTCCCTCTGTCTGCACAATTAGCGCTGATACGGGTCATGCCTCCGGGCGAACATATTACAATCCATCAACTGTTCTTCACCAGAGTGTAAATATCTGCGTGGCTACATCATGCTGGGCACCCCTCTGAGTCCTGTGAAATTGTACAGAGGTTTCTAATTTGGCTTCTCTGGATTTCATTACGAAACAGCCTTTCTCAGATTCATGTTGCACTGTGAAGTGCTTCTGCATGAAGTGAAAAGTAGGCTTATTTTCTAAGGATGTTAACACAATAGCTTCCCTCCATTTTACACAGATTTTCATTGAATTTTTAGACAGTTTATCACATCTCTCAGAAACCATCCCAGAAAGTTGTTCTCTTGTATCATGTGGGCTAAATCCTGTCCTGATCAGCACTTCAAAATTGCTTAGTATGAAACTGAGGGTAAAAACAGGCTGCAAATGGTAAAAATATTTTCTCACATGCCACATTGTAAAGACCACTTTTACAATTACATAGTTTTAAATTTAGTGGTATCTGTGTGACTTTTCACCTCTGAATATTGGCCATCCAAGATGGGAGCTGGAAGGAGAAGTTTAGAAATTCTTTGTTCATTGTTGGTTCCTGTCTAGCGGCAGGACCATTGGCGCTGCAAACCACTTGTGAAAGTACACGCGGCACTTCTTTTCACTGATGCCTCAATGGCTTCTGGATGCCTCTGAGGATGAAGGGATCTGAGTTTCCTCTGGTGTTTATCTGGCAAGGAGCTTTTACCTACTACTGGTGAAAGCTGTCAAGCAAAGGGGGAAAGGGAGCTGCCAGCCCTCACTTCCAAATTGTAGAGAAGACAGACAAAAAAAAATGTGCAGCAGCGAGGGAGATGCCATAGATGCTCCCAGCAGTACTGATTCACACCATGGCTATTCTTTTGACTCCAGGGGAA
Organism: Rhinoptilus africanus; assembly: GCA_013400135.1. Lineage (NCBI taxonomy): Eukaryota > Metazoa > Chordata > Aves > Charadriiformes > Glareolidae > Rhinoptilus > Rhinoptilus africanus. The sequence continues at coordinate 13,297 of VXBO01015035.1, forward strand.
AACATGGGATACCTCTCCACAGAGCATTAAAACTTCTGTTGAAGAATTTCCAGGAAAGGCTAAGACTGCTTATTTTCATTTTGTAGTCACAGTCTTTCAGAATAGATGTTCACAACGGCCATCCTCCAGAGCTTTGAGGTCCAGAAGTGGCCGGAGGGTATACTTCTTAGTGTTCTACAACGGACAAGAGCACAGACATGTATACATGATTTGTATTAAATACACACTTTATGTACAGCATAACCGCATATCTATATATACTTGTGATCTCTCTGCAGGTTATATTCACAGATGGTACATTTAAGAATTCGGGTAAAGCTAGAGTCCCTCATTCAGTTTTATAAACAAGAGGAAAAAAACATCATTTCTGTTATATAGTCACTTCAGCAACCTCTGTCAGGTTTTTCTGTTGCTTACTGGTGTTTGAGACTGGTTCCAATATGGACTGGGGAGAAAACATTTGTCTGTCTGATTCTGTCTGTTTATGTTCCTTTCTCTAATGCTTATGCCACATGCACCACCGTTACAGTACACAGACATCCTCATCACCTAGAAACAGTGAGACAGTATCTCAACTTTGTCAGCTGAACAAAGCAACATCCTATCTTATCCTACTGTAAGCTTCATAAAATACATTAACACCTGAACATTATGAGATCTACTTCAACTTACTCAAAGCCATGCAAAACGCTAGCAAGTAACTACCACAACAGATGACCAATAGCCGACCTGGGAAATTCTGTATTCTCCAGAACAGATTATTAGCGTCTTTTTAACAGGACAGCAGAATTTACTTCCTCACAGGGAGGAATCCATACTGGTCCTGAGCTGTCCTATACTACTATGGCTTGAGACAAATGATCAGGGAGTTCACTCCAGCACGGCGAGTCATAGCTAAGTCTATGGTCTCACGAGGGATGCTCACATTGGGTATAACAGTCTCACTTCGGAGGTGCAGATAATGACAATAGTTCTTATGGGAGTGAATGGTATGGATATATAAATATAGGCAAAGAACTCACATCTGGATAAAAACTGCTATTCTAGGTGAAATAAACTCATAGTATTCATAAACGATTCATAAAGATCACAGATTCACATAAGTTTATTTAATACTTCTGCAGATGCTTTACTTCTTACTCAAGACGTATACAAATTTTTTCAGCCACAAATCTTAAAGAGCTTTCATAACTAACTAATCTCTGTGAAAATACATACACACACACGTTAAGTATATATGTATATGTTTCCTGTATTAATGGTGGGAAACTTCAGAAATAACCAGGTTAAGCTTGTGGAGGAGCTAGGCATAAATATTAATTATTTCTGGCTGCTAGACAGGTCTTTTGACCAGTGGAAAATGCCTGCTCATATTTAGGTCAGCATTTGAAAGATGTATCTGTTTACCTCTGAGGTTATTAGAGTCGTGGCAAGTTAATGATACTCAATTGTATTCCTAATACACCTAAAGGGAATGGACATTCTGCTAACTAATTGGCATTTACTAATGATGAGCAGACAAGAGAATTGACTATCACAAGAGATTTCGCTCCCGCTTGACATCGTGTAACTTCTCGAAGTGATACGTTTAGCATCTTTGCTGGTTTATCAAGAAATTTTTTTTTTCCTCTTCAAAATAATAACAGAAGAGACTTCAGGCTTTTGAAACAGCTACCTACTTTAACTTCCCAGATGGTTTTGAGGTGAATACATTAAAAATGCAACTTATTAAAACATGCATACATTTAATGAAGACCGCTGTGTAAACTGCAAAGCAGCTATTATCACATAGTACAATTAAGTTCCTATTTAATTCATTTAGATCTTCCTCATTTTGCATACCAAGCATTTCTGGAAGTTAATTGGCATGAAAGGCAGGGTAAGCTATGCAAAACAAATTGAGCGTGAAACAAAGTTAATTTAGATAAAACCCATTGTGCAAAACTGCTGGTTCAGCAATATTTGCGAAGGAGAGGAGTCTCCAGCCCTGTTTTTATGTCATTGACTCTTTACACTGTGTCATAGCAGAGATTTCATGCAGGATTGCATTTATTTAAGCCCCAGTTGAATACAAGATATTCTTTTGTGCTTATTACATAAGAAGCTATGGAAAGTACTTCACAGAATGCTACTGACATAAATGAAAAAAATTAATTAATATTAGCTATAGGAATAGTTTTCATTTAATAGAGAGCTTGTAGGAGTGATCTAGGCTTGTCAAATCCTGATAGCCTCCTGAAGTCAGTGTTAACGTTGTTATTTTCAGCCTATATTTTTTCATAATAATTAGCATAAAGGTAATTCAGTAATGCATTTTAATACATCTAGGTAACACCATAATTCTTGCAGAAAAGACATTCCAGAAAACGGAGGAGGTGAGAGGGTGGAGGGAAGAAGGAAAAGGTATGAGACTATGATTCAGGCTTGAAACAAATGAAAGATAGGCCAGAATACATTCATAATTAAAACTGAGAGTAGAAGGCAATGAATACTACAAGTAACTTTGCAAGTGGAGGTACAACCACTCATATTCTGTTACAGAGCATGAAAACTCACTCTATAGCAGCTAATGTATTTAAGCCAATTTTCTAATATAAATATAAAAAGATTCAAGATTGGTTGGATAAGGAAAAAGAACAAGCAATGAAGGATTACACACAACTAGATATTTACATGAATTTCCTAACCACTATTTTTCATTTTCTTTTTTATGGCACAGAAATCAGTTAGTGGTAGCACAGTGTTATGGTTTGTCTCCTTTGATGAAATCTGTGTACACACTTCTACTCTTTAACTTACTATGTCTTGCCATACCTTTTATCTGCATTTTTCATTATCCTGCTATTCTAAGTAACAAAATGCAGAACAGGATTCCCAGTTTTCATTCCTGAAAAGAGAAACATCTCTGAACTACTCAATTTCAAATTAAATGGGTAGTATAATAGATGAAATATTTGACATTGCCCTTCCAAAGGATTTGAAGATCCACCTATTAGGAATGACAATGTATAAGAAGATTAGTGAGGTTAGTCTGAAATGCTCATGGTATATATTAGTCATGGAGAAAAGTGTATTTTAAAGTACTGAACTGCAGAATCTAAATGTGCGTATACTGTGTAGCCCACCACTATGAAATATCTTCTGCATATGAGCGTATTACTGTATATATATAGTGGACTTCATAAGGCAGAGAAATACTTGAAGATAAATCAGTGAAAGTAATAAGGCTGTACGTGCCACAGAGAAATGAAACACACTCATACTATGTGCTCCTTTGTAGTTATTATTATAGTGAAATTTATGAGGCCAGATTAGCGGGTATGACTTTTAGCTGGATAATTGATCATAACTGGAGTGCAATACTTTTGTAAAAGTTAAAATGGTTTATGCTGACTGAGATGGCCTTGCTCAGGCTTGCCTGTCTCTTGGGAAAAATCATATTTCCTTCTATGTGGAACTCTTTCTGTGTAATTTTTTCAAATCAGATAGAATTCAGCATGAATCATGGCCTAATAAAGATGCATATCCTGTGAGATGTTAAGAACTTTGAGAACGGGTCTTGAGACCACATCCATGAAAAGGAGTATCAAGATTCCTCTAAAGTGTCTTAATAAATCTATTATTGTTTGTGCATATAATACTGCCAATGCACAAATTACTGCTTGCAGATTTGCAGCTGGTAATCAGGCAGAAGTTATTTTGATTGCTTCAGTCACTAGAGTCAGTTTATATGTTGATATCAAGACCTTTTTCAGTAGGTCATAAAACTCTGAAGTAATTCAGGCTGTAGTTGGTAGAAATTAAATTCCTCTCATCCATCACTGAAAGATTGTTTATCAAGATGCTGCAGATGAATTAGTGTAATCCTTATCACTTAGTGTAGCCTGGCTTGATACCTTTACTGGAAGTAGTTCTCAGAATTAATCAGCTTAAGAAATGTTAAGGAAGAGAAATGTCAGCTATTAATTTGCAATTTCAAAAAAAGAAAAAAAATCGCGCGTCTAATAAAAGAAGGACAAGAGCTGCTCTCTCCGAGTGCAGTCCTGTGATTTCTATCTGTACAGCATACGTCAAACATCAGCAATTTAAATACCACGCTAAAGATATATGCACTTTGACTGTTAGGTTGCTGTTATTTTGGTGTGGGCAGCATGCTGCACCAGCATCTTTTTTAAATGGGGTAGATGTGTACAGGGTTTGGACTATACCACGCAGCATCTTCTTTTGAAAGAGCGATATTCTTCTTGTAGAAAAGCAGTCCATCCAGAAAAGTATTAACTTCAAAAGCTAGGCTTTCATTAAACTTTAAGACAAACTACAAAGTAGCAGCCTCTGGTTTCCAGTCAGATTTTAAACTATTCCTTAAATCATCTGCAGGAGATACAGGTTTGTGTGTCGTGCTGCTTATGTACTGTCAAAAGATTTTACTAATGTGCTTTGGAAAAGATTACTTCCTCATTCAGCAGTGTGCTAGGATGTAAGGAAGAGCCATGTCAAAATCATCACTGGGGCAAGGAAAAATCCTGTGAATGGATTTTTATAAAACTTTCCCTTTTTAGCTCAGAGCTAAAGCTGTGCAGCCAGTTTACATCCTTACTGCTGGAATGAAATAATAGGAAATGTGCTGTTACTATTTTTCATTAGTTTGCTACCCATAATTTTCAGAAGAGCTTATTGTGTAATTTCTTTGGTACTCCTATTGTGTGCTGGGTGAAACAGCCCCCTGTGCAAATACCTCTCTATGAGAGCAGATTTTGAGCGTGATTTTTAAGTTCTGCTTACATCCATCACTAGAGGAAGATTTTAAAAAACTTTGACTGTGGTTTAATTTTTCCAGCGGGAAAATTAAGGCAGGAGAACTAGGATTTAATAGAAAACATCTCTAAGGAATGATTGCCAGGACCTAACCAGATGTATTCTGAAGGAAAATACTTGGGGAGCAATGGATGCCTCAGACAGTCCTGGAAAGAAACAAATTAAGTTGTTTTATTTTGTCCAGATGAGGTTCCTCTACGTCTGCTACCTGTGGCATGTGTCATTCGGATAGTGGGAGCAGAGGACAAGAGTGCAAAATTTATGTGCACTGGGATGCAAACAAGAATTTGGGACTTTCTCACTGGTTTGCTGGGAAAATGCTGGACCTTTCAATTTTTTTTTTTTTTGATTGAATATTTTTAATTCCTCCTTGCATTCTTTAAGGACATAAAAGCCAATCTCCTCATTATTTCTTTAAAGATCTCAAGCTCAAGAAGACCTTTCTTCATTCTTATCGTCTGGTTAGGAGGAACCTACAAGCTTTGCCTTTGCTACTGTATTTTTAAGGGAAGAATGACCCCTGTCTTAAGTCTATATTATTGAATTGTTTTCCTAGTGGAACAGAGTGTAGTACTCTATGATGTCCCAGATGATACCAATGTTGTTTCCTGAGAAAATGCAATTATCTTGTTTTAGGACCAAACATATCCTGACATTATTTAGAATTCAAGTGGAGAAGGTTGATGCTACTTTGCAGTCATGCTTTCCATTGCAGTATTTAAAATGCTTCTGAACTCTGGATTTTCCTACTGCTCATACCTTCACTCTAGGCTAAAAAAAAGAGCTAAGGCAAGATATTTTGCCACTCTGCTGAAGGAATGAGTATCACAGATTACTAGCTCTCCCCAGTTCATGCTTTTCTGGCCGTATTGCACTTCCATCCTCTTTAGCCAGATGTTGTGTTAGTGTAGCCAACCCTGCAAAGAGCAGCCATATGCAGCTGCAGCGTTCATATCACACAGAGCCTTAGGTAGGCAATCTAACAAACCCTGTTAGTTCAGAGTCTGCAATTAGGACAAGAGATGATGGAACCAATACTTAAGTGAAACACAGCAGAAAGAAGGGATTTATTTAGGGTATTGCAAAAAAAGCGGTATATAAGGGCATAAGGTTGTGCAAAGGAGTTATCTGTTAAAGTGACCGTAAACACAGCCTTCGGGAAAGGCTTTCCAAACTATTTCTTCCTCTTGGGATTTTCAGGTACGTGATTATCCAGCTGTCCTGACTTACTCAGCCCACTCCTGTTAGATCTATTTCATGGTGACATCAGAGAAGACTCCTGTTCGAATAATTTCATGAGGACATCAAAGAAGTGATGAAGCACAGAGGATGCTATAATAATTAGAGGAAATTTAAGGCAATGAAGTCCAGGAAATTATACAAAACCCTCCATTTGTAGTTAATTATCTGAATGCAGGCTCCACCGCTGCCTTGCAGGAAATGAGTGCTTGCTTGAAGAGCTTTACCCAGTTTTGTCCAAGCAAATGATCAAAAGCAGCAGAAGGTTTGGAGCATGCCCATGACATAAGACCTTATCCTCCATTGCCAGGGTGTTTGCAGTATCTGAGACTGAACAGGTTAAAGCAAAAATTACTATTTTTTTGAAAGCACAAGAACTTTCATTAATCCAGTATAGTCCAAGTATTCGCTATATGTATGTGTGCACATATGGCTGTGAATGTTCATAGGCCTTATGCTATAAGGAAATAATATCCTTTTCTGTTTAAAGTTATAGCTCTTGGGAGTGGGCAGCAGACTAAATATATGAACCCATGTTTTGAGGGCACATTGGTCCATGTTCAGCAATAACTTTCATGGTTGCCATGGTAGCGTAGAGGAAACATCTGTTACGACTTCACAACTTTATTCTGATAATATTAATTTTTTCTCATATCTCAATATGACTGTCCACTTACAAACGGCCCCCATCCAGAAGGTAATGATTTCTTTGGGCACTGAGCAATGGTCTTCAAGGTTGTGTGTGGGCTACTGGAGCAGCCATGGAGAAAAAGAACCAGAGGGGAGTAATTTTCATACAAAAGTTTTCTTCTGATTGACTTCCCCCCCTCCTTCCTGAAAGAATCATTCCAGGAAAAAACAGACTGGCCAAACTGCAACTGTAACTCTGCCTGCTGGGACATTAGCAATGATTTAGGAGCCTTCGCCTTCCCCTGCACCTGGCCTCTCACAAAAATCAAAGCCTAAAAGAAGCCCCTCATCCCTCCGGGACCTCAGCAGTAGTGGGAGCATCACGACTCCCTCAGTCCAGGCTGTACCAGCAGATCATGGGTTGTGCACACTGCAGAGGAGCAGGTTTCAGAGTAGTTCATCTGCCACCTGGGAGACCCATATGAGGTAGGCAGTGGCCCTGAATTTGGCTCTAGTGAATTGAAGTGCAAAAGCCGTGAGGAAATTAGGGGGAGCAGTGCAAACACAAGTCAGCCCATCGGAACGGAGCATAAACACAGCTACCAAAGATCGCACAGACGGCTACGGCTACAAAGACTGTCAGAAGGACTCATCAAGAGCAGCTCCTCACAACCCCAATGACTATCTTAGCCTAATATAACTTCAAGTCAGACCAATTCAGTGCGATTGTATTAGTAGTCACTGTGCTTTCAGTGATTTTTATCCTGCAGTATGTTTACTCAAGGACACAGAAACAGAAGAGCGGGAAAAAAGTTATACCAAATATTTGAACTCAACGACCTTCCCTTTCCTTCTGTGTTTTTAGAGATGCATCTGCAGGGGGTTCAGCTCAGGGAAACTGAAAGGGGAAAGCGATCCTGGTGATAGTAGGACATCTAATTTGTCGCTCTACCTGTACCGCCACTTATTGTCACATGCTTCCTATTGTTTTGACCAGCCTATGGGTTTTCTAGTATTTCTTAAGGGAAATTATTCTACAGGTTAGTATAACTGCTATCAGAATATTTTTAGCAAAGACCACATTTTTCTTGTCTTAATTTCAATCTACAATCTCTATGCACGTATGTTTTATTATGCTAAATATGCTTCCGCTGAAGTATCAACAATTTTGCTTTTAACATTGCCCACAGTGTTTTCTTTGTGCATAGTTACAGATCATTGATTTCTTCACCATGTTGGATTTTATAACTCTCCCTTAACTTCTTTAGTTTGCCTACCTCTACAGCATAAAATATACAGAAGTTCAATACAGCGTTGTAGCTGCAGTAAATAGGTTTTGCTGCAGACAGAGAACAGCTTATAACACTGAGCTGTGGCATGGTTCACTACTTAGTCAATTTGTTTCCCTCTTTTCCTCTGATTATGCATGTCATGTTTGCAGTCCACTGTGAGATACACGTATATTATGAAAACTCAACCATTCTAAAATAATTTCCCCATGTAATCATAGGTTTGAGATCACACTACTAACAGAAAGGTTCTAACATAGTAATATTTGTTTGATTTTGTGCTGTTGTCCAAAAATGCTTTGTAATAATCATTTCCCGTTCCAAATTATCCTGCTATGCACATATGTTAATCGACTGGTTCTTTTCTTTATTCATGAGAGACTTTGTTTTGGCTTAAGGGACTGATTCCTCTGTTTACTGTAAAACACTTGTGGAAATTTTGTGAATTTCATCGCTAAGATAAGATTCAGGCAGGTAATATGAGCTGATTGCTATGATCAAATGAAAATGGAAATCATAGAGAGAAGGATATATTTGGTTTGCAATGCATCTCTGTTTTAAAAAGTTATTTCAAATTATGTAAAGCTAAGACTGTTAATTACTGACTCCTGAAAGACCTTATGCAGCTGCCTGTGATTGTGAGTGGGAGATTCATACAGCAAAGCAGTGGAAAATCTTTTCTTATTCTGAATTGTTAGTGTCAGAAGAACTCGAATCTCTGACAGAAAGGAGTGGAAATAAACTAGGTTTGTCAGTTGGTCTACTCAGTTGTTGAGAATTTTCTAGGTTACATTAAATATATTTTAAAAAATGTTTAAGACGTGAAAATTTTTAGCAACATGATAAGGGATACCCACTTAAATCCACTGACGTAAGTCCATTAGAGCTACGTCAGCCAGTTTTAGGCAAATCTTCTCATTTGCAGAGAAATAACAATGAATGGTTTTTTAAATTTGTATTTTACTGGTGTCTAACCTACCTCTATAAGGTGAAAGGTCCCTGTAAAATGACAACACAGAGGAGAACTGTATTGAAAAATTACTGTAATTACTAAACAGGGAGAATTTGGGGCAGATTTAATGGAAAAATGAAATTTAATTGAGTTGCTCAGAGTAACACTTTCACTCTTCATCAAAGTGTTTTTGTACCTCTTGGATTCTGGCTTTATGTCTCAGCTGAAAACAGTGTCAGTGCCTGTTGCAGGCTAGGATTTTAATTCAGTGTTCAGTCTGAAGAAAGAATGACCTTATCGTGCTTAATTGACCACAACATTTCTCAAGAAGGACCTGGGGTAGTCTTGGAGGTCTCCCATGCAAGTAGGAGTAATTATCGTTGCTCACTGACAAAACTGAGTGTATTATTATAGAGTGCAGTGGTCCTAGTCCTAATAGGCTAAGTAAAAAAGGGAGGATTCTTAATTTGAAGCTTTACTCTATTTGTCAAAAACAAAACAAAACAAATGTAAGTTGTTCTGATGTTGTTTTCAAGATGAATTTGTATTCTGGAACACCTATTTGGGTTCACAGCCGTGCTCTTGCTGCCACAGGTAACACCAAGTAAATCCTAAACTTAACCTCTGTTTGTCCTCCACCCTGCAAAGACCCCTCTGGCAGTGTAAGCTGTGTAAGCTGTTCTGAGTCTGCAATTATTGCACCACCAACATCATTTTATTGTATTCACCCCACTCTGGACGTTGTTAGTCAGTAGATCTGAATTACGAACAACGAGCTCCACAGAAAAGTCCTGCCCCCGATTAATACAATATTCCGTCTATTTTCTGTTCAGTTTCTCCTTCCTAATTCCCTTGCTGGAGAACATTTGCCTTAATTCAATTGGACGCTCGATCTCTCTGTAGGAGGCCACCACCAGACAACCAAGGGCCCCACTGCAATTACAAGTAATCCTACAAAGAAATGAATAAAGACTTCAATTACGGAACATTTTAAATGCAGGCTGCACCCTGGCTCTGCTAATATGTCACCCCCTACAAGTACTGTGCAATGAGATTGGAGATTGGGTCTCTAATATGAATTAGATTTCAGCAAGATCACTTACGGGTCTGTTTTTCCCATTCAAACCAGCCTCTGTGAAAATCATCTGCTCCCTTCGCCCTCCACTCCCATTTAATTTGATTCCTTTTAAATAAAATATCTAAGTTTCTTAGACATTTTCTGCAGATGATTCTTTAGCAAACTGAAGAGATAATTTTGGCTTTTTGGCAGACGTGTTAGAAGCCTGCCCATTTTTCTGAACTGTACTTTCCGGTAATTTGGATAACACTAACAATAGCAGGCAGAGATGGTTTCATTTGGACCAGCTTCTAATTACCTTTATGAAACAAACAGAAAAAGGGTCTCAAATGCCATTTTGCTTCCCTTTCCCAAGATCCCTTCTCTGAGCAGGAAGGGTATGTTCTTCCCAGCTAAGATGTCGAATTATGACGCAAGAAATATGTCTATGGATGTTTTTTCCTGCATGGCTCTGGGCTTGGTCATTTACCAAGTGTTTAGTATCCTATTTACAAACTTTTCCACTCTTTTAAATGGACATAGTAGTCATCATATTATTTGCCAGTCCCTTGCCAGTCATGTTTACTTTCTCATCTTACCTATCCAATCCTAATTTTTTAGGTTAAATACTAAAAATTACAATCTGTTAATCACTTTACACTTACCTTACACTTTACAATCACTTTACAATAAATTTCCTGACATATTTATTTTGTAGTTGTCTCTTCCAGAATGCCCTGCTACCCAGAAATTTGCTCATTAAATATTTGTTTTAAGTTAATATATGAAAATAAAGATAGACTTATTTAAAACCCTGAAAAAAAAATGTTTTGTGGTTTGGTGGTATGCTTATGTATTTAAATTAATCATATGTGTTTTATTTTGTTGTATTTATAATTAATTGTGTTCATATTTGCCAATAATTTGCATCTTTAAAGTTATGAAAAAAGTGAATGCGCCATAACTCTGCTGCGTAAATACATAAAATTCCATTGATGTCATGATCTAAATATCAAGCTCAAAGTAACTTTTCACTTCTTAGCTCTTAACCATTCACTGAAGTTTGAGTTCAGGCTTTCCTTGAAATTTTACTGTTCTCTGTGTGAAATGAGTTTACAGCTGACTTGTGAGCAATATTCTTGATTCAAAGCCTTTTTATTTCCTTTCTTTTTATTTCAAACACTGTTGTTTCATGTGCAAGAGGATAATTAATACTGTGACAGCAAAAAAAAATCATTATTGCATCTTATCTTATTATTGAGTGAAAAAACTTGGAATAACTTCCTGGCAAGAAGTATTTCATTATTTTGTCTCAAGTGCCCCCAGATTTTTTCTTGCTACCACCTTAACGATGTAGTCTTGAACTCAGAAAAGAAACAAATACACTTAGTCCTTCAAATAAATACTCCATTTGCTCGCAAAAGACACTGTTAGGTTAGTAGGATCTAAAAAGGGACAAAACTCCTGCATAACTTCTCAAGTTGACTGTCAAGGTCTATTTGATTATTTATGCCACTCTCCAACCACTGTCTCTGTGATCTATGTGGCTCCTGCATGTGTGTTTAGTCAGTGGATTTTTCTTGCTTGTTTTTATGCTATTTTCTTGTGATGAACCAGCTATAGGACTTTCTTCTTCCACCTTTTTTGAAACATAATGTTCTGGTGTAACTGTCAGCATTTTTATTTCCTTTTTGCCTTTGTACTTTTCGCCTCCTCCCTCCTTGCATATTTTGCACACCCTCACCTCCCTTATCTTGTATTATGTAGATAAATTAGAAATATATACTGAAGCTAGTGTGATGTCATTATCATGATGATCAGTACACTCTACCTTAGAGTTCAGATCGTGTTCACATCCCGTTCCAAAGAGCTGCACTTAGAGGAGATGGTCAGAATTTATACAGATAAGGACCAATGTATGGACAAGGTGAATGTAAAAATGTGTGGTCTGTTTAGTTCTGTGAGAAAACCAAGTAAGCTGAGATATGGTAGAAACATGCCAAATAACAAGGGGTTGTAGTGGATTCTCTTTGCTCTTCCTGATGATGTAAAATAGCTGTCCCACTAAAAAAAAAAAAAAAAAAAAAAAAAAGTTGATCTGTGAGAAACCGATAAAAAAATATCTGTTGAAACAATGTAAAATAATTGACTCTAACTCACATCCACAGGCAATATTGTAAATAAGATTTTAGAAGATAAAGAAAATTGAGCACTTATATGTGCAGTGAGAACACGTGCAGTTACAATGCATAGAAAGGTCATGTAATTAGAAAAAAATGTAAACCCTTGACTTATATCATGAACTAATCTCTAACTAAAAGCAGCTAGACACTTCCCCTAGGGACGTTTTAATCCATAATTTTTTAAAACTATTTTTCTGTCATGTTTCTCTGAAGCCTCTGGCACGAGTCACTGTCAGAAAAGGGATATTGGGACTGTCAGCCTGGCAGTGTGATTCAGTAAGGTAATTGTTATGATGCTGATGCTTTGTTTGAACTGCTAGATGAAATGTTTCTTAACCACAATGTGGCTTTCTGTAAAAACCGTCATTGTCATGGCAACAGAGGTAGGAAGACTATTTTCCTTTTTGAGGATTTTACCAAGAGCAACCATATGAGAGACTATACCCTTTCTCTGGTTTTTTTTTTTTAGTGTAGGCACTATGCTCCTTAAAAAGGGAGCTGAAGAGCACGTATAACCCTCTGGAGGATGAGGGAAAATGCTCTTTGGTAGGAATTGCACGGAGATAGAGAGGAGATTTTTAGGAAACTAGATTTAGGAGGAAGAAGGGCTACAAGAAGGGCATCAAGGAGATGAGAGGCTGCAGCTCTGAAAGCAGACAAGATATTGCTCAGAGGAACAGGAACTGGTGACTCTGCTGGGCCTAAGACACAGCAAAAAGGGGTCCAGAGATGTTATGAAGAGTTTGCTGCGTTTCAGAAAGCCACTGAGCTGGCTGTGACAACGCTCTGCCTGCAAGGACACAGTGGACAAGGAGAAGTTAATTTACGAGCCCTTTACTATTCCATCGTAGTTTTCTGTATTTAAAAAGTCAATTAACCTACTTTATAGTCTACTAAAACTGGATTTGTTTGTTTGTTTGTTTAAAAGCTTTTAGGTATTGTTTAGGGAATTCACTGCAAGGGTCATGTCTAACCCCTTTCCTCTTCCCTTCCTTGCTTTAAGATCTCAAGCCTATAACCAAAATAGAAATCCGTCATTAATCTTATTTCGGGCCATAGCTGGTGCTGCAGTCCCATGGGGACCAGCTACTACTATTTTGGCAGATCCAGCTGGGTTGGAGCCTGTAAGTATCTCGTTGGGGACACGTGACAGAAGTTGACCTAAGTGATGTCTAAGCAGCTTCTTTGAAACTTACTATGGTTTATCCTTTCCTCAAAGGCACAACACGTTCAGACTAATGCATAAACACGGTAAATGGCCTACATTCAGGGTATCTGGCCTACATTCAGGTTTACGCCTTTGTAAATTCCCCTCATCTGAGCTATCTTCTGCATTGGCACAATGAAGCAGCTTGGCTTTTGTAAAGCATTCATGTCCGTAACTTCCCTGTCGGCTCCTCTCCACTGTCTCCTCTTTGTCTGGGCTCTGGGAACCCACAGCCCTCCTTTGGCACATACCTTATTCTTTGAGAATGGAAAGCCACCAAGCCCAGATGAAAGCAGTTAGGCACCTTCTCCTTTCAATTAATAACCCAGCTATTGCTCTCATAACTCCTTGACGGCTGGTGCAGGAGGTTTTACTTAAATCCTTGATACTGTGTGCTAATACCGAACCTGGAAAAGTAAAACACCATTAACAATGCTGTGCATTCTGACAGGATTGCACTTAAAAATCATAAAGGTTAGACAGACTGGTTTTTGCAAGTATTAATACTTTCCTCATGCTTTCAGTTATAAAGCTTGTTGTTTTCTGTGCTAGAACGAAATCTTGATCCTACTAAACCAGATGAGACCTCTTCTGCTATCTTACACAGAGCTAGGTTTTCAGATTGGAGAATTAAAATTACACGAGAATGGTTTAGGACATTAATGTTTCAGTTAAAAAAAAAAAAATCCTAATAACGGAATGAAAGGAATTACCAGATTAGTATCAGTAAATTCAAAACTGGAGAACAGTTAAGTTACTAAATAAAGAATATTCTTTTAAAAGAGGGATTATAGCAACTAGCTACTTCTCAGTAGTTTAATTAAACCGTGATGAAGATAGGGGTTTTTCAGCACACTTACTTGTGCTGTGTATATTTTAAATACCAAAAATAATTATTGACTTACAAATAGATTAAAATTTGTCATTATTTTTAAGAAAGTAATTAACGTGAAACAGCTTCTGCAATCAACTTACTAATTATTAATCAGTAATATAATAGGTTAGTGAAACATACTTACCAGAACAGAAACTAGGATTAGATGCAATATTTTGTCTGTAAGGTTTTTGTGGGCTGAGGAAGAAAACAAAAGGCTACGCAATTTATTTTCTTCTACTGCCAAGAGAAGCCTTGGCGGCCAAGCATCATCTTAAATCTTCTATTTCTTGTGTCATTTTTAGTAAATTTGCTTGTAACTTTCATTCCATGCATTCATTTAATAGTATCCCTGTTATTCCACACTAAGATTCAACCATAAAATTCATGAGATCTGGTGACTTCAAATTGCTTCACTGACTTACAGCCCTAGATCTATTTCGAGTGGAGCCACTGCTCCAAGCCAGTGCCACCCAGTATTTCTCAGTCTGGGACTGCAGAAATAATACCAGTTATATGGAATGGTACTTCTTTTAAATTTCTTTCTTTTAAAGTTCCTACTTCTGCTTCTTTGGACACTCTTTTCAAAGCTTTATGAGTTACTTCCATCCCTAACAAATCCAAATCTCTTTGTAAGGTATAACTGGGAAGACATAACTGAAAAGAGTTTTGTATTGCTTCTTTATCTATTTAAAGTTATCTCCTGGTCCCCAATAAATTCTTGCTTCTGAACAGGCTAAATAAAACATCCTTTTCCCCAGGAGAGTGAGCATTCCAGTCAGTTCCTTTCCCTCCCATCTACGACATTCAAGAACAATCAATGTTCCTCTACAGAGGGGAAGATCTTGGTCCAAAAAGAAACCACAGCATGACGTACCACCTTCTTGCATGAGAGCACAGCTCTGCTGCAGACTCTCTCCATAAATAGACTCTCAATAAAAAGGTAAATGTGGAACAAAGCTAAAGAAAAAAGCACAATGTAGCTATTGGGGTCATAGATTTCTTTCTATGCCAGTATCCCAAAGTACAAGGCATACAAAGTCTTGCTGACACTATTCAGCACAAACGATGCTACACTCTTGAATGTTTCATTGGGTTCTCCTCTTGTTGCACTCTTCAAACTCTGGAGCACATTCTTCGTACTATTTTCTATCACAGTCTTCCATGCTTTTTTTTGCACAAATGTCCTTTTTGCATATTTAAGTCTTAATTTAATTCATAAAGTTCAGGCCCATATAACTTGGGTCCTGAGAACCATGAAAACACTACACAAAAAATGGAGATTTCCACAGTTTGAAGAATTAAGATCTTCTGTCCCTTGCCAGAAGATGTGCTTCCACTTTGATTACAACAGTGTTAAGAACTGCTTCTTTCTTTGTTTTTCTTGTCTCCAGCTAGGACGATAAGATTAAACTCTATCAGAGAGTAAATTATGAGCCTAAGACACTGATATAAGTAAGAACTAAAGCTCATGAAGTCCACACATATAGACTTTCATTAAAATAGTGTGAGCTAACAAAGAGGCCTTCACTGGGAAGTGCTCTCAGCACACTGAAAACATATGAATAACGTATAATAATATGGATTGAGAGCTGAGTGAATAGAGCAGCTGGTTTTCACAGGATATTTTTGTCCCTAAATGTGACATGCTATTATTTCAGAAGACCAAAAGTCCTTGAAATGGATGGGGCAATGACCGGGTTCAGAGACCATTCAGACAAATTGCAAGAAAAAGGTTGCTCATAGAAATAGTAATGATTTGGATGGATTTATATAATTTTAAGCAGAGTATATTTTATCATTTTCTGAGAAGCATTGATTGTATGAGGTTAATGATTGTGTTGTACATTAATTGTCTCTGTCAGAGAGATGTCCTTCAGGGCTCTGTTGGTAATTCTGGACACTGTGGTTATTCC
Source organism: Rhinoptilus africanus (assembly GCA_013400135.1). NCBI lineage: Eukaryota > Metazoa > Chordata > Aves > Charadriiformes > Glareolidae > Rhinoptilus > Rhinoptilus africanus. Next base: position 29,459 of record VXBO01015035.1, read on the forward strand.
AACAGGACCTCCTCAAGTCTGTGGTAGCAAATACTCTGATTCATTCATGCATGATACATAAATTTTCTGTGACATTTGTCTTTGCTAGAGTGCTTGAACAGTACAGCACAGAATGAGCTTCATCCCTCCATCATTAAGCAATTTGTAGGAAAGGAATCTGTAGCATTTGGGAAATCGTATAACCCTTTCACGCTACCAAAGTTGCTGGGAGAGTAACACTCAACTTTCTTACTATGCATCATGGATTTCTTTTTGTTGAAAGCCTACAATGCCACTGTGTTACTTAGTAAAACTTTTGTAAACTTTATTTTATCTTCTCAATGCCTAGAGATGCGGAAGATTTAGTATTTCATGTTACCTTGGTCTTTTAGGTAAGGTTGTTTTAATGTGTAATGGCACAATTGAGATGATCACTTAAATTATAATCACTGCATGATGATTTAGACTAGGCAGGAATTTAGAAAGGAAACAAATCCAACAGTTTGCCAAGCTAAGTCTTCAACGCTGAAAAAGTCTTTAGAAAATTTGTTTTGGCTTCAAAGTGTACTTTACTTGCAGACTGGTTCCTCTCTGTACAAAGAAGGAGATGCTTCTCCTTCTTAGCCAAAAAAGTATAGCTATTAAATGAAAAACAAGACGGTGAAATAGGCTGCAGTCACCAGAACCCACAGATACTCCACAGACTTTTGCCAGTGGGGCTTTATCCCACTGGACGTTACAATAAATTAAGGGTATCTAAGGTAAGTTGATGGGTATCTGCTTTCCTGCAGCAATAGCATGACCCACTTCCATTTCTACTGAGGTCAGATAGTTGCAGTGGGAGCAGAAATATGTTCTTTTCCAATGGGATATGCTCCATGGTCTCTTCTAAGCTGTGCCTTAACCAGTGGACTGCAGCAGGTAAATATAACAACCAAGAAAACTATTTACATCAGTAAGTACTCAGAACACACAAGCAGAGAAAGAGGAGTGAATGAAAAACTGGATTAAACCATCTTATTTAGCAGATTCTTGAGATTCTTGCTTGCTTAGCATTAATTCTCACTTCTTTTTTTTACTCACAGAATGCATACCACTTTTTTATCTTTACAACAACCCTATAAATGTATCCATAGAGTTATTTTGGGGCATGGGGTATCACAGGCTAGGTAGAGTCACCTAGTTTAATAGCTACAATTTGTGTGTAATAAATGTTATCTTGCACTAAATTCTTGTAAGGTACATTGTGACATGCCCCATTTAGCACCATGTCACAAAATTTCAGACAATAGAACTTCATTTCTGATATATAAAGCATCCATATTATACATTATTCTTATTACTGTAATCCTTTTTCTTTACAAAGACTTTAAAAATCCTTAATGATTTTAATGATTAAAAAAATAGTTATTCAAAACAGTGAACATGTGGTTGTCACTAGTGCACATCCATTACAAAGAATGTAGTTACAATCAGCTGCAGTTTTGAGAAATGTGTTGGTAATATCATAAAACCTAAATAACACACTTTTAGCTTTCTTGTGGAGATTTACAAGGCCAAAAGGACCTCATGAAGGCATCACCTTTTATACCTATAGTGAATTGCATGAATAAAGTATAAAAAGAACTAATTTAGATGCTTAAACTGAAGCCAGTATGAGCTTGGCATCGCTGATGAAAGGAGGGAAAAACAAGGTGGCTATAAATCATAGTTGTTGTTCTTCAGTCCCCAGTGCAATTTAAAAAAGCCTTGGGGCTCCTTAAATTATGCTCAGCTGTCTACAGCCCTGCAGGGTAAGTCCTCCATCTGGGAAGTGCCTCTGTACAAAGTTGTCATGGCTTCTCTCTCCACCATCAGAGCAGGAGAAGAAGAGTTTCTAAGCCCCATGATGACTCACCTTGGAAAAAATAAGTGAAAGAGGGAAATTCTGCATTATGCGTCTGTGTATGTGTGCGTACACGTGTTTTGTAGCATGCAGTAGCATGTTCATTAAGTCAACTACATCTGACCCAGCTTCTCATCTTATATTGGGATTACACACAGTACTGCTGTCATTATTTTACGGAGGATAAGGAGGAGTGGGATCAGCACATAATAATGGTCAGGTAGGGATGCAGTCTGTAGTCAGAGGAAAACAGTAATACATACATATGGAGATATAATTAGAAAGATCACTATTGAAATATGACCAGCACTCTGGGTCAAGGTCAGCAATGCCACTGTTGACTGTAAATGATTTTTACTGTGCACAGTGGGCCCAAAGTTACTATTATGATTTGCACAGGTGGTTAAAATGACATATTTTTATGAGTTTCCACATGATTTTTTTTTTACAGTGGGAAAACTTTTATCCATATAATAACACAACAGAGCAAAGCAGCATTCCATATAGCTTCAAAAGGGACTAGCTCTCTTGCATTTCATTTCATTTCATTTCATTTCATTTCATTTCATTTCATTTCATTTTCCTAGTCTTGAAAAGTCATCTTGCAGGATCTTTATAGAGAAAAAAAAAAATTATTGTGTTTTTCGGTTAATAATTGATAATCTTCAGTTATAAATTTACAGGGAATCTCTTAGAAAAGCTACATGATAACATAAGAGTTGGGAGCTGAGGACCTCTGGGCCAACACAATAATCTATGCAACATGTTTAAAGTCTGTTTGAAAATCAAACAAGAATGCCATCAACTTAACTGCCCGGAAAACAGGGCAGGGTAGGGAGTGCCTGCCGCTATAAACTTCAGGTACTTCCTTTGACAAGACTGGACAGAACGATTCTTGCTTTCAAAGCTCGGTAACTCTACTGTTTAGGGAGTCTCATTGTTTAAAGATTTAAAGATGCCCTAGATGTTCAGCTATATTGTGAGTATTTATGCAGGCAGATAGTTCAGAGAAAAAAGACATAAAGGAAACACTGCCGTTAGTGCCACCAGGTGTAGAAGCACCTCCCTGCATCCACATTCATTTAGCACAGCGGGAGGTAACTAATTTCTCTCAGGAGGCTTTGAATAGTAGCTTCTTGGATGATCTAAGCAAACCATATCTATGCGTATTTATACGGGTATATAGGTAGGTAGGTAGATGCACACACTCTCTAAAGTCCTACTTAGTGCTCCAAGTGCATTTGAATATTTTGTCTCTACAGAAGGTACCATATAGTACGTATTATAGATGCTACCATAACACCTAGATAAAGACCACACACACTGTGAATTTCGAATTCTTTACAGATTTCCTGTTGGAAACATACTTTTTTTTTTTTCCCCACTTAAAGTCTCGTTACTGGAAATGCTAAGATGTAATAAGTATTTGATATGTCACACTTCCTCTTTTTTCATCTTTATTAATGTCTAAATTCTAGCCCTGCCTTTAGTACAGGGCTCAGTTCTTTCTTGGAGTCACAAGCATCACCTCTGTCTTGGGATACTTACAGGAGATTTATAATGCTACCAAAGGTAGCACTTTCAGGTGTAACTCTTTAACTTTTTGTTCAAGTCCATATTGGCTAGAAATTTCCATCATATGATGGCTGTAGCCTACTGTATGAATGCATATGATGATCTTAACCTTACCCACACTGAATATATATATATTCACCTAATGAAAAGAAAACACTCATCTGACTCTTATCAGCATGCCTGCTAATCCCCCAGCAAAGTCATGAAAGAAGGTAAAGGCTGCAATAATTTCTTTAGGACAAAGTTGCACTTGAGGCACATTAGTGTTAGAAAGCTGGTATTGCCACTACTTGTTTTGTGAACAAAGGATTTCCATCTCCATGGCCATCAGCCTGGAGCTTTTAAAAAATCATAAATTCACTAAGAAAAGAAAATAATTTAAAACCTCTGAGATAGATCTCTGTAGTCAGTATTGAATTGTGCAATCCCAACGTATGGCTCTGCAGCCATCCCTAAACTGATTCGTCTGAACCGTGGTAGGATTTGATGTATTATGTTTTCAATTACCCTGTGGTGGCTGTCACCACTTGCATTTTTCAAACAGCAAGAAATGTATTACCACCACTGAAATTAGGTACCACTCCGCATGGTAGTTACAGAAGAAACCATGCCACAGGATTGTCAAACCTTGCAGGTTTGGTTGTGACAGCAAAAACACAGCGACTCTGCAGCTCTTGTGCAGGAGGGACGGCTGGATGCCAGACTTGACAAAATGCATTATAAAGGCCCAGGGAAGCCGATAATTCTGGGCAAGGGTATCTATAAACGCTGTGGCAAAAACATCCCTGTAGGGGATGAAAAAGGCAGGTGTGCTCCTCCATGGCCCGCCAGAAAATGAGTTTCCACTAACAGTCATGGGGCTTGCGATGCAAAAGGAACCTTTTCCTCATGGACAGGTTGCCTCCGTACAGCACTAATGCATACAGAATCTCTGTCTTGTAGAGAAATAGCACCAGTGCTTCTCATCCAGCACCACGGGGGAAAGGAATTACCAAAAGGGGGTTCTGGGGCTCTGAACATATCTAGGCTCTGGCTCAGGTCTGCCATACTGTCAGCTGGTGTTTGCTCTCTTTCAGTGCACAAGAAAAACAATGTAAAAACCACCCGTGTTTTACTGTAGGAACACAAGAAATAAAGCAAAGGCTGAATTTAAGACCCCAGTTTGGATCTAGGCTAAGAGGCTAGTACCAGCCCCACGTGCAAAGAGAAGCTGCTTCATCGGAAACCCTGGAGCCAAAGGGAGATAGCCCCTGAGCTCTCTTCACAAGGTACCAAGTTTACTCCGAGTTTCTGTGGCATACGTAATACCACCACTGGTTGATTATTTTTTCAATGACTGTGGGATGCAGAGCATAGCTGTATAGCTCTGGCTAGGTAAGCGCCTTAGAATGATTGCAACTGCTAGGTAAGAAACTGTTTCCTTCAAAATTGAAAGAATTTAAAATGTTTTACAATGGAAATCTCTGTTACCTCCCATATAGTTCAGATAATTGTTCCAGGCAGAACAATTTCTGACTCCTGCTGCTAATTGGCTTGTGCTCCAAAGCTCAACAGCTCTTGCAAAGTGAATTCTGCCTTATGAAATTGCAGCAGCTGTTTATATTTGATATAGTACCTTCTCTTTAAAAGAGATTCAGAAGGTTTCACTGTGATTTCCAGACAGCCTCATATCGTGGTAGGTACTCATACAATAATAGTGAATATCACCCTTCCTATTTTCGGATAGCTGAGTTTAATGACAGTAAGCTACACAAAGTAAATTGCAATCTATTTGATCCAGCTAAGCCAGCAGCAAAGCTTCGGTAAGAAGAGGCAGCACTGCAAACAGGAAGACCTTGAAATAAGCAAGTAGCTATGAGGTTCACTTGCCCTTGAGAGGATATTCCATAGGTTAGAAATCAAAACACAGAAAACCAATTTAAAATGCGCTAAATGCAGAAGCAAATTTAAATTGGATAAAATAAAATAAAGATGTGCTTAACTCAGTCATTTAACTGGTCAGCTAGGGTAAGAGACACTAGAAAGATTCTGAAAATAGCCACATTAGAATTATAAAAATCAATACCCTATTGCACAAACATCCAGTGCAATAAGTGCAAAAGCAGAAGAATTATAATGCATAAATCTGCTTAGCTATGACCTTTGGAATACGTGACACAGATTTGAAGATGACACATTTCCGATGCTAGTTAAATACAGAAAGGCACTGAAAAGTCACAGCCGCAATATGCATACATCGTGAAAAACAGATCAGTGTAAAAAACTTCAGAACCTAGTGTTATTAGCTACACAAGTGAAGAAGAGCTGTCATGACAACCCAACTCACGCAAATGGCAAGAGATAAATATGAATATAATGGAAGTGCCTAAGTAACACGCTATTGATTTGAAGACAGAAGCGTCCTCAGAGGTTGAAGTAGCTTATGTAGTTCACGTCCGTACCTCAGGCACCCACCACCTGAACCTCAGCTGGTGTAAATCTGCATAGCCTAATTGGATTGAGGTTAGCCACACTGATTTTAACATCTGCTGGGGCTTTTGCCCTCTACTTTGCTCTGTAAGACGGACTAAGGGTTTTTATTACCTTATGTGTCTATATTCCCTCCAGGTTTTTTTCTGCAGGGATGACATAAAACTTGTTTTACCACCATGCTGTACTTTTTAATGAATTAATATGCCCAAGACGAAAGCTCAGATAAGCAGCTGGTTTAAAAAGAAAACCAGCGGCATATCATTCTCCAGGAATACAAAATTTGTTGAGCCTAAGAATGTTATGCACTCATGTGATGATTTAAACTAAATTATCCCACTAAAAAGTTTTAAAATAAATTTTTATGTAAAAGGAAAGTCTCAACTGCAATCACTTTAAAATAGTTATTTGTTGTTTGCACTGTTTCAAGACAGCTTTATGCAACTGTGAACTCAGTTATAACCCAATTCTGTTGAGGTGAATGGTTTGCCTGATCAAAAATCTGTATTTTCTAAAATATTTTAACACTGGAAATTCTAAGCTTTTGGTGCTGTTCATGGTTGAATTAAAAAAAAAAAAAACCAAACCAACCAAACCCCCCCCACCACCAAATCTGCAATTTCCCAAATCCAGTAATTCTAGTCCCTCTACAAACTAATAGCTTTTTGACATCAAGCATCCTCACCAGACAAGGTAGACACTAACTAGTTATTTGTAAGGATATTCTTCAAAATAGCTATTGGTAAAAAACTATAGCTTCACTAAACAAAATTTTCATGTAGATTATTGATTACTTGAGTTTTTTGAACAAGAAGTTAATATTAGTACTGAATTCAGCTACCAGTTAATTGAGTAGGTTACTTGAGATTTCACAGAAATATTTTACAACTAATATGCAAAACTATTACATTTCTGTTAACATTACCATCAGTGAGCCTTCTCCTTGCTTTTCCATAAGTTCGCTTTTTATCTGGTCAACTATTTCCTATAAGCTGAGCATCTAATTTCAAAAAAAGTACCTTTGGGTTATTTCTGCAGGGTTTTTTGTACTGTCTTCAGTTTTGTCCATGGATTTGTGTTTTGTGTGGCGAAACATATAAGCTTTAAAGATATTCAGAGCTCTGCAAGAGTTGGAGTGAATCATACTGTGGATTGAAAGGTTCTCATTACCTGACAGATGGTCTTCTACCTAAAATCTACCATCTTTAATCATATCATGTCATATCATATCATATCATAGAATGGTTAGAGTTGGAAAGGATGTTAAAGATCACCTAGTTACAACCCAACTGCCATGGGCAGGGCCAGCTTC
>VXBO01015040.1:0-36141 GCA_013400135.1 Rhinoptilus africanus
TATCACGGCCATGGACACAAATGTATCTAAAGACTGCCTTAGGAGAGGACTAAGGAAGTTTTATCTTGGCTTTCGAGACCACCATGCAGTAAGTGCAGAGAGTAGGAGAATATGGGAGAAAGTAACAAAGCCTCGTCTACCACTCAAATGCAAAATTTGTCAGTGTTTGACCTTCAATTGTTTCGAGTTTTTTCTTTTTTATCTGCAANTCTGCAAGCTAATTTTCTATTTCATTTTTATACATCCATGCTGCAGTTCCTGAGTACAGTAAATCTCTTTTTTTGGAATATATAATCTCTTTTAATATCCTGTTCTCTCTTATCACACTGCAGTCCTCCCCTGTAAAATATTGTCCATAAATTTTCCAAATGATATAAACTTTAACAGCTATGGATGTGACTGAAATGCAATGTCAACTATTTTGCTCCTACAAAAACATTCTATGGAGGTTCACATTCACTCTTTACACTTAAGTAACATCTAGATCATGCAAATTTAAGAATGGCAAGAAAATTATTTACTCTCAAACTCCAAGTCATAAAAGACGCAACACAAAAGACAATTTTTTTTTCTGGTTTCCGCTGATTTATGATATACAGTTACTTGATCATGATGCATAAGCATTTTAAGTAAATATACATATAATTAAAATGCTCACACTCAAAAATATGATGTGTCATTGTGACAGCTGATAAATGTATCAGTCATAAACATATCATGTGTGCATGGCATACAGATCACATAGCACAAATGAAAACTAAAATTAAATACAGTTTTGTTGAGGAAACTAAACCATTACATAATACTGTTTAAAAAATGGACAGTAATCCTCAATCCTCCATGACAAAATGAAGTTCTTTCTAAAATAATCCCACTCACCCACTGAAATATTTAATTTTGGCTACTTTTTTCAGCTTTTCCTGGGATAATTACACCAAACTCAAACACCTGTATTTACTGAACTAAAACTCTGCCTTGTGTCAATTTCAGCTAAGCTTATACCTACTAAAACAATATGTCGTCTTTCGAATCTTGCAACTTATTTTTCATGCCCCCAGCTTCCAGGTACTATGGTACCATTTTTGCAGAACCCCCCCACACTATACTCTATGTGATATAGGCAAACTATCAGAATTTGTCACATAATCTCAAATACGTGGATTTTGCTTCAAGTTGCGCTTTCAAGGAGGGAGTGCCTAAGGGGATTCAGCTCACACAAGAAGCTTCTGTACCTGTAGGTCCAATATCCTCCTAAATTGAGTTAGTGATCCTACTGAAGCATTGTTGAACAATTTTACACAATAAAAATCCCTACCTGAAGCTCTTTACTGGCACCAAATTTACTATTTACAAATACCACCACAATAAACCATTATCTTGTAGTGTGGAACCTGCCAAACCATGTTAACAGAAGATTAAAGAACTTCTGCTCAAAATGACATTACTGAAGATCCGAAAATCAAGTCCAGGGATTGGACTTGTAGCAACAGTTACTCAAGTTATTGGCCTCCAAATATGAAGACTTCATATTTTTGAGACATGCTTAATGATGTAATAAAGATCACAATTCAAAGTTTAAGAGCTCAGATGAAAACTCTGTACCTCAGTACTTTTACTTCCTATACCATTCGTTTAATTTTAAATCTTATTTTATACTACATCAACTGGCACAAATCATTGTGAAGAAAGAGAAAACTACATTCTCGTTAAAAATTACTTTTTTATTCTCCTTCTTATACCTTCAAAAATCCTATGCTTCTAATGTGATTTTTTTTCTGCCAGTCCCTGGCTGGCATCTTCTTTTTTCCTTTATTTTTTTTTCTGTAGAAAGAAAACATGCTAGTGAGACATATAGCTGCTACGTGATTAACACATTTTCTCTTGTTATTTATCACCAAATAACACAGATAAGTAAATTAATTTCAGTAACCAGCAATACCTGATGTTAAACTATGTGCCTATGCCTTAATAAATAAATAAAAGGGTGAGGGGGCAGAGAATGGTGGTTTTTAAGAATAATCAAACCTGTAAAATTAGTCTGTCACAAATAAGTATCATAACAACAGTGACTGTCTAATAAGAAAATGTTCGTTCATTAACAGTACTCTAAAATAAGCATTTATTCTGGTTACATAGCGATATAACCAGAGCATATAAGAACTGTTCCTTTGAAATCATCACACTAATGGTAGTAAAATTGCATCCAAAGAATTTCCTATTAATATTTAAATAAACAAAGAAGAGGGAAAAAAAAATACAAATCACTAAAGCGCGCGCACACACACACACACATTCAAAACTCTTCAGACACTATGATTACAGCTGCTACTGAAATTATGCTGCAGCCCCGGAAAAGCTCATTGCAAATTGCCTGTCAGTCAGAAGCACACTCTATTCTCACGACTTTCATATCATAAATGGATTTACTTTAACACCACTGGAAGACTCAGTGCTGAGTTCAAAGAATAGCTGGTGAAACTAGTTCCACATACCAGCATTTAGTAAGACCAGAACCTAAACAAGAACCATACTGTAGTATATTGAATGAATTCAGATTAGAGCTGGTAAGTCGATGTCACATGTCACTACAAGTTACTAGCGTAGAACAGTAACAGCTCCTTCTTTTCCCTCAAGAAATATTGAGATGTATCACTACATTTTACTACTAGAAATTAGGATTTGACCAGGCTTGTGATATGGAACATGGCTCTCTGGTCTATTAAAACTAAGTTGCCATGATCAAAAATACTATTAATCTAAGCTTGACAAAATTGATTTTTTTTCCCATTGCACACCATTATTCCTACATCTCACCTGAAATTGTTATGTAGGCTGAAATGCCCATTATTTCTAGTAAGAAAGCCTAGCCATTAAAAGATTTGGTACAATATGCAACTACTTTCCTTTACACTTGTAATAGATACTACTTTGTTTTTTCTGTTTCACTGTGAAAGTGGTATTTGAGAGACATTTATATGGCTACACCTTGCAGCCAGGCCTTAAAGCAGATCTGAACGGATCAGAGGAACACCCAAAAGCTCTGAGCAGTATCTACAACAGTTTTCCTACGCCTACAAGCACCAAGTAGCCAGAGGCAGTATCATGAAAAACTGACATGAAACTGAACACTGAATTCAATGTCTAAATGCTGCCTGTACGGCAACTTAAATTCCAAAGTTATTAAAATAAATCACATTTATGTAGTTTGATGACTTTTCAAAGAAACTATTTGAAACTATTCAGAGCTGTGGAACAAAAGCAATAGACCTAAGACAGACAAATTAGAGAATACAGAGCCAGTAAACTTGTCCAAGGTACAAAGAAGAGGAAATTATCACTGAGACTTTGACTCTGCATATACGAGGAGACTTTTATACACATATTCACCCAGTAAGTCTTATTTTGTTATGCAGACTTCTGAAGCAAGGCATTCAATCAAGACTTAATTTCTAAAATGTAAATATGGAGGAAAGTGGTCCAGGTCAAACCGTCTAATGCCAGTGAAACGAAACAAGTTGTTCAAAACAAGTCAGGACAGCAAGGTTAGAATGCTTGCTCTTCCTTCACATTAAGAAATAAAGTAGGCAATAGAGTTATAAGGAAAAACCCTTAACTTGAAAAGCGATAAGAAGGCAGTCAAACTCTGGAAATCACATTTCACATTGTCAATACATTGCAGTACAAGATCAATGACTATCAAGTTAATTTCATATTCAATCTTGTACCATAAATCATAACGAACTTTATATCAATACAATGATCTGGTCTATAGCCTTCATTTGAATTAAACAGAATTCTTTTAATACTTAATGCTTTCTCTGGGAATGGTTTATAGGTTTGGTTTGTGGGGTTTTTTTGGTTTTTTTTTATTTCCAGTAAAAATAAAAATCTAATTTCCAAGACTTGACAGCGTTCCCTTCGGTTCACATTCAACTCCACTCTGATATACCAGCACACTGCTTAGCGCTGTAAGATCCAGTGTAATCAACATTAGTTTATGAAAAAGTATGCATACTTCATGCTCTTTTAGGAGATTCTTTTAAAAATAGGTTTGTATGTACTTTAAAAAAATGGACATGTTTGCATGATAAGAAGACAAGATTTGTATAGCAGAATGTAATGATAAACCCCCTTGATCTATGAGATATTTTTGTGTTTAGTGCCACATAATTCAGATAATTCAGCTCATAATTTTTAATTGAATGCCATAAGCTATAACTATGCTCCCAGAGTTGGGGAGTGGGATGTTACTGGTGTTTGTAAATTACTGTCAACAGCTCATTTTCCAGTGGGAAATTCTTAATAGAAAAGTAGGGCTAACATGTTGGCATATGGCACCAAGCACCAAAAGGCCAGTGGATCAGTAGTAAATACTTCATAACACTGACTTTCTGACATGAGAGTCATTCAAATACTCTATTTCCCTGTTACTGATTTCATCAAATTACTGAAACAAGTAGTACAGTCTCCTTAAAGCTTACCTGTATTTTCAGAGCTGAAAATTAAAATGTTGTACGTAGAGCTTGCCCTTTCCCATCTCGTAGCAGATGTAAGGAGTTTTTGTACTGGCTGACAATCACATGAATTAGCAACTTGGAGAACAGCTTTTTCTTTTGTTACTGAATGATAACTGGGATACCTGCTGGTGCTCCCACCCTCATCCTCCCACCCTCAAAGCAAGACTTTATTCCACAGCTGAGAGAGATCTTTCACCAGCTTAGCACATCAGAACCAAACACAGAAAGAACTAAATAATACATATGAACAAACTCCTCTTCCATAAAATTGGTCTCGAATGTTTGAGTCCAAAGTCTTAAATTGCCAAACTGTATTCACAAAAAAAATTGACAGAGGAGCCCCTTGCAGATCAAGGTACTGATTACTACAGAAATTCAATAGCAGAAACTTCATCTCCATTTTTACTCTTGGGGGCTAGGTACGAGAAGCAGGAAGAGGGGAAGGAAAGTGAGAACTTGGGTCTCCATGACAATCAATTTAATTTGTGTTAAAAACCTAAACTAATACTTTTAATGAAGGGGTAAATCATTCTTTTTATGTGTGTGTGAGTGTGTGTGTGCACATGTACCAGAGATATCTGATAAAGTAAAAATGTGCAGAGAAGGAACTCCCACAGCACCCGAACATTAGCACTGCTTTTGCAAATTCCCTGGAAAAGGCAGCCCCCATGCCATCAAACCACACACGTATTTCCCCTGCACAGTCAGTTCTCCCCCTTCTTGTTTATTGCGTCCTACATCAACATGGAGTCCTTTGCCTTTGCTCCCAGCATCCTTTCCTACCTGCAATATAAGCTGCACTGATGGAGCAAGAAAATTTCTCAAAATCTGCTGCTGGAAATATTTTAATGACAAAATATCCAAGCTGACTCAAAAACGTCATGTCCATAGAAGTTTGAAACCTTAATAAGGAAAGTGAAACACATAGAAATATAAATGGAGAGGTGAAAAAACACTTGCACCCAGAGGAAGTCAAGCTGACATTTAAAGACTTAAGTGTGAGAACTAGACTCACATTTACTGACACATAACTTACTGTGACCTGCTGCTGAGATCTGAATTTATCTCTGTACCACTAGAGTTTAGGAAGACCCCTCAAGGGAGATGATGTTACTTTGACAGACAATAGATTCTGCCCATGTGGAAAAGGGAGATGGAGTATCTTTTACATTAACAAAATGTTTTATATTTCTTCCCTGCATCCACAGAAAAGCCTTCTCATACACAAAACAAGAAAGAAATTTTAAAACTGCTTAAAGCAAGCCAAAACAGCAATTGTCCATAGCCAACTGGATTCAGTCAATTCCTGGCTGGGTGGACAGAGGTAACACCTTTTATACTGCACATACAAGTTCTGTGTCATGTTCTGACATTCAGTCCTTTTACAATTGTGACTACATCATCTTTTTGACTCTGTCAGAGTCAATTTGGGAAAAAAATTATTTTTAGCAATCCATGACACTTAATTAACTACTTACTTTTCATTTTCTCTTCAATGTTCCAGAAACAATCTATCTGTGAAACTATGCCTGAAAGCACCTGAAAATTAATTCATTAAACAAACGCATTATAAACCAAAACTGTTGAGACTTATGCAACTCACAGATAACAAATATGTACTGTAAGGCTATGAAATATGGGGGGGGGCGTTTACAGACAAAAAAGGCTGCATACGGAATTAAATGTATGTAACTTCACTTAATCATGTTTTTCAACTACTTTATCAGGCAGAAGAGTCAGTGCGTGTATGTCTATAAAGCTCTCTGCATTTGGGTGACCTTCATAGAAAAAAAGACTACAGAGAGCTTCTACTATATTCATAAAAGTGTAAGCAAAGAACTTTAACAATTTTGCTTTATATTGTAATACTTTTGACCGGGATTCTGCATTCAGTCTACCAATTAAGGTATCTGCTGAACCTTGGAAAGCAGTCATTTTTTGAAAAAAATAATTCCCAGCAGCAAAAACAGTGTTTCAGAATGGCACAGGAGGTCTTACAGTTGCTAGTCGGTTTTTAATTACTCCCTTCATTGAACAACAGACTCATAAACACAGAGCAATGCCAACTGTTTTAAAGCCATTGGTAAACTTTTAAAAACCTTGAGTCTTAACATTAAAATTCAGAGCTGATGGTAATCTTTAATTTATCAACTAGATCAAATTTTATGTGGATGACACAAGGGCAGTTATAATTTGGGGCAGGCATTACTCAAGAGGATCCAGCAACTGCTGCCTGCCTACCTTCTAGTCTCCCACTCCTACCCACCATCACCCCATTCTCACCCCACTGCTACTTTACAGGTCCAGCAAAAGGACTCAGCAACTAGCCAGGGTAACACCCCAGTGATACAAACTGTCTACAGCTTCTGACAGAATTACAGAGGGCTGCTATGGACAGGGTCACTGCTCTGAGAGCAGCCCATGGCTCACCTTCACCTTTCAGGTGAACACTGAATCTGTAAGCCACGGGGCTCTCTCTCACACTTTACACCTTGCTCATACATAGCTATATATTTTAAAGATTACAGCCTTCGTTTTTCTTTTTTCTCCCTCTTCCTGAATTTCCTCTCTTTAGCTTTTCTTCTCCCTATTTCCATCTCCTTCTGTGCAATGTTTGCTGTAAATGTCTATTGCATCATTATCTACGGTTTTCACCCATATCCCTGTTCCTTTCAGTGCACAAAATGTCAAATGCCAGCAAAAAAGCCCCTAACACTAAACCGTGCCCGCTGTCAGTTAGTCCAGGATGATCTTTCTTGCATTATTCTTGGTTTATACATTTTTAGAGATTTGTGGACATCAAAACAATTCTTTAATCTAATTTTGGTTTTATGCAAATTCCACGTTAATTAAATTATTCTGGGTTATTTCTAAGATTCTTCACTCTTTCTTTTTTTATTAGCCCATTCTCTCTCAGATAATACAATATGTCTTTATTATTTATTTTGACCTTTTGGCACTCTTACTTTATTATCATTTTAATACTGCCATTAACCATTCCATAACCTTTCCAGTTGCCTAGTACACTACATACATTGCTCACAACAGCCACCAGTGATTGCTTATTGCACTTCGGTATTCATTCTGTCTTCACAACAAAGGCATTTATAGTCATTTTGAACCAATGATTTCTCTTCAGACATTTATTTCACCTCTGTCCTTTCCAGGCATGACTTTATCACACTGAATGTCTGACACAAAATGTGGTACCAAAATATAACACTTTATATTCGTTTTAATTAATCACATTTACAAAACACTATTCACATTTAGGATGACAGAGGGGGCAAGTCTACATTAATTAGTTTCTTTGTATGTTCAGTGCAGGAGCATTATTTGCATGAAGCCATATCATACTCTTAGTTACAATGTAAATACAACATAATTTGGATGTCTAAAATGGGTTCACAGGTAGGTTAACAACAACTTTAATACTCTATGGACCCTAGAGCTCTGTCCAGCCTTCACTTTGCCCAGAGCGGCGGACTTGCTAGGATAAAGGGGATTCTGTCTCCTGATAAGAACTAAGTTTAGGAAATTTATCAGTGTAACTCTTCAGACATCCTTTATGCTATTCTTCTGGTTTTCTACATAAACCTTTTCAACCACTCTGCATTATTAAAAGCATTTGGATGAGAAGTAACTATGTCAGCTATGGTAAGGGTTCTGATGTTCCTCACTAGGAAACAGAGACCATCTAAAATATTCTTGTCATCTGGCACACCTAAGATGGAAAGGTTTGTGTCATTTATATATACTAAGAAGAAGTTGGTTATTTCCCACACCAACTCCAATATTTTACTCCTCTATCACTTTCTTCTATATTATTAATAACAGATATTGAAGAAGGTGGTGTTCCTGCATAATTTTCAAATACTGTTAATACTCAATGCAATTTTTTACTAGGATGCAGAATCACATTTCAGTGGAAAAGAGAGAGCATGAACGTACATCCCTAAGGTGCTTCTCTCAAATGCAGAATCACATGCTTGAGATTTTCTAAAGGATAACATTGACTTTCAAACATACACGTATTTCTAAGGCTTTTAAAATTCTACCCACACATTATGGTTTTACACAGTAAAACAGAAACATACACCCTGTGTGTGGTCGTACCTATCACTTGACATTGCACCTCACATATCACACTTTAGAAGCCCTCCAAAGTCAAAGGAAGCTTGCCAGAACAAGTAATTCCTATGCACGTGAGCACTAAGGAAGCCTGGCTTCATACAGATTTTTATCTGGTGCCCGTGTGACTTTAGGCTTAGGGATGCAAAGCTTTATCTAAATGATTTTCCTGATTTGGACTTTTATAATGGTTGTCCTCCATGTAGATACTGCAATGGTTAATAATTACATCTTGAGTGGGGCTACTCAATGGAAGACTAAGTCCTTCTTAAATGAAATGTAGGAATTAAGTACGTTTGAGACCTATGCTGCCTGGTGCCCTCCGGTCAAATGTGGCTGAAAGAGTGACAGTCTCCAAAGGTTATTAGGGATGGAAGAAAAGTTACAGAATTGACATCAGGATTACTAAAACCTATTTCCTTAATCGATCAAGCTAAACATGGCAGGTTTTGATTCTAATATTTTAACTGTGAATATGGCCTTTTTTTTCAATTATATTTCATAATCATATTTAGAAATACAGCATACAGACACGTGTATTGGACACATACATTCCAGAGATGCGCAGCAACACCACAGTTGAAGAACGTCTTTTCACTGACAGCACACCTTCCAGGATCTTTCAGCCTTTGACAGAAGGTCACCAAATATGCTTGTATCCTAGAAGAACAGCTGAGGTATAAGGCAATATAAATGACATTCTTCCAGAACACACAACTTTGAGAATACACACAGTTAATTCTGCACAATCCATAGGAGAAGACCTCTGCACTATTCCCATCTTACAGGGACTTCAAGAGGCTCCAGGCCCGGCACTCAACTATATATAGCAAAGTCCTCCCATGCAATTGGTAGAATCTCACTGCATATAACAAGAGGAAACAACTTGACCAAAGCATTCACTGGCAAGAAATGCAGACAGGAAGATTAGCCTGTTCTTCCTGTAATGGTGACGGAGGGAAATTTAACAGTGAAAGTTGAACGGAATGCTAACACTCGCAGTTCTATTTTTTTCCGTCTCCCTCTTTGTTTATTTATTTTAATAAAAACATTTTATTTATATATAAAAAAAAGAACAGAAATCATAAGCAGACTGTTTCTTGTTGATTTGCTAGGTCTTTCCTAGATGAGTACCTTTTGCTGAATTTGAACAGCCAAATAAATGGAAAAGAACTTGTAAAGTTTTTACTCAAAATCTGTTTTACAGAAGACTGCAAAAGAAAGATTTGAATCTGCATATTTAAATCAGTTTTTTCTAAACAAGGCATAACCAAATAGAAAATAAACAGTGCCCTAGTTACTAAATGAACTTGATTTCTAAATAAAACACATTGCAAGTCTCCATGCCAAAACTTGTTTACATTTGGTCACAGCACTGCCTTTAACTCAACTAGTACACTAGGTTAAACAAACCCACATCACATTTGACCAGAGTTTGTAAATACCTCTAACACGCACCAGTTAAAATGCATATGGTTTTAAAAAGTTCACTTCCAAACATGTCAGAAACAATTAAATATACGTTTTATATTTAACACAAAATACGATGGCAGGCATAATCCTGCAAACTTTTGTACACCAGTCACTGAAAGAATCCATGGGCATACCTTCAGTTCAGATACTTCTTTGTCCCACTGTTGAATTATTTTCATTTTTAAAAGGACATAAACACAGATTATATACCTAATAACAGATTGTATTACTCTTTTATGCCTTCTCTATGGAGACCTGCCGTTCTTCAGATTAAAACACAACTCCCAGTCAAGTAAAACTATATTTTCTTGACTCAGTCCTCAAAGTCACCACATTTCAACCTACATAACACAAATTGTGGACGTTTCCTTTGTGTCTCTATTAGTACTGGTTTAATCAAGTAAATTAGCTCTACGAGTTCAATGCTGCCCTCCACCTTCTAAACCAAGACATTGCACTAGTGCAGTCACACAACAATTGAATTTTCGAGATGTAGTATGCCACATATCTATTACTTTTCCTAAAATCTTAGAAACAGCAACACTCAGCATTTACTTTATATTTCCAAAATGTTCTCCATTCTCTCAGTTTCAGTTTACTATTTATTTATCAATACCTTAAAATGAAATCACAAATTCTTCAGGAACTCAGAAGTGGGGTAGTCCACAATCTACCCTCTGCACTACAGCACGAGGCAGACAATGCATGGCCTTCTCTTAAAACACTGTGCAAATTAAAGTACTGCCAGTACTGACATTCAGTAAATGCTTTGTTCCAAGATTTGGGAACTGTCGTCTGCCCATCCAATCCCATTCTCTGTGCTTTAAAGCCAATACCTCTGTTTAGTCACATCTGTACTTTGGAGATACCTCCAGCTAGTTTCTGAACAGAGAGTAATAATGCAGGAGCCTGATGGTCCTGGCAAATCAGTCACGTAGCTGAGGGAAATTTTACACCTGGGCTGCACATTTATTTTGTACACTACTTTACCACCCATCCCTGTCCTTCGTCCACATAATACTTTTCTACCAATCTTATTAACGTTACAACCTCTGGATGTTTTCATTGCAAGAGGATGTTCTAATCTGAAAACCGTTTACTTCTGAATATACGTCGCTGAATTACAGTGCTATCAGGAGAACCACAGCTCAGCTTCTCCTCTAAAAATTTCTTCAGGCTAAAACACTTCTGCATAAATGCTCTACAGTTCAAAAATTTATTACCAGGTTTCAGAGTAAAAATTAAATTACGGTCATGGATACATTATGTTTATTAATAAAGTGTCACAAAAATATTAGTGAAAGTTAAACAGGTAACACAAGGATATCACGGAACATAAACGCTCAAGTTCCAGTAGCAATGTTTGCTTTGCCAGGTTACACATCCCATACGTTTGACGGAATGCATTGCACATTATGTATCAAACTACACGTCCTGGAAGAAAATTAACTTCTGAAGTTCTGGTTGGGATTTTAATTTTGCATTAATTGAAAAAGCAAGAAGCCTGTTTGTTTAAACTTCTAGTAAATTTTTACACAGAGGTTCATGAAGTCAGAGCTTTGAACAGATGATAGGCACAAACATCAAGCTCTGCAGTATGAAGGAAGGAGTCAGTCACAGGGAAGGTAGAAGTTAACTCAAGCTCTCTCCCTCCCACAGAAGCCAAAGGGTCCTGCCTTTCCTCTGGAACATGATAGTTGTTGTGGCATCTTTATTCCCTACTGTCACATGGGAAAGAACCTCCAAGTCTTCCAGACAGAAAGCAGCAGGAATAGCTTCAAAAGCAGTTTAAATCCAGGCTGTTTTCTGCAGATTTCAATCTTGATTCTTCACTTGCCCTCACACCTGAAACCTCTCTCCACACAGGCTTTGAGTGTTTACTGTCATTCTACCCAGAGTTCTCATCTTCAGCTCAGCTGCCATTACTTTCTTAGCCCTCTTTTTTGTGCCCTACTCACCCTCAGGAAAAATGTTTGACATTTCCTGATGGTGAGTAGGGCACAAAAAAANAGAATAAGAGCCAAAAAAAAAAAAAAAAAAACAAAAAAAAACCACAAGAAAACACTCAAATCCAAAAAGCACTCATGCTACTGAATCTTAAACAAATAAAATCTCCCCTTTGGGCAGAAGCTTAAGATTTTTCACTATAATGGAAAAAGCTCTTAAGAATGGAAAAGGCCCTGAAAACCTTCAGATTCTAGACAAACATGTCTCCCATTATAAGTGTTTCTGGACAACAACCTAGCACAGGAACAACCTAAACAACAGACCATTTTCTTTTTTAGAAGCTCTGGAGAAGTAAGCCATACTATGCTGTTATCTTCTCTTTCCAAGAAATCTCAACTCCTCCAGAATGCCTTTAGCTCCTACTTGTCAAATCCCTGGGTGGTAAAAAGAATGCAAAATACAATGTTGCCTGTGAACTGTTTCTAGACTGAAATACTTGAACAATTACATAGATTCTGCACTTACACTGGTACTTCATTCCCATTCTTGGATCTTAACTGCCATCCTAGTAGAGGTTAAGGAGACTACTATGGTGATGAACACAACATGGTAACTTACGAGATTACTCAATACCAAGACAGGACAAAAGCACATGATGTGGGGAAGCAGGGTTTGTTCAATTTCGTAGAAGAAAAATGCTAAGGAGCAATCTAAATGCAGACTGCAACAACTTGAAAGGGACTTAACACAGCCAGACTGTCCTCAGTAGCAGCAGATGGTGTAAGAAAACAGCCACAAAGCGTGTTTTAAGAGATTCAGATTAGGTATGAGGCAGAATTCTGTCCACTAGAAGGCTGTGCAGCACTGAAACAGGCTGCCTGGAGAGACTGTGGTATCTCCATCCTCAGATGGAGGTTTGATTATCCTTAAAGACCACCATCCTCATACCTAGACTCTGCTATCCAAAGCCCTAGGTGTTGTCCTGATGCAATGTTAACACAAGTTTCTGCACTGAGCAGTAGGCTGGGTGGCACTCTTCCAAACAACATTTTATGATTTCTCTGGCAACCTGCATCTCTGAAACTGAGACACATATCAGTATCACACTTTTTAAAAGACTCCAAGTGAGAAGTACATTCCGATTTATGCCACCCTGCAGCCTGATCCATAACCAACACTAAAGTTATCTACCTCTCCATCAGACATAATTTTTGGGCAACATCAGAACTTGAAATGAGTTGATTCACCACATTTTTTTTTTTTAACATCAATGAAGTCTAAGTAAGCACTAATTAAAAGGCTGTTGGTCAAAATCTACCTACAATCAGTGTTCTAAGATGAACAATCGATAAAGGACACAAAACCCGTAATTCCTAACATGCCCTAGGTTTCCCATACAGAAAGCACTGCATGTGAATGTTGACATTTGATTTAGAAACTAAGCTCCAGCTGCCGTAAATAATAACTGTCCTGTAGATTCAAAAGATTCACTTTGTGTTTAGGTTCATATTTTGTTTAAAAACAAGAATATAGCCCAATGCCAATTATTTTCCCTGGAGTCTAACTAAAATCAACNCCCGCCGGGCCGTTTCGCTCGGGGCGAGCCGTGACAGCCGCGCCCCGCTGCCTGCACCCTTTCGCCTACCAACACTACTCCTAACGCAAGGAGGGACCTATCTGAAGCGCGAAGTGCTATCTGGAACACTGTGCTAGCCCACCCCTCCCCGAGAAGGTTTTTCACCCTCCCCCGAGGTCTCCCGGCAAGGGAGGAAGCCCAGCGGAGTCCCACCGCCGCCCGGCCGGGCTGTGAGGGGCCGGGTGATGGGGGTCAGCCGCCCCGCCGTACTCCTCTCCTTCCTTCAAACGCGCCCAGGCGGAACGCCCCGCCGGCGGCCTCGTCCCGGGGGAAACCTGCCGCCCGCGCCACGGCGGCCCCCAGGGCCGGCAACGGGCCCTGAACCCCGCCGGGGGGGGGCGGGAAGGCGCGTAACGGGCGTAACGGTCAGCCCTGGGCGGGACCGCCGCTCCAACGGCCCCCAGGCTCTGACAGGAACGGAGGAAGGGAAGGAGCTCCCAGCCGTCTCCCGGCTGCTGCTCACCTGCGCCCGGCCGGGCAGGGAAGGGAAGGGAAAGAGCGCGGCCGGGGGGCCGGCAACCCACCCCCCTCCCCGGACTGGCCTCTTCTGGCCCTCCGGGGAGCGCGGGCTGCTTCCCCCCGCCGCGCCTTCCTCACGGTTCGGAAAGGCTGACAAGGACGGCTTGGGAAATCACTCCGGAGAAGTTAAAACTCGGCGAAATTAGGAAATTAATTAACAGCATCCTCGCGCTGTTTTCACAAACAACTTTGAAAGACCGGGGCGGGGGGGGCATAAGCAAGATGAGGGTCTCCTGACTAGAAACTACTGCGTTCTCGGTTTTGCTACTTCGGCGCTATTTCAGGGCGATTATACGCCGACTTTCCAATACCTTTTAAAAAAAGAACAATTCTAAATTGTAGAAAAGAGTATTCTACAGTATTCTATCATTTCACACTGAGTACTTTCANGAGATTCAGATTAGGTATGAGGCAGAATTCTGTCCACTAGAAGGCTGTGCAGCACTGAAACAGGCTGCCTGGAGAGACTGTGGTATCTCCATCCTCAGATGGAGGTTTGATTATCCTTAAAGACCACCATCCTCATACCTAGACTCTGCTATCCAAAGCCCTAGGTGTTGTCCTGATGCAATGTTAACACAAGTTTCTGCACTGAGCAGTAGGCTGGGTGGCACTCTTCCAAACAACATTTTATGATTTCTCTGGCAACCTGCATCTCTGAAACTGAGACACATATCAGTATCACACTTTTTAAAAGACTCCAAGTGAGAAGTACATTCCGATTTATGCCACCCTGCAGCCTGATCCATAACCAACACTAAAGTTATCTACCTCTCCATCAGACATAATTTTTGGGCAACATCAGAACTTGAAATGAGTTGATTCACCACATTTTTTTTTTTTAACATCAATGAAGTCTAAGTAAGCACTAATTAAAAGGCTGTTGGTCAAAATCTACCTACAATCAGTGTTCTAAGATGAACAATCGATAAAGGACACAAAACCCGTAATTCCTAACATGCCCTAGGTTTCCCATACAGAAAGCACTGCATGTGAATGTTGACATTTGATTTAGAAACTAAGCTCCAGCTGCCGTAAATAATAACTGTCCTGTAGATTCAAAAGATTCACTTTGTGTTTAGGTTCATATTTTGTTTAAAAACAAGAATATAGCCCAATGCCAATTATTTTCCCTGGAGTCTAACTAAAATCAACTGTCAGCCCCTTGAGGAAGGATGGTGTTGACTGCCCCTACTTGTCTAATGCAGCAGCACGCAAACCACACAGCAGCACCGCACTCATCCACACGCGCATGTGCTAACAGACAACCAGCAATCATTCTGTGTGTCTTAATTACCCTTTGGGGCATCTGAAAATCCAACCGCTGGAAATAAAGTTCTAGTCGGGGAGCCAGCGAGGAAGAGGAGGGCAAACTAACACACAGATGCAAAGTCCAAATGTCACAGGGTAAGACTCACATATTTCATCACCATATTATGAATAAGATAGTATCTACACACAGCCCAGAGAGCCCTTAACCCTGGCCTATTCTTCATAGAGCTCAACCACTGATTAAAAGCAGAGCACAAGCATGAAGCATGAATTTCACCGTAACGCCTTCCCCTCCAAACCAAACCAAACACAAGAAGAACTGAAATATCAGCCGCTTGGTATGTTCCGGAGCTGGACGGCATGCCTAAAAGGGAACCACAGCAGCTGCGTAAAAGGACGTGGCAACCCTAACACCGCAGCAGCTGAAAGGTGCCGGCCCTTAGCCCAAGCCCCCCCCCCCCTTGCCCGGGGGGGCCGAGCGCGGCCGGCGGCACGGCCCGCCTGAAGGCACAGCGCCCCCTGCCGAGCCGCCCGCCGCGCTCCGGGCGGCAGGAGCGGGGAGGCCGGGGCCGCCGGGCCGTTTCGCTCGGGGCGAGCCGTGACAGCCGCGCCCCGCTGCCTGCACCCTTTCGCCTACCAACACTACTCCTAACGCAAGGAGGGACCTATCTGAAGCGCGAAGTGCTATCTGGAACACTGTGCTAGCCCACCCCTCCCCGAGAAGGTTTTTCACCCTCCCCCGAGGTCTCCCGGCAAGGGAGGAAGCCCAGCGGAGTCCCACCGCCGCCCGGCCGGGCTGTGAGGGGCCGGGTGATGGGGGTCAGCCGCCCCGCCGTACTCCTCTCCTTCCTTCAAACGCGCCCAGGCGGAACGCCCCGCCGGCGGCCTCGTCCCGGGGGAAACCTGCCGCCCGCGCCACGGCGGCCCCCAGGGCTGGCAACGGGCCCTGAACCCCGCCGGGGGGGGGCGGGAAGGCGCGTAACGGGCGTAACGGTCAGCCCTGGGCGGGACCGCCGCTCCAACGGCCCCCAGGCTCTGACAGGAACGGAGGAAGGGAAGGAGCTCCCAGCCGTCTCCCGGCTGCTGCTCACCTGCGCCCGGCCGGGCAGGGAAGGGAAGGGAAAGAGCGCGGCCGGGGGGCCGGCAACCCACCCCCCTCCCCGGACTGGCCTCTTCTGGCCCTCCGGGGAGCGCGGGCTGCTTCCCCCCGCCGCGCCTTCCTCACGGTTCGGAAAGGCTGACAAGGACGGCTTGGGAAATCACTCCGGAGAAGTTAAAACTCGGCGAAATTAGGAAATTAATTAACAGCATCCTCGCGCTGTTTTCACAAACAACTTTGAAAGACCGGGGCGGGGGGGGCATAAGCAAGATGAGGGTCTCCTGACTAGAAACTACTGCGTTCTCGGTTTTGCTACTTCGGCGCTATTTCAGGGCGATTATACGCCGACTTTCCAATACCTTTTAAAAAAAGAACAATTCTAAATTGTAGAAAAGAGTATTCTACAGTATTCTATCATTTCACACTGAGTACTTTCAAAAATCTGGGGGAAAAAAAAAAAACAACAGAAGAATATACGCGCAGAATAAATTACCTACCAAAACTATTTAGACCATAAAAAATAACGCAGAACCACAGCAAAGCCATCAGGCGAAGACGTTTATGGGCATTTTAAACTGGAGACTGTAGTTACTCTTCTTGTGGTCTTGATGCTATAAAAACAGTCCTAAGACTGAGCATAGTGTGCCCCTGCGATAAATAATGTTGCATTTCATGACAGTTGCTGTATTTACTTTGTTCTCTTCTGGTTTATGCAAATAAATTCAGCACAGAAGAAAACGAATAAAATTATAAAGGAAGCGTTTCTTCACAAAGGGGAAAATATCTCATGGTGATCAGGCCATTTGAGAGAACTTCTCACAAAGGGCCGGCCTTTAGGCTGACAGGGCTGACAGAAAGAAAATTCCGCCCATGAGGAGAATGATGTCGTTCCTAAGCTTTGAAAGTTAAAAAGAAAAATTGGAAGCTGAAGTATCTGCAGTTCTAACTCTAAAGAAGATCTTTATTTAACTCTTGGAATAGAAGCCAAAACTTTTTTTTTCTTTTTAATTTGAAACCACAGAAAACTGATACCCAACCTTTAGCAACCTATTACCAGTGAGTAAAATGACTGATGAGGCTAATGAAATATGGAGGGTTTTTCCGTATTTTTCATTATAAAAAACAGTACAAGGACACTGCACATATTGTACATTTAGCTTTTTGTTGGTTTTGCATTTTTTTTTTTTAAATAGAAATCTCAGAATTGGTAGTAACATGGTAAAAATGCTAGTTTCAAAAAGAAAAGGGAGAAAAAAAGTGTTGTGCCTCCATTGATGATGATCATGGAATAGAAATTAGCACACTTTTTGCTTTATGTCAATTAAAAAGCTGTTTTTAAAATGTACCACAACACAGTACCGTTATGATCATACTGATTTTTTCAAATGAATGCAATACAGACTACAACTATGAAAACAACACATCTAAAGAATATCACAGTGCTCCACCTTTTAAAAAGGCATTTCTTTCTACTAACAAATTCATAATAAGAGACAGGCATAAATATAATCCTGAGGTAATATGCATTATCTCTTTTTTTTTTTTCCAAAACACTTCCCCCATTTGGTTAGTCAACTCTGCCTATTTTTTTTTAATTTAAACTTCCACTTAAAATGCACGCTTAATGCAAGCAGCTGAAGATAGTGCACAGATGAAACAAAAGTCAAAGCCAGCTAAAGCGCACCAAAAGTACATTCTATCCTTGACTCCTTGCATACTTCTTCTGAAGACATCCACAAAACCCTCATACTATATACAGAAAGCAGTACTAAACAACGCTGTCATCAGTCTAACAATATTCACGTAATTAAAATAATCACCTGGCATATCTCATAGCTTTATATTGCTAAACGTAATACCTATCAGAAAGGGGGGGGAAAGTACGTTACAAGTTTTGGAGTTTTTTTTTGTCATGGTCAGATTTCATGTAAAAGCAGCACCCAGACACTGAAGAAACCACCACTGTTCAAGGCTCTGAGTGTGAACGAAGAGATTTTAGATTCTCCAGAGCAAAACCATTCACTTCACAGTAATAAAAATAAATTCAAATAATTTTATTCTAATAGGAAGAAAACAAAAAGTCTAAAAAATGAGAAATAAAACATGCTTAATTACAGAAAATTGGAGGTGAAGGGAAAAACTTACGAAACTACAGTAGAAGCGTTTTTGTTTTTTAACACTGCCTCTTTAATTATTCTGAAAAAAGGAGAATAAAATTAAATAAATATCCTTTAAGTGCACCCCAAAAGCAAGTATCTTAGTGAAAAGAAAAAAACAAGTATATTAACAAAAAAAAATTACTTTCTCAATCAGCCATTCAGCGTAAGATGAAACAAAGTCTACGATTCACAAAAGCATAATCCCAAGCGGTTCGTTTGACTTTCAATCGCCAAAATAGTCTGCTTGCATTTCAGACCTGATACGCAAGTCGTGAAAGGCAGGGAGACAGTAGGAAATACAGAGAGTTGTAAGGAGACAGACCTCAGGCAAAACATAGATAAATCTTGGTTTTAACAGAATGCATTGTTTTAAGAAGTACTAAGGAAATTCCACTGCTAATGAATGGGAAAAAGAAAGTGTATAATAGTATAGCATGCCTGTTTTCATTTTGGAAAAAGTACTTAACTTCTGATTTTACAAAGACATCTTTCAGTTTCAATCTTTTGTCTCATGCCAATTGTTTGATATAATTTGTTTTACTTTGAAACTAATTTTCACAGCCACCTGGAGATTTTGGTAATCCTCCCCACTTCAAATACAGTATCAGAAGGTGACAAGCTAAGTTTGCAGTCTCAGACAAAAAATGAATACAGACCAAGGTGCCAATCGGTACCAAAAGAAAACTAAAATTAGGTTGTTCCATAAATTTTTGTATTTGTTGGCCAGTTTCAAGTTTTTTTGTCGACTCAGCTGTCCTAAGATTCTGCAGTGGTGTGAAAATCAGACACACGTGTAGGGAAGAGAAACTCTCTGTGTGCCCAGCTGAGGGGAAGGCTGAAGCACGACACCAGGAAACCCACTGGCATTCAGGACCTACTGCAAAAAAAAACTTCAATCACAGGACGCAATTAACCGCAAGACACAAAGCTGCAGGAAAACAAACCTCGTTATTTCCGCCGCTCGTGGAAGTACTTACTAATCTTGAAAATGTCTTTCATATTCACAGTGGCCTGAATAACTGATTCTTGAATGCAGCTTATTTGAACACACCTCAATCACAGGCAAAAATCTAACTCTGCACAAGTTCTCCTCTGCCTTCACCTAGTCGGAAGGGATATCCAAATGCTTATTCAGTCAGCCTTCTTCAGATACTGTGTCCACGATATCCCACAAAAAAAAAAAGGCCCAAAAGTTTTTACAGTGCCACACATTAGCCAACTATTTAAATCAGAACCAATGCAGCCTGGGAGACTGCCACTGTCTAGGCACTGGTAGGCAGTAATACAGTCTAATGTGACAAACTGCTCGCAGCCTTTTGAAATATAAGAAAGGAGGTATTTTCCTCATTTTCACTCGGTTTCTTGGATTCTAACCCAATTTTGGTTGATGGAAAAACTCCTATTAATCTATCACACATGCTCTAGCCTTCTTAGCCCGACACAAACTACTACAGAAGCAGGGGATGTTATCCTGCTGCTCTCTAATACTTATACACCAGCTTCCATTACTGAGATGATCAGCTTCTTTTGTCCAAATGATCACGAGAGTGACCATCTAGAAAAAGCAAAGTTACTCACACCAGATATTCAAAGCACTTCAGTGTACAGTCAGCAGCCCAAGTATATGCCCGGAAGTTTAAGGTACTGAGCACAGCCAGCTCTCAAAGTCAGGTGGTTCTGAAGAAACTCGAGGACCCTTGAAAACTGTCATGATCAAAGACAGTATCTTTATTTCCCAACCAGTCTTTTAAAGTTTTGCCCACAATTAACTAACTTTGGTCACATACAGAACAGTTGGGGTTGGGTTTTTTGTTTGTTTCTTTGTCTTGGTTTGGGTTTGCTGTTTTTTTACAATTACTTGTTACATGACAATAATAAATGTCAGAGCATGCTCTTCTTTAGCTACAAGCAAAACCAGATAAGCATGATTTCTGTTTTGCTTTTGTACTGACTACATTTAAAAAAAAAGTGCCCAAAAATTTCAAGTCCATAAATCTGAGTAATAAACATATGAAGATCAAGTCACAAGTTGGGCAACTGCAGGACGATGTACTGCAAAATTATGTCACAAATTTATCTTTTTTAAAACTTCCCAAACAACATGGAGCTACAGTCAAATTAGAAACATCTTTCTTACTAAAAAAAAAAATGATGCTGAAACCAATACAACTACTCGCATGAATATGCAGAGGGGGATTTAGACTGTACTCTTTTTGTCCTGTATGAATTATCCATCACATTTCTATTGTATATTATTAAAGTGACTTGCTTTTTTATCCTCCCAACCCCCACATCTGTGCTGCTGTAATTTACGTGAATTGCAGTTAATGATCACTTGCGTTATGCTTAATCAGCATATCAATAATATACTCTGCACAGACTAAGTAGCTCTTCTTTCTTTCCCCTTTAATGAAACCTATAGAAATGGAACTGGTATTTGACTGATTGGCATTACAAAAAGGTTGCCTAGGCAGGTGCTGGAGATGGTAGTACAGGATACAGGCCTTGTGGCTGCTGCCAATCATGCTCAAGCATCAGCAAAGCCCGCTATCATACTTTTTAATTCCCCTGCCTTGCTATCTGGAGTGGCCGATGCTTTGTACTTAAGGGATTTTAATGAGCTTGACCAGACCGGTGTAACTGACGCCAGGACTGTGGCTGTGTGGGATGGTTCAAGGAGAGATCACATTCTTGCAGAGTGATATTATTAACCATGGCCGAAAACACTGCCATTAGTGTGTTCTTATGCAAGACACAGAAATCTTTGAGTACAAATGAGCTATAAATTTTAACCTGAATATTGAGGAATTTCTAGAAAGCTATTATTATATATGCCCAAGTCGAGACAGACTTAAAAGAATAAAGAACCACCACTGAACGCTGAAAATGACAACCAATCAATTTGGGTCGTTTTGCCAGAAATCGGTCAATACCATCTATCAATAAGATAAAATTATTAACCTAGTAAGAGGTTTATTAAACACTTTGGCTAAATTATTTTTTAAAAATTCTGTAAGTCACCAGCCTCAGTATACTGACATTTATGGCTTCAGACGGGAACGCTGCTGCATGCTGGAGAAGAACTGGCACACCACCAGTATTCTCATTTGTGAATCACAGCCTCAAGTGCAGCTCTATTAGCTTTACCTTGTAAATCACCACTATGCTATTAGCAATCTTTCAATGTGATGTGACATCTTTATTATAATGTTTTTCCACTAAAGTTTAAGTTCATATTTTAGTTATCTCGGAGACAGATGCAGCCATATTTACCAGGTTTAATTAATTGACTATAAATAAAGGGCTGTAAAAAGAAGGCGTCTCTTTCACATGATGTTCAAGCTGACAGCATTTTACAGCAAAATGCCAATTCAGATAGGATAGATGTTACTATTTCTATACTTTATGGCCATGTTTCAATATGCTAGCTAAAAATTTCATGGTACTTTGAAGGCTACAGCTTAGAGTCTCAGTTCTCTTACAAAACCACTCACAGTATATGATCCACGTTACTTTACTACCGTGCAACTTTTGACTAAAAATGTCATTAACTTGTAAGAACATCAGTACAATTCCGTGATTTACTTTGGCTTCGATATCCATGGATGTTACATTAAATAGGAACAGCATGCACAGACACACACAAACAAGTTGTGCTGGATTTACCTGGTAAAAACTTGCAGAAGTAAATAAAATGACTTTGAGGGATCTGGGGGCCCTTTTTGGTGGGGTAATGTAGCACATCTGTTTTTCTTATAGCCCCCAAGATACCCTCTCTCTCTCCCTACCAACTGCTTTAGGCATCCAAGGGAGGAGAGGCACAGCTGTAGGGAGCAGAGCAGTAGATCTGCACAGCTGCAAGGAGATGAACAGAGCAGAAGAGTAAAGGAGAGGAGGGCAGGGCAGCTGGGAGAGAAACAAGAAAAAAAAAAAAAGCTTAGGAAAAAAATGCAAGTGGAGGCAAAAAAAAAACCTGATGAGCTAGAAATTGCTGGAGAGTTCCCTCTTGGACATCCTGTTTATAGAGGTTTCTTATTGGGAAAAGTCAGCAGGAACAGCCACTAGAAAGAAACACGAACCCTCTTCCCACTTCTTCCCCACGAGAATGGAACAATTTGTTCAGAGACATAGGCAGAGATCCACGTATAAACTCAAAAAATAAAGCAAGCCTTAATCTTTAAATACTGCTAAACACCTGCCTAACACTTAATATTAAGAAGGCACTGCTTAAATATTAACAACTGAATCCCATACGGCAGAGATGCAAAAGTACTGTTACCATTAATCTCTGTAGAAGTGATAAAGGTGAAGTAACAGCTTGCCCAAAGCTGCAGAAGAATCAAAAAGAGGATGTTCATGATCCTACAAACAAATCAATAAGCAAATACCTGCCAACACCAAGAATTCAAAATGCAGTTGGTTTGGGAAAAGGACAATAGTTGGACTCTTAGCTAGCCACTCCTCGCCCTTACCAAGACTAGAGACAAGGATTTAGAGGTGACAGTACTCTCTGTCAGAGGTTTACTCATAGGGTGTGAAAGACACAGGCACACTGAGCTGCGTGAAAGCTTCTAGGAGTTGTCATCCTAAAGGCAGAAAACCAAAATGTGACTGCCACAGAGGAAGGAAACAAAGCACCGCGAAGGTAGGCACAAGTGACAGGACAGCAAGAGAGGAGCTACAGGTCTCCAAGTGCCTTTTTTTCAGCAAAGACTTGACGGCACAGCCTTCTCTGAGGGCGAGGGAAGCTCCAGACACCAAGACTTCAGCCTGCCAAGTGTTTTGTTTTGTTTGGAAGACACAATGAAGGAATACAAGAGTCTCCTCGCATATCTGCACTATGCAATGTAGAAAGAGCATAATGGATTGATCCTGCACACACACACACGTATACATTCCACAGACACAAGAAGCTGGGGAGTGACCAGATATCATCACCGCTGCATGGCTATGTGCTGATATTAAGTCATCAAAAATTTTAAAGAGAGACATGTGCTATATATTATTAAAAATTATGGAGTTACCAAGTTCAAAAACCCAGGTGCTCTAAGACTGCATTCTTCCTTCTCCAAACAGTACTCCTAGTTTCATTAGATCTGGATACAAGGTAAATAAAAAAACCCAAAAGCTCAAGAACATTATTTAGATAGTTCTTTAATAACATTTTAACTTATAAGTAACTATACTTGAACAACTCATCACAAAAGTTATCAAATAAGTACTTACATCACCCGCTTATGTCCACACATTTCTCATCTTCCGCTATTTCCATCTGAATAAATTAGCACGTAATACTATGAAACAGTCCCATGATATCTTTTCAAAATACACATTGCGATAGAAGGAGGAACAAGTACCTAAAGACAACCTTTTTTTTGCTCAATGCACATCTTGCTTTCGTTTTCTCCAGTAAGAGTGAGCTCTTCCTGGGGATTACATGCAGTGTGAGGTACGTTCTAAAGAGAAGGCACCGTATCTGTATAAGCCACATATTGCAAGTTTAGAACAGGCTATTTTTGAAGCTCCAAAGAACCAGCACTATTGCACAGTGTCCTCTGAAGAGGAAACAATGGTTAAATAGCACATCGGTCTGCAGCAGCACTTTTCCATTTCACAGTCTAGTGCACTCACCCCATGCGATGGGTAGGAGATCCAGCCCAGCTCCCCTTGAATTGTTTTTGAATCCAGCAGATTAACTACAAAAGAAGACAAAATGAAGAGGAATGAGTTTCATTTGCCTCCATCCAGTTAACCTCAGTTACCCGTACCAAGAGACATGTTTATTTGGGGACGTTGTGAGCAGTCGATTTGTTCAGGTGGCCTGGCAGTTAGCTACAAAGAAGAAAAAAGACAGACAAATGAAAAGGATCGTCTTGTTTATCTTAAAACAGGGTATGAACAGCAGACGGGGGAACTTTTCAAAACAAAAAAAAAAGTGACAAAAAATAAACAATGGATCGCTGGCCAAATTAATTACAGCAGGGGGTGGGAACAGAGCGCTTCTATCAGCTGCACAAACTACAGCGTTTTCCCCTTGGATGCCTGAAATTTGGGTCAATGCATCTAACTACATAGGTGAGAGCTGAGTATTTTAATCATTATTTGATTAAAGGCCTGTATTTGGCATATATAATTTTCTCAGAATACAGGAATAAATAATGAATGCTGATTAAAGTCCTTCCTGCAGTTCTCTCTTCCTTCTGATCTAATTTGTTCTCAAATTGTCTTGCAGTACTGAAGTGTTTTCTAAATGTCATGTGTAACACATTAGACACAAAAGTAATTATTTACAATGTTACAAGTTCAGACAAACCTACTTTTAAAGGGAGCCATCAATTCATTGCTAATCTTGCTGTGTTATCTTTTTTTTTTTTTTTGAGGCATGCAACAATCTTCAGAGTAAGAAAGAAGATTTTATTTGTAAACAGTCTGAAACAGACATTTTTCCAGTCAGTCAAATCAGTGTTTTTATACCCATTTTAAAACATGACAGGTATTTAAAGTAAATAAATACAAATTAAAGGATAGTCATTTTTGGTGTTTACTTGGTTTTTTACAAACACAAAACTAAATTATGTTCCTAATCTTGGCCTTATAGTCTCCAAGTGCTTAATCGCACAGTTCCCCAACTAACCATTTCTTTATTAACATGAAGCAGAATAGGTGAATTGATACAAAGTATCATTAAAAAAAAGAAAATAGCCTCCATATAAATACAAACCAATGAACTGCTACATACACAACATGACAACGCTGTTCGCAAGTGCACCAATCTGTGCAACTTCAATATTTATTACCTGCCATTTGGGCTTACTTTTGTTGTCCATCACCGTTCCTCCCCCCCATATTTTTTTTTTTCCTTCAATATGAAAATTATTGACAATGAGAAAAGAAATAAATCATAACATATGCAAGGGAATTTTAACACCTCAAAATGATGGATCAATTATAGGTGGCTACTGTAGCAGTCTGAGCAGCTTCAGCTTCTATTTGTAAGCCTGAAGGGTTGTCACTGCTCCCAGAACCAGATGGTCTGGGTATTGGTACTTGGAGAAAATAAAGAATAAAACTAGGAAGGGAAAGAATGAGGGAAATTATCTATGATTCTGCCAAGTTAAGCTATTTGTATTATTTCATCATGCTCTTTTTAATTGGTGTTTAATTTTGGACACTACTTCAAAAAAGAGAGCAATGAAGGCATTATTTTTCCTGCTTTTGGGATGTACAGGAGGAGACACAGTAGGGAAAACCAGGTGTACAGTATTAGAAATAAGACCATGGTATAAACAACCATAAATATACACTTATACATAAATATGTTTATCGACATTTGTGTGCAGACACATTTGTGTTGCGTACGTGTACATACGCAGTGCTATATTACCGCGAGTGAGCTGCTCTGCCATGTATACAAATAAAAATGTTTATTCCTGCAGTTATACACCCCTTTAAAAGAAAACAGTATTTTGAATTTTTACCCACATCAATAAACAAAATATCATTCCTAATCTAACAGAAAGAACATAATTCAGTATTATATATTTCTTATCTCTGAATTTATCAATAATTAAATTTTCCATCACCCACACAAAGAAAAAATCAGTCAGTCCTTTATTGAGTGCATAGGGCCCTACATAGACTATTCTGAAGCAAGGTTTGCATCTATAAAAAGGAAACACTAATAAAAATTCAAAAGGAAAAAGTGCACTTCTTGCTTTTGTGACTACAAATTCCCACAGATTATGGATCTCCTGGGATAAGACAGATATGTTTGTTGTGCATCTGCAATACATGGTGGTGAAGGAAGTATGACTTCTGAGGTAAATTACTTGGCAATAAGTTGCTAGGGCAAATCACTCAGGAGTAAACTTAAGCAATATATTTATTCTTTAAGAATGAGCTTCTTGAAAACATGATTGCAGCCACTCTGAAATTTATGAATTCAGTCCAAATTCATCAGCCTCATCTGGAAAAAATAAAGAGGCGATAGACTCACAACCTGGTGATGGTTTCCCTCTCTGGACTTGCCAAGCAGCCTAGCAGTGAGAGCATGCCCTCGACGTGCAGAAGATCAGTGCTTGGCATCACCGTCCATATCCAGCAGGCAACTCCCCGCTGCCTGCCTATCTCTAAGAGCGGGGTTATCAGGTTACCAGGGACTTCTGCAGGAAGCACCCATAGACATTACGATAGGGCTATGGGGGGCAATTAAATCTTCAGTGCAAGACACGTGCCCCACGATGGATAGATGCCTCAGCCATGGGGCAACTTGTGTTGCAATACATCGGGATCAAATCTGCAAGACGACTATATTTTCAGCCTCCCTCTTACATTCCACCTTCCTTATCTTCCTCATCTCCTTCAAACTGGCACCACAAGGGACACTATTTTTGCATGCTCCTATGTTTCCCTATATTTCAGAAATCCTTGGAACAGAGGGTTTTCACACCAAGTACAGTAGGCTTCTAGTTCAGATGCAAGTCAGAGAGTGCAAGTAGGTACCTAAAAAGAGTGCTACAAATGCTTCCGTTACTGACAAAAAAAAAAAAAAAAAAATCAAATAAAAGCTATGTTCCAGGTCTGTGACTTATTATTAATAAGTAGTTTTGTACTAACCATATTTATATGCTTTCACACTGCACAATCTTCAACTTCCTCCATTTTCATTTGTGCAAGAAGGAACAAAGCTTGCCATGTCAAATAACTATTTAATATCTAGCAGAATAAGAGCGGAAAACCTTAAGTTCCTTCACCTATCTAGCCCCATGGTCTTCAGTGATTATAAAGACCACTCGGTTTTTTTGGTTTTGGTTTTTTTTTTGGTGAAACATTAAGAAATAGAAGACTGCGGAAGGGAAAACATACTAAAGAAAGAAAACGTAATTATACTGACCCCCTAGATAACCGTCACTTTGCCTGGATATCTTTATCATTTGCCTAGAAAGAATTATATTACAGGCGAGTAGAACAACAGAGCAGATTGCCTGAGTGCTGAAATTGTTTAGAATCCAACTGTTTTTCATACAATGCTATTAAAAATTTTGGAAAAAAAAAATACTTCTCCCCAAAAGCATACTGTTCTTTAATAGTATCCAAAATGCAAAACATATTTCCTTTCGGGTAGTCACCTGAAAAAAACACCTCCCTCTCCCTGAAAAAAGCTTCTACGACACTCACTTTTCCTGTGACTTCAAGAGAGAGTTGTACACCTCGATAGAGAGCAAACAAGTAATACAAAACTTCCAGGCTGCAATAATCACAGTCCCTAGACAAAAATGGTAGGGAAGGGCAGTGTTACAATTTGCCATCTTATGTCCTACCGTTACATACTAATCTGGAAATTGAAGGAGAAAATAGCATTTCCCTATACTAAGACTGAAGAAATGCATAAAGAGTGGATTAGATATTCGTTATCTGATTTTTTATTTTTTTTTTTTTTTGCATAACACTGTAGGGTTAGGTAGAGAGTGAAAAAGTAAAACTTTACACAAACACTTGATGGGTACAATGACACATTTCAATTTCGTTCAAGCCTGACACATCCTCTAGCATAACAAAACTGTGCACCACAGTTCACAAAACTGACCTGACCAATTCATGAAGCGTATCATGAAGATACACTGAAGACACATTCAGTCATATCATCAGCAGTGGGAATCTATCAGTGTGACTCTCATATTTTTCCATATACAATTAAAGTTAAATGAAAGCTGATGTTTAAATGTACTACAAATGCCTGTAGCCATGGATTTACCAGATGAAAGAGGGAACTGGAGAGAAGAGTTCAAACCTCTCTTGTGGCACTGTCCTGTGCAAGGTGTGTACCTCCAGCCACACTAGCATGAAGGGAACTGTACAACTCAAGAAAGGACAAAAACAAACTAAGAGACCAAGCTACTTTGTGGAGCAGTACATTTTCATTGCTGCAAGTGTAACAACCAGGTATCCCAGAGCAAGTGGCCCAGGGTAGAGCACAGCTACGCAAGCAACCGTAACTGCAGGTCAGAAATGGTCCTAACCCCGGAGACTGATTACCCACAACTCTCACGCTCTTAAATGGGGAATTTGGGGACAGAGGAGGAAGGATTGGCATATTATGTCCCCAAAATAAAACTAATGACTCTTCTTCCTTCCCATTACTGCTTACCAGAAGACAGTGAAGAGGCAGTTTTACAAGTCAAGCCACACGAGAGAGAATTAGAATTTCCAGGCTCTTTCTGAAGCTTAAGCATTTCTCACACAACTCATTTACTCTTCTTTTATCTCCTCCTCCTGCAAAACCGTGTGAGTATCATTCAGCCAGCTTTTACAGAAATCTCGGAGGCTGACCACCCGGTTACTAAGGGTAAATCCTAAACTAATGAACAGTTTTGTTGCTATTGATGATTCTTTCCTACAGAATGCCTTGAAAAGGATCGCTGGTTAGGCTAAGGAGACAGAGAGGAGTTCTCATAAACCAACTTTAAATAAATAAAATGCTGTCTAATAATTTCAGTGTCCTGCATTGGTTCTCACCATGTAATTAACTCTCTTTAAAACTAGTGGAGTATTTACTGGTATTAAAATACCATATAAATTGAGAAACTACCCCTTCTGGCTCCGAAAATCAGTGACTTGGTCCTTCCGTACCACAGCCTTGCTCACCGTACTGTACACTGCAGCTATTTCTGCCAAGTAGCAGCATACCGGCAAAACGTCGGTTAAGAACATGTTCCCTTTTTAGAAGCAATCTCCTGCCCAGCTCTTCTGGCCTTCCCCATTCACAACTGCAAGAGAAAGCATTATTAGTTCCCTCACTAAGCATTTCTGCCCAGGGGGTAAAGATGAATCTCTTTCCAGCAACTGGAGCAGGGAGGTGGATGTGAAATGCAAAGCTCACTCGCTTCCCTGTCTGTGGCATCAGGCAGAAGACGAATGAAGGCTTGAGTGGAATCTGACACAGGAGCCCGCTCACGCTAACAGAAACTGCTTCCAGTTTGGGAGCCACGGCAGAGGGCCTGCCGCGAGGCTCACTACCAGCAGGCTTCATCAGGAGTAATGTCAGTGAAAGAGAGAACGGTAAAACTAACAAGATATCTGCATACAGACTGAAAGCAGCAGCCTTCCCAGAAACACATGGAGTAATGACTGCTACAATGACCTGAACACAGTATAAACACCCCCCCCGGTAAAAAGTAAACAAACAGATGTTGTACCAGGTAGAACAACCCCAAGACCCCTCACTGCCTAAGAAATGGAGAAGAAAGCCTGCTAGGAGGCAACTTGCAGTATCTAAGTAAGAACCTACAAACAACTTCATCACTGGAAAGCGTTTCCAAATCATATTCTTTACAAAGAAAATAAAAAGCAATAGCCAATGAAGAAACATATATAGAATATATTTTTCTTTAACTAATTAACATTTCCAATTAGAAGTTAAAAAAAACACAAACAAGAAACCACCACTTTTTTGTCTTTTCCTGTTTGGCATCAAACTACCAGTTTAGAAATACGCTAGTTAGTTATTAAAAAAATGCCAACAAATGGGGAAAATTAAATTTGCTATGCAACCAAAAAAAAAAAAATGGTGAATGCCCATAATTGAAACGTGTCATATAATCCCGAGCATTAAAGAAAATACTTTGTGGCAGGAAGTCAGCCAGAACTTGGTTTTGGGGTGGGACAGAGCGGAGTCAGTGCAAACCCTGACGTACATTTTTAGAATGATGGCCTCGTCCCGGTAAAGGAGACTTGCACCTGGATTTTCATCCTCCTATGACTACAGATTTCAACTCTCCATTCCCCCAGCAGTGGTGAAAGTGAAATAAGAGTGACAGCAGATCAGCTTTTTGTCTTTGGTTTATTCTGAGGCCAGAAGCAACATCTCCAGACAGACAGGCTGGGCCCAGGCAAGACCAAAGCTGCACCGTGGTGAATTCACCGTAATTGACAACTAGGATCAGCTATCATGCTGATGTTGCTGAAATCGTGATGAAGTTTACTAAGGTAGACGATAAAATCTTTGGGAAGGGACAACAAATAAATAAGTAAAATCGGTAGGTGAGAAACTGCTCCATGAAGCAACGCCAGGCAATGCAACACACTCTTCATGGAAGGGTGTTCAACAGTGAAGCCTGGTTTGGGGGCCTGATTTGCCGCTTGTCCATCAATAAAAGTCAAGTCTCCTGTAATTTTACGGTCCTGCATTTCTCCTCAAATGCTGTACTGAAGATGTTGTTATTGCTTGGAAGAAAATTAGCGTAGGAGAGATCTTCTAGGCCTCCAACTGCTAGCTCTGCTTTTACAGCTTTGTCTCAATCCAGCCTCCGACACTCTAGGAAGCAAAGTGACGCAAAGCGACACAGAGCAAAGTCTCCTAAAACCAGACAACAGAACGCACGTCGTAACACATACCCAACCCAAGTGCCAACAAAGCTTGGCCTGATTACTACACAACTCTTTTCCAAAGGCGAGATTTCTCACTGAGATTTCTGCTACAGCTCAAAACTAGACTACAGTCCTTTGAGAGGCACAACGCTGTGAGGTCTGCACTTTCA
The DNA here is from genome assembly GCA_013400135.1 of Rhinoptilus africanus. Classification (NCBI taxonomy): domain Eukaryota; kingdom Metazoa; phylum Chordata; class Aves; order Charadriiformes; family Glareolidae; genus Rhinoptilus; species Rhinoptilus africanus. The sequence continues at coordinate 31,290 of VXBO01015040.1, forward strand.
ACCCTTCTCGCCTGTACCATTATACTGTACAATTTAAATATGATTTTGTGCAGAACATTCCAAATTTGGCAACTGTCATGTTCAATCTGTGGTTAAATTTCTGACTGAAGAACCTCACCAGGGTGGGGGCAAGAGACGAACAAACAAGGGAAAACCAAAATGAATTAAAAATACAGTTGTTCCAATACCGAACAGAGGAATCGTCACAAAAGAAGACTGGATAGCCCAAGCCTCCATTATTTTCATTTGAATGTTCAGTAAATAACTGTTTCCAAAACTAAGAGATTACAAATATCAGATGAAAAGACAAAATACTAGCAATACGTATCAAGTAACCCTGTAGATTACTGCTTCTATAGAACATATAAGGTTCCTCTATCAGTTTGGATTATTTGGCAAATTCTATTTTTATGGCAGTTACCCTCGGCTTTTGAAGAGGAAGAGTTTCATTTTCCTCCCAGATTCACTCTTCTCATCAAACACACTCCCCAAGAGCATCTGAGACCAGATTTAGATACCTCGCTTTTTCCTACAGCTGAATACTCAAGCAGCCAAAGCAGGAGCCTCACTGCGAGCTTCTCTCAAAAGGCTGCCACGAAGGAGGGAACGCAGGACAGCGATAAGCAAGGCAGGAACGCCTATAAATAAAGAGCACGGATTGTAAACTGCAAAGCCAGAGCTGATCAGGGAGGCTCCATCACCGCATGGCAGCCAACTCCCAGCACGAATGTCAGTACTGCTAGGGACCAGCGGCACTGCCGTGCCCCTTCACGGGGGCTCGGACGGTGCTAGCCGGTAGCCACAGCTCTATATGCGCCTCAGCCCAGCCAGGCTGGCTCTTACCACCTGCAGGCGATGCCGAGTAGAAGCTCTCCAACAGCCTTTCTCCTTTAGCGAAGTATGGAGCCTGGGCGGGGGAAAAGGGATAACACTATCCTGAGTCTCCTGAAGAGAGAGGACAATGACAGTCAGGTCCAAAAATGAAAGCCTCACATGAGAGGTTTCACAAAGTAAAACGGCAGAACTATACTATTCCTTAGCAGACAAAACTGGAACTGATTTCAAAGCGGGAAAACGTGTAAACGTTTCGCTGCTACAAATCTCAGGAATGTTCACGTAACACCAAAAGCCATTCCCCCCCATCCTACTGTAGAGGAACTCCACGCAACAGCTAAGGCAATGCAACATACGTAAAGCTTTCATCTTATCCTCTCGTCAGTCTGTACTGAGTTTATAGATGCGTGCAGGCACATGCAAACCCCCTGCCTTAGCACCTTGCAGAAGTTATTCTGGCTACTGTAAAGAGAAAACAAAGACATGCCGTTTCTGCACAGATGATGACATATGAACTAAAAGCTCTTTCTGTAGGACTAAGGTGACAAATCCGTACACTGCGTTTTCTCACAGTACCTGTCTGCGTTATGTTGACAACTGCCCATCCATTCTCATGGATGAACACAGACAAAACAGATTTTATTTCTTTTTTTAGTAGCTTGAAACATGAGAGTTCTCTTGATATTGTTAAAGTGGCGTAAAGCTCAATTTCCAAGTATGCAAAAACATATGACTGGTGGGCTGGAATGCAATGTTTATCAAAGGGGCCTAATAAGGTTTCAGTTTTATTAGGCTATTTCCTGTAAGTTGATATGTGCCAGTTCTTTTCATTAAGACAAGGATATAAAAATTAAAAATGGATTAACCTAATGGGTTCCAAATTACTGTGTCGCTTTCACTTCTTTGCACTCTTTTTTTTCTTTAACAGTTCCAATTGGTCCTTTTCTAGTACCTCCTACAAGAGGCATAAAAGGTTAGACACCTGAATTGCTGTTCAGCTGAACTCGTATTCAAATCCAAATCCTCCAAATCTCATTCTACATTAGTACTATAGAGTTAAATCTGACGTCAGTGAAACACAGTGTTACGCATGCAAATGCAAAATGGGGGCCACTGTGTTAAAAGGGAGTTTAACTTTCAAAACCCAAGTTCTTCTTTCTAAGGGGGGAAAATTAAAAAAAAAAATTATACCAGAAATTAAGGATGAGGTTCAGTTACCTAAACCCAGCCACTTTAGTATATAAGTGGCCCAGGGCATAGTGGGCAGCAATAGAAGTGCGTCTCTCGCAGGTTGTGGTCGCGTTTGCCAGTCCTGTTGGCTGTCCAAATCCTGCGGCACATAAAACAGCACCATACGCCTACATCTAGACAAAACTCAACTGCAAACATTACACAAGTAACTTTAATAATGCTCTAAAGCACTTCTCAAAAGGGCTTACGCACAACTAAGTCTTTTTACTTCTGCGTTCCTCCTCCCTTGGGGAAAAAAAATAATATTCAGTATTCACTATTTCTGCAGAATTAAGCTCTCTGGAGACCTGATAGAGTTGGGGTCTACTACAGTGTCACAAAGATCCCCCTTGGGATGGCTTCTAGAAATTTAAAAGGGAAAAAAGATGTTGCAACATAGCGTCCATGTTCACTTAAGATAAACTGAGAATTCAAAACCTAGTATGACATGCTCAGTTTTTCGAATTAGAGACACCAAAAAGCAACACGGTAAATAAACCTGGGCCCACGCAGCACCCATGACTAAAAGTTCCTAAGTTGCCACAAATTTTACTGCAGCTCAGAGGTATTCAAGGCCCTGAAATCATCAAAAATTACAGCAAATAATTAATACCTCTTTGAGGACAGAAATTTTTGAGATGGGGACGAGAGCGCGAGTCCAGCAAACAGTCATTCATTTGTTAAAAGGGCTGTGATACCCCCAAAGTGAATGACCTGGCAGCATGCCACAACTCAGAAAAAAACCCTACTTTTAAGAAATTCCTTGCATGGGGCACAGAAAAATAAAACCCTTGCAAGTGAACATAGTTGTGTTTGGTTTGGTTGTGGGCTGTTTTGTTTGGTTAAGTTTGAAATACAGAAGTTAAGACTTGTAAAAAAATTTCTGAGAATCCTCAAGTACTGTATTTGGAGAGCCACCCACTCAGGTGTGCCCTGACAGAGTTTTATCAAGCTTTTCTTCTCTGCTTCCATGAATCAAGGGCTCCAGCTTGCATGGGCTATGAAACGCTTGGGTCCTTACACAGCTACTCCACAGATAAAATAAACCCACACAGCAAATGACTAAACATCTCCGTGCAAATTGAGGGAGTAAAATGCCAATAGCATAAGAAATCTCCTCAAATGTCATGTTGAGAAAATCAAGATGCTAAAACCAGTTTTATTTTCCAATACAGTGATGTCACCAACATGATATTTTCATTGTTTGCCAGGTTAACAGAATTTATGGAGGTAATTAATGCAGAACATGTGTGCTGAGCTATCCGTATGAAAAATGGAATTGCCCCTGACTTCATTTGCTGCCTTTGCAACCAAAACCCCGCTAACGTCTTTTTTCACTATTTCCATATGTGAGAAATACAAATATTTATAACAAAGGTAAATGCCTAAATGACTGCTCTATTCCCATCTACCCACAAGACAGTTTTTCAGATCCCTGTCTTCTACTTATTCCTCTACTTCCATTCCCTCCTCACAAACGGCTCTAGTTTCCATTATGTTCCACAAACTAAGCATGAGCCTCACACCTCTTCTCCAGAATTACTTTCCTTGGTTAGCATGGACAACTTCTGCTTTCATTTCTTGAACGCACTCTGTCCAGCTTTAACCCAGCTTTTGGGATCAACACAACAAACTAACTATGGGAAAACCAATGCCATTAAACATGTAATTCTTTTCCTGTGCCTTTTTTTTTCTGGGCATATACAGGACCAAAGCAACCCCCTTCTGGGAAACAGCGTTTAGTAAGAAGGAATGGACGCAGTTCCTCCCAATCACCGAGTAGGGAAAAGAAAAGATGATCTTTGCTTTCTACTCTTCACAGCTGAATGTTGATTTATGGGAAGGAAGAGACAGAAGAAAAAGCACAGGCATGACAGAAAAGACTGCAGGGCAGTGTGGGTGGGCACACTGGGAACAAAATAGACTCATGAGGTTTCCCTAGACTTGGGTTATCTCTAAATGGTTTGGGTGAGCACTGTACATTTTCCACAGCTGTAACCACATTGTCCAGGACAACTAAACTCTTGACCACCGCTAGGACATTTGCCCTCCAAAGTAAATCTTTGGGATCATGGGATCATCAAAGTAAATCATGGGAGAAAAGTTTTTGCTAGATAAGGTCCTCACCATCTCAGAACCTGTTTTGACATAAATGCCTTAAGTGAGCGTTCTCCATGGCTGGTCATGTACATTAAGGCTGGACAGATATAATTTCATTTTCTTTATTTTATTATTTTTATAGAAAGCACTGTTACAGAAAGATTAAATAGAATAGTAAAAATGCCTCTACCCTGTCTTAACTGCAGGCTCTGTTGAAATTTACCACTGGTAAATCATAGTCATGAAGCTTACTAATATAAACAAAGCTTAGACTTTCAGGGAGGCAAGGAATTTCTTAATTTGTGCTTTGCGCAGTGTTCAGATCATTGTCAGCACTGAATTCTGGGTTCCTAACACTGACATTAATCGGAGAAAGTCTGATTTTTCTAAGATTCGGGTCCAACTTTCAGTTCATCTCTGCCTACCTATCCTCTTCCTTTAATCCTTCTCTCCCCCTCCAAAAGAGATCTCTCAGAAAACCTTCCTTCTCAACAAATCAAACAGAGCAAAACCCCTCTAGCTGCCTTCCAGCTTCTCAAGAACTAAATCAAGAAACCCAGCATCACTCGTTGCGATTTGTTACTGTCTACATTTTGAGGGAAGCCTACTGTAGACCCAAACATATTTTTGTGCTTTAATTATTATTTATTTAAATGCTAACTCATCACTCTGGATTTTCTTTTTTTTT
>VXBO01015045.1:0-10322 GCA_013400135.1 Rhinoptilus africanus
GGGATAGTAGTCAGTAGGCCTACTGACTCTTGTCCTTCTCTCATATACTGTCTATAAGAAGAAATGTCCTAGAACAAAACCAAGAACTTTAAGAAATCTTGGATCAGTTGAACAACATCTCCATGTAAAAGAAGAAAACTGTTTATTCCTAATTGTTCATTAACCTACTAGATCCATAGGCAAAATAGTATCTACACAAATCCCGAAACTATTATACACATTAAGAGATCCCTATTGAGAAGGCATAGATGATGACTTTCATAGAGGACACAGCTGCCCCATACATCTTATCCTCCCTCATCATAACAGAATTACCTAAATTAACCTTTGATTCAGCATTTGTTCTCGTGTGTCTGATAAGATACTTGCAGTTTCAACAGAATGCCATATTGTGGACAGCTCAGGTGGGGGGCTCAAAAACTGGCAGAGGGCTCTGTATTGCCTAACTCCTACAAATTACCATTCAAAGGTGGAAATGAGAAAACAGGGCCCTTTTGGAGTAAGTTGTGATAGAATTGAGCAGTAATATTTCTGTCTGTGAAATATAGGCTGAGAAACACTGTTGAATGCTGTCTGTGAAAACAGGTTACAGTTCTTCTCAGGAAGGCCATCAACAGATCTTGCCTCTCCAAATAACTCAGTCAGCTATTACCTGGGAAGCCACAAATGAGAGGATCAAAAGAACTTTTATTCAGAAGCATTAAAGTAGCTATTAATAAGGGATGGAGAAGGGAAACTTTGGAAACCTCAGAGAATATAAACAGTTACAAATCATAGGCAAAGTGTATCTTAGGGTATCCAAGGAATTTAAATAATCCATTACTTCTGACAATTCTTTACGGATGATTAAAGAGGTACAAACTGCAGTACTGATTTTCAACGCACTTACAATTATCTTCCCAGAAACCTAACATTAATTAATGAAAGTTAATCCTGGCATTTATTGTAAAACCTAGTTCATCTGATTTCAATCAGCATCTGGTATAACAGCACCCAGCGTGGACAAATAGTTCACTATGAACCGGAGCTATAAAAATAGCTATAAAAAAGAAAAGAACAGGAGGAAGATAAATTTAAGGTGACAAGAGAATAGTTAAGAATAATAAAAGAACATGAAGAAAAGAATAAAACTGCCCTAGACAAAGCACTAGAGAATTCAGATTCAAATCCTGATCCTTCTCCTTTATGCTCTGCACATATGATGGTGGTGATGTATCAGGACAAGAACATGAAAGCTGTGCATCAAACTGTAGATTAATTATTTATATCAAATCAAAGTTTGTTACTAATCCTTTACAAGGAAAAAAGCTAGATTTTTAATAATTTGTATACAATTTATTTTCTGAAAAAGTTGTAGTAATGCTTTGTGTACTTATTTTTCTCAACAGTTCAGGACGACAGCTAAGTGAAGTCTTCATTCAACTCCCATCTAGAAAAGAATTACCAGAGTATTATGAATTAATTAGGAAACCAGTGGACTTCAAAAAAATAAAGGTGAGAACCATTTTTGGGTGTGGAAATTTATTTATTCCTTCTCACTGCATAGAAATATGAACATTAAGTTGTCATTAAAATTATTATTATGAGGATATTAAATTTGCCTATGTTTTTTGCTTAGATTTTAAATTTTAATATATTTAATATAGCCCTTGTTATGCATTTTGCTTAATGTATATTGCAGTATTTCACTACTATCACCTAAGTCAAAGCAAAACACAGGATGACATAAGACAACAGAGATGATACATTAATGTTTTTTTTGTAAAAGACCAAATCCTGAATCTGTAAGCAAAACTTAAATAAGTGTAGCACCTGCAAACATTTTATGTTGTTGGGAGGAATATAATCATCTTTCAGCTAGCATCACATCTTGGAACAGCCACAGTTGTACAGGTGAGGATTAGGCAACTTCTTGCACCTTAGAGGGTATGAGCACTTCATGGCTCTCTCTTTTACCTTCACTCATGCTGTACCTCCTTTTGTTTCTGTACTGAGAAAAAACTTGGAATTGAACTCCTTTCTTACCCACAACAATACCATTTCTGTTGCTTTTGGCCCTTCCAATTAACACAGTGACTGCACAATTTTTAGTCTGCCTTTGGCCATGATGCATTTTGTCAGCATACTCCTCACACAGGCTTTAAATTTTGTCATTCCACTTAGGTAAAATGTTTAAAAAGAAGGTTTTAATGTACTAAAAATGCAGTATTAAGTGATTGTCCTGTCCATTTTTTTTTCTCTCCCCACTGCTGCCATCCATCCTTCTCCCCATCTTCTTAACAAATGCAACAGGAAAGAATTCGTAACCATAAATATCGGAACCTCAGTGATCTGGAGAAAGATGTCACGTTGCTGTGTCACAATGCTCAGACATTCAATTTGGAGGGATCACAGGTCTGACTGAACCACTTTGTGTTAAACATGTGTCTTCCCTACTCAGTGTTTTCAGTGCTTGTTTAATTATGACAATTTTGTATATAAACCCTCTATTTTTAATCTTATTAGTGCTTTTAATGAATAAAAATGCCCAGATTCTTTGAAGCATCCAGAATCCTTCAGTCACAACTAGAATTCAAACATTCAGCAAATTTAGTTTTGGTTCCATAGTCCTGAGATCAGTTTGTTCTGATAAACTTTAGGACAGTTTTCAGACTATTTGAATCTATGCTAAATGGCTGTGCCCTGAAGAGCCCTATGTTGATTTGAGCTCACCAAAGTGCATAATATAAATAATTGAGAGAATGGTCCATCCTAGGGACAGTTGTTAAGTGTTTAGTGGTGAAATTTTCAGCTCTACTAATGGAAGATAAAGTTTAGAGTTTGTCTGACACTAGATCTTTGTGTATATAGTTCATATTCTCTGGATATTATTGACATTTTTTTCTTGTTGAAAGAACAATATCCATTTTGAGAGACTGGAATAATGTACCCTTGTTAATAAATAATGTACTCAAATCTCTCATCTTGGAGAGATATAGAGTTCAGGATTTTTCCTGGTTTACACACAAGGATGTACTCAGTCCTATGAACTCACAATAGAAGAGGTAAACAGCGATGCAAAAGAAACGAGTACAAAAACCTGGAAGACAGATGAGAAAGTTGAAATATATACTCTGGATTCTCTGAGATTTAGTTATGAAAGGATAAGATCTAAATCTTGGATGGGACAGACATGCTAGGCTAGCAAGAAGGCATTAAACAAACAAAAAATGTGAAAAGGGAGAAAAATAAGCGTTGAACAAAATTAAGATCATTGGAACAAAAATACATCTAAGCACTGCAGGACATGAAGAGAATAAGCTCTTTGCTTTCCTATACACCAGTCTTAGGAACCTGGGCAAACAGAATTAGAATTATTCATTATGAAAACAAATGCATCCTACTTGGTCCTGAAAGATGGTGGGAAGATTGGAGTGTTTAAATTTTTATCAAAAGATTGAGTTGGCAATAGGAAAGAAGATAGAGTATGGCAACATATGTGGAAATTTATATTTATCTGGCAACATATGTAGAATAAAGTACTACCTGCATCAGAGTCTCTGACACAATTTTAAATACACATTCTAGCAGATGAGGCCCAAATAGCATGATGCAACATGCTATTAAATTGCCGTATATAACATGATGACTGCTTCCATAATGTTCAAGGGAAAAAAAGAAATAGATGTCATGGGGGACTTCAGTAAAAATGTTATAAACTGGATGTTACATGCTGCCAATATGAATGCATTCTGCAAGTGTCTAAACACTATAGATGACCCTTTGCTATACAGGCAAATTTTATATCATGTTATCTTGACAAATAGCAAAGAAATTGAACTTTCAATTAAAAATGAGGGGTTGTTTAGTACAAATGATCATTACTTGATTATTTTTGTTGTGTACAAGCAGAATAAAATGTTGTCTGTTGTACAGACATTTTTGATATCTTAACAACATTCAATTAAATGACAAAATCAAAATCAGGTGAATTACTCAAGCAAAAAGCTATTAATGATTGAAAGTGTGGGAGAAAATTTTATTAATTGTTCAGAGGCAATGAACTTGGTAGCTCTTGGTAGAATTATCAGTAATGATACTGAAATGGTAGAAATGTTCAGTAGATATTTCTGTTCTTTGGAAATAATCTGATTCATATCACAAAATGATGCAGAAATATTTTCCATTCCAACATACTAATGTTATCTACTAAATTTATTATTACTTACTTTTTAAAGCATGAAGAACAAATAACTTTTACCTATGATTTTTTAAATTTCTGTCTAAGACATTCTCTATACCATTAATTTTGATTTTCATTAAACCTTGAAACATTCCTGCAGTAGTTCTCAAATTTTTTAGATTTTCTTTTATGCTGTGTAATAGTTTGGATCCACTTTTGCTCTGACACACATACTTATATCATTAAAATATAATATTTTTGTGTGCACTACTTACATTAAAAGGTAAAAACACATAAGTTTAATTTGTACAGAGATATTTAAGTATACAATAAAGTTAAATACTTCATATTGGTTTTTTTGAGTATGATGCATGCTCCTCTATTTTATTTTTTTTTTGAGGAAAGCATTTCCATCTGGGCTGGAGGCTTAAAAGGTGCTTTCAGGGAGAGACAGATCTTATATGGTGTGTTCAATTTAACCAATGCACTGCTTCCAAAGTTTTACAGAGCAGTATGTGCAAGCTCATTTTGTTAAGATAATTATAGTGTCTCATTATTATTTTTAATTTTTATTTCTGTTAAATTAATCTGGCAAATACATTACAAGCCAGATGTAGCCTTCTCATTCATAGATGTTCTTCCAATGAGGTCAATATAAAAGCTGATAGTACTAAAAATATTTAGCAGGCTTCAAAATATTAATAGAATTTTGGATAAGCATTATTTTCAGTCTTTTTGACTTTTTTATCTTCAGTCTTTTTGGAAGAAGTCTTAAAGAAATCACAAAGCTGCTTGGGATAAATTAGTTTCTTTTTTATCCACTTTGGATTTTTTAACAACAGTTTTTCAAGGCTGTTATGATCTAATTAAGATATATCATAGTTATAGTGGTAATAAAATAATAATGAAAGAAAAACAATTTTATTCCAGGATGGATTCTTTCTCTAATTGGATGTTTTAAATGTGATACATTGAGAGTCATATTTTTGTGGCTCACTGTTGGACAGATTCTTCATTTAGAGCATGAAAGTTCAGTATTGGCACTTTTTGTAAAATTCATGAAGCAAGCATTGTTACTTTTAATAAAAAGGCTACGTTCTGTGAGTTTGTATAGGAAAAAAAGATGATGCTTGGCTTGCAGTTCTGGCATAGGTTTGCTTTCATACTGTAGATCTATGAAGATTCCATCGTTCTTCAGTCTGTATTCAAAAGTGCACGACAGAAGATTGCCAAAGAAGAGAGTGAGGATGAAAGCGATGATGATGATGATGATGATGATGATGATGATGATGATGAAGAAGAGGAGTCAGAGTCAGAATGTAAGTTGCCTGCTGAATCCTGAGAAGGAAATACATTTAGGGAAAAGGGAACTGAATTTTCCATTTGTGTACTGAGATTGGTTATAGATTTTCACTGGTGGAAGTAGTTTCTTATAAAGTTTTGGCTGCTTCCATTCAGCTTAAGTCTCTTGGCTACTCTATTCTGTCTGTATTTCTCAGAATTTTGCTGAAGATTCAAGTATTCATAGGGTGGAAACAAAACACAGTAGGTGCTTTTAAGCACTGCTCAGATGGAAATAGATCTGACTTATCCTTATCTGAGTGACCATGAGTATATGTGGACCCTTCTTTTCCTAATCATATCACTTGTAAATATAAGAGCCTAGAACTAGTGACTTCCTTAATTCATAGGTGAGTAACCTTTCTGATATTATGCAACATATATGATTAAGAACCAGAAAATGTTACTTCAGTGAGACAAAGGGAAAATGGAACTCAGATAGTTTGGTAAGCAGGTGTCCTGGTTCTGGCAGGGATAGGGTTGATTCTCCCCAGGCTCTGGCAGGGACACAGGTATTTCATCCCATGGGAGCCATGTCCAGTCTGTAGCCAGGAGCTGGCTGGGGGAGGAAGTCTCCGCAGAGATCGTGCTGGGGCTTCTGGGGTTCATCGGTGAGCCATAGTACCGTTTGTACATTCCTCTATCCGTGTTGTTGTTGTCTTACTCCCTTTGCTGTTCTGTTAAATTGCGAGTTTTGCCTTTTTCTTATGATCTTCCACCCGCGGCTCTGTGTGTGTGTGATGTGAGAGAGCGTCCGCGTGGTTCTTTGTTGCTGTCTGAGGCTAAACTACACAGCAGGAGATGACATTCATAATTTAAGAGGCCCAGCTAATATGCTGTGAGATGNGGCCCAGGCTGGGCCAAAAATTCATCTGGGATCTAGGGCATGCTGCAGGTTAAGTTGGAGAATCTCTTTTAAGAAGTGATACTCATGCCTTATTAAATTATTCTGATATAATTTATTATCTTCATTGATTAAATTGTATGTCTTTTATTTCCAATTTGAATTTTAATTTCCTGCATCTCTGCTATTCCACAGAATTGCTAGTAGGCAACACACTGATGTAAAAAAAATTACCATAGAAAGAGCCAGATCTACACATTTCCTTTCAGCTCCCCTGACCAATTAAAGTTTCCTCAATAGGTACCTTCTCACATAACCTCTGAACTTGAAGTCCCTGCAAATTTGGAAACATGATATTGTGGAAAAGGAGGGATCCCTTCATTTTGCTTTTTGTCACCCGAGTGCTTCTAGCCCATACTTTCTAACTACCTAGAACTGCACTTTGAAAGTCTGTCTGGATAGAGAAACTAGAATACTTTTGTCTTGAGCTACTCTGCAAGTATTAAAAGCAGCTATGCAGAGCATGCAACTTCAGCAGTTCATCTGGAAATGAGCAGATACCCTGGAACTGGGTGCTTATGTTCTCTTCAGTAACCTGTAAATTCAAAAATTGCCAGTCACCTCCACATGGAGTTTGTGTACTTAAAAAAAACCCAAATTGTCTGTTCCTACTGAAGATAGACATTTCTCTATGTGCAAGTGTTATAAGTGAAAAGAGAACGCTTCCCTTGTTTACAAGCTTCTCCAACAAATTTATTAATTCATCATGCAAGCAAGCAACGGGTAAAACACAGCGCTGGGCGGCCGGGGAGTCTCCGCTCCGCAAACGGTGCGCACCCCGTCTCGAAATCTCCCAGTATTTAAAATAAGATTACATGCATATTCACAAAATTCTTATCTATGCTAACACCGATTCTTGCCTCGTATGCTAATTCGAGTCCACCTCTTTGCGCAGCCTCAGATCACAAGAAGTAAATGGGTCGGTGGTCGTTTTAGGGTCGCGTCGCCATCTTGTGTTGAAGTAAGTAGTCTTCCTCAGGGTTGAACTTTTTCCCTTTGGGTAATTCTACTGACAACTCAGGTTTTATTGCCCTGGGGGTCAGGCTGCATCCCGTGTTTATCAGTCCTTCAAGTCCTTATCAGCCTCTCTTTGTCTGGGGATTAGCAGACCCCAGCCAGCCACATAAGTTTGCATCCCCCACATCTGTATTCCCAGTCTGACTCTCCCATCACATCTATCAGACTGTCCTTGTTTAAACAGATACTGTTGACATAGCCTTGTTGTTTTGCTTGAGCAGAAACTGAAGTGGTCCACTTCAGTATGCTTAACCCTTTCAATGCATAAACCCATTTTATCCCAATTCCTCCATCTTCTTGCTCTTGTAACCTTATTTGGAATCCCTTCATTCTTCCCCACTCTCCCCTTATATCCTGTTGAGCAACCAAGTGAACAATGTACCAAGTAACTGAATACCTCAGTGAACAAACTTTAGTTATCACACAAGCAACAAAAACTACTTTGTTTCTTAACATGCATCTTCTTGTACAAGGTTCTCTGAGTGTAGTTGCAACACTAAATGCTATCTGTAAGTGCCATGCATTCTAAAAGTGAAAGAAGGATACACATGATGAACTCTCAGATTTTCTTGACAGTTTAATGCAAATTAGCGCTGCAACTATCAAGAACATAAGTAAAAGCAAATATCTCTACTTAATTCCACAATCCAGACAAAGAACAGAAAGAGGATTTTTTCAGGCTACAAGGGGAAAATTTACATGAAGACAGACTATTTAAAAGCTATTTAGTAGGAAAAGGGTATACAATAAATAAAGGCAGATTTTACATTCACATTCCACTTTTTACAGCAAAATCAATGAAAGTCAAAATCAATCTGAAAAAGAAGGATGAAAGAAAACAGGACAAAAGCAAAGGCAAGAAGAGGCAAAGACGAGTAAAAGCCAAGCCTGTTGTGAGTGACAATGACAGCGATGAGGATCAAGATAAAAACGTAAGTTTTCTTCACTGAAGTTTTGGAAGTTGTTGCAGTCATTTCATCTATACTCTTTCCTTTTTGCACTCAGAATTTTCACCTCTTCATGCTTAAAAACATTAAACATTGTTTTTAATCTGTGACATCATCTTGGGAGGATGGGGGAGCAGATTCAAACTGTGTTAGGGTTTGTTGTGGGATCTAGTCTTGATGCTGGAAGACAAAAAGTCTGACACTTTTGGCTCTTATTTTTTGAAGATGTTCTTTCTTTCTTCTAAACTTTAAAATTCATGGTTTGTTTACCTTCATTCCCACCCTAGAAACACTTTCTATTAATGCAACAAATGAAGACAGATCTTTACAGGCATTTTTAAGATACCTGGGTAGACAGAAAGGACCTAGTGTTTCCTGACTCTGTGCCTTTTCTTTTCTAAAGAGGCCCACAGCAATTTAATTGGAATGAAATGTCATGAAAGGTAAATAGTAAATAACATATTACTTTTCTTATGGCTATCTTGATTTGTCAATTTAATTGTAATTTTTCTTTTTTTTCTTTAAAAAAGTCCATAGAATACTTGGCAAAGTATTTCTGACTTTTCTTGTGTCTCTTACCTCTAGGACCAGTCAGCAGCAAGTGGAAGTGATGATGAGTAATTCACAGAGTTTATTTCCTTGGCAAAACTGACCCCCATCCCCTACCCTTCTCTCATTTTACAACCACTGAATTAATTTTGTTAAACAGACACTGGGTTGTATGCTCATCCTCTATAAACTAGCTCTAGGATAGTGCCTGACAAACATATGATATCACAGTGTAAAAAAGGAAAGAAGTAACATACTGTGACCAAATGGGCCTCTTTTTTTTTTTTTTTTTAATCTCCAAAACAACAAAAATGCTTTTCATGAAAAAATGTGCATTGATAGTATATTTCTCTGGGTTGGGTTTCCTTGGTAATGGTTTCATCATTCATGGTTTTATCATTTGATGTTTTCAGTGTCATCAGAAAGACAAAAAAAATGTCTTTTGTAGTATTGATAACCAGGGGCAGCCATAAAAAGCCACTGGTTATTTTATTTTTCATCAGGCAGTTTTCTGCTCTATTGGTTTTTTACACTGTGGTACATATATGCAACTTTGTTTAATAGCTTATAAATGTACAGTAGTTAGCCTTTATATCACCTTGTCCTGTATACATTTTTTCACTTTATGCTTATTATCTTCAGAAAAAAGCTTTTTTGAATTGTAGCAAAATTTATGTGTACTGTAAACTTTGCTAAACATTTCTCCTCTTGATTAAAAACAATGGGTTGAAAAATGTTTTAGAATATCGCATATATAGTGTAATGAGTGGCTTCTTTCATCAAACTGATCTGTGTTACTAGTGTGAATTCTCACATTTTCCCTAAAGTGTACTTAATCTTTGCTTTCTTTGCACAATGTCTTTGGTTGCAAGTCATAAGCCTGAGGCAAATAAAATTCCAGTAATTTTGAAGACTGTATTGGTGCTTTCCTAATAAAGGGATAATTTATCTCAAAAAACACAGCCTTGTGTTATGAATTCCACAAAAATCCTTTTTACTATAGTGACAAGAGTGCCTCTTGTAGAGACTCAAGGTTCTCTGCTCTAAACAGGTAACATAAGAGCTTGTCTGAATTCCATAGGAACATCCTCAAAGGGAGACACAAGACAAGTGACAGCTATTAAAAAATACCTTGAAATGGAAGCATAATTCCAGTCCCTAACTAGAGTTCAAGTGATTAATCATTACAACAAATGTCTGTCTGTTAATTTTTATTTTTTTTAGGAAATATCCATATGTTTTAGTGGGGGTGAATACAATTAGTTATGTAGACAGTCACCCTATCTATAAATTAGTTTATTTTCTTAAATACAAAGAATCAGATCATGCATTCCAGGACTGAGATGCACTAAGATGTGGTAATGTAAAAAGACTACAAGTATGTAATCATAGAATCATAGAA
>VXBO01015049.1:0-12213 GCA_013400135.1 Rhinoptilus africanus
CACAGAGATCTTAGTTGTCAATGAAACCAAAACTACAAGTGGTACCAGAAGGCCATGGAGCTCAGTCCGTACGGGGAGAGAGATTCTGCATTGTTTCCATTCATTCTGTATTTGAGAGGCCTGTCGTGCCACAAGGGATAAAATTTGAAGTACAAGCACCAGATTTCTTAAAAGGTAATGACCCTTGCCTTAAAACTATTCCTACTTGCCCAGAAATCTGAGAGAAGTCTTCAAATCCTGGCAATTATTGTGTATCAAGATTTCTGTATAGAGAATTAGAATGTAAGTTGGTCAGTCCAGTAAAGGAGAATGAGACAGTTAATAGCAGCATTGATGAAGTGAATGTTATTTGACAATAACAGAAACCATTGTATCAGTAAACTAATTACTAGTTGACAGGAATAAAAAACTATTGAACTATCTGAAATAAGTAGAGAAATTCTGCCTGGAAGAAAAATCACTTTTCTTCCATGTCAAAAAAAGCACACATGGCAGTAGAGGAAATTTGTCCTGGTGGTGGTCTCTGTAACATGTAGCTGAACATAACACCGCATTTGTTTTGTCATTGTTCATGTGGTAGACCTTACCGCTGTTATGTTAGTCATATGTTTCGATTGTAAAACCAAAGAGTTGATAGTATCCATTATTGCAATACAAAATACAAAGTGTTTCCTTCTTTTAGGAACTGCAGTGGTAATTAGTAAGTGGTGCAGTATTTGTCATTATTTCCATGGTACCTTTTCTTAGGGGAGAGTAAGGCAACATCCCTGGTGGAAAAGAGAACTCAGTTTAATTTGCACATATATGGCTTGATTTTGAGGTAAGTGTGTGTAAACAATGCAGAAATGAATTCAGCTATGTGAAATAGGATTGACTTTTGAGTTGCAGCCATATTCTGTGTCTTAGCTCTAGAGCTAGGAGCTTAGGAGAACGAAAGGAGGTTTTGCAGCACTGGTCTTACGAATATTGTACAAACAAAAATACAGATGTGTTTTACCAGTAGTTACTCAGTCTGCTGCTGGTTTCTCTCTTGTCATCCATTGTCTTAGTGTTAAGGTTCCAAACAACTTTTGATATTCACAGAGAAAACTTTATGTGTCAGCATTGTTTTGGAAGGTAACTTGTAGTACTTTACATTTTACTCCCCCCATTGATTCAATTTTTAAAGCAAGTTTATTACAGTTTTTTGAATGTTTTATAACACATATGAGAAAGTAGAAAAACATTGAAACATCCTATTCTGATGACATCTTACTTATCATTGTGTATTTACTGTGTATAAATACCACAGCATATAATATCTGCATCTAATGTACATGAAAAAAACTGTAGGGAAAAAGTCAAAGACCTGTGTGTATCACAGTGCTGTTGTCTTTTGCTAGTATGCAACATATTATTGAGTTATGTCTCTTGGGAAGACAGAGAGCATTTTTAAGCTCCACAAAGTTGAATGACTTTTGTTGTGCAAAAATCCCTAAAAACAAAATCCCATCAAACCAGACCCCTAGCATCTGGTTTTCATCTGCTCTGATTGTATCAAGAGGAAACAATCCCATGTAGATGAAGAGTTGTATTCACCATAAGCTAGGTCCCTAGTGTGTTTGCAAGGGTTGAAAGAACCACTATCCAGAACTCGGAGGAGCACTTGTCTGCCATAGTTACTGAATGTAACTTTTTTTGGTTTTCTAGTGTCACTTTTGTATTCCCCTCATTTTTCAAGAGCTTTGTTGAAGCTAAAATGATGTTTTTTATCCAGAGTCATGCATGGGGAGGTTATGCTTTTGTAAAAGGAAAGTGCTATATGTTATTTCATGCATATCAGTACCATCAGTACCATATCAGTAGTCTCTCAAGGGGAGAGTGTGGGTCTGATCCTCTCTATTAATACTTGTTCTCCTTTCCCATTCCCACAAATGCCTGCCAAACCTGTGACACAATACAAAAATTCAGTTGTGAACAGACTCAGAAACATGATTGGTGCTGTCTGTACTGGAAAAGAAGGATTCCAGAAACATGATAGATGGTAAGATGAAGCCCTTCCCCAGTGCGAAATGAAGTCCGTGCCTAATTTGGAGATAACAAAACATCTGGTTCTATGAGTGATCAGACTTACTCTGAAGATCTGCAGAGGACTACGATATGTCTTGTTCATATTTAGTACTTTGGAGTGCGTGAACTCCAGCTGTGTCCTCTCTGATAAATGATGAGCTGTGAGGGAGAGATGAGCAAACTTCAGGTGTCTGTAAGCAAGAGGCAGGAGGAACAAACCAAATTAGTGACATGGAACATCTTATGTATTTATTTTAAATGAAAAAGTGCTTCCCTGAAGCCTTGATATTTATATCAGTGGGAAATGAACCATAGTAAATTCAACAGGTGCAGGCAGGAGCAAGTGTCTTCGCTGGTTTGAGTAAAAGAATAGAGTTTGAATCAGAGTGAATTAAAAACAAAGCAGGACAACAACTAAATAGTCCAACAGTCTGTCATGTTGCCCCTAAATCAGTGTAAAATACTGTAAAATACAGTATTTTGGCAGATTTTGTGTTAGTGCATTTATGTGAATAGAGATTTGTCTCCCTGACTTCAGTAGAGATTTGCCTCCCTGCCCTTAGAACCTTGCCAAACCATGCCCTGTATGAGGTACCTCCTTACAACTTGCACACGCTTCTTGTGCTTTATGATCCTTTGTTTTCAGTAATGCCTGATCTGGACATGTTGACTTTTTCTCAGAAGATGTCAATCAGATGAATATTACTGATTGAATTTAATCCCATGTGGAAGAAGTGTTTTAGCACACAGATTTATAAGATGTAACCAGATTCCCAGTTAGTCTAATTGACTTCGTTGTAAGAATGGAGACTTTTACGAGTTAAGGCTGTGGTTTCCCTACATGAAAATGTTTCTTTCACCAGGTGGAGTCTTAGATAGGAGTATTTGCATTCTCTTGAGCCCCTCTGCATGCTCAAGTGCTTCTTCTGAACTCTTAATTAAAATAGGTTGCTTATTTGAAGCATGATTTCTCTTACTCCACTGTCCTAGCTAAACTTTGAACCAATTGGTCTTTATGATTGTTTTGAATATGATTGTTTTGAATGGTAAATATATGTGTGCCAAAACTGGACAGAGGCAAAAAAAGTAGATTGTCCGCAGAATGTTTGTATAAAGCAACTGAAATTCTTCCCAGCATCCTATACCTTATCTGAAAACTACCTTTAATTAGGTGAAAATGCTTAGAAAATTGCTTTTGAATAATAAACCCTAGTTTCATGAAGATGGCAGTTCTTGAGCTTACCAAGTCTGGGACTGGGTCTTAAGATTACTCAAAAACATTTGTTCATATTTATCTTACTTCACTAAGTGACAGACTTTTCCATTGCTTGTTATAGGTAGAAATGATTACTAATAATGCCTGTGCTGGATATTTAGAAATACTTAGTCAAAACAATGCAACCTAGACAGATGGGTTCTGTGAATTGTTGATGAAGGACTCAATAACCCAGTTGCAAAATGATACTTTGCACTTCCCTTGTCCTATGTTCAGTCCATGAGATGGCAATTACATTTGTTGATTTGATGAGTAAACATTGGCTAAAGGCCAAACTCCCACCCAGCTGCTCGCTTAGTCCTTCACTCCCAACTCCTCTACTACCCCCAGGTGGTGCAGGGGCATGGCGAATAGGTCAGTCCATAGCAGCTCTGCTCTGACACTCCTTCCTTCTCATATTTTTTCCATGCTCCAGCATGGATCCTTTCATGGGCTGCAGACCTTCAGGAAATCTGCTCTGGTCTGGGGTCCTTGACCATGGGAGGACCACTGGGGTCCATGGACCACAGTTCCTTCAAAGAGTGTCTGCCTGCTCTGTTCTGGGGTCCTCAACAGGCTGCAGTGTAGACATCTGTTCCAGTATGGTCCTCTCTGTGGGCTGCAGGGGGATCTGGTGCCTGGAGCACCTCCTCCATCTCCTTCTCCGACATTGGTGTTTGCATGGCTTTTTCTTAGTCTTTTTCCCCTCCCCTTTTTGTTCAGTGTGTTTTGCCATTTCTTAAATATTTTCCCCCTGAGGCACCACCATCTTGGCTGAGGGGCTCAGCTGTGTCCTGTGGTGGGTCCATTGAAGCCAGCTATGTCCAGCGCACGGCAGCCTCTTCTCACAGAGGGCAGCCCTGCAGCTTGCCCATTGCCAACACCTTGACACCTACATAAGCAGAGTTGAATAAAACAATATGACAGTAGTTTGCTTCATGTTAAGATTTGTTAATTTTTTACTTTTGCGGTACTTTTACTTTGAGAGTTTATGGACTGTTACTGTTTGGTGGTGGTGGTGTGTATGAGTCGTTTGGGGCTTTTTTGCTTAACCTCTGAGTCATTCCTTAACTTACGTGATTTATAGATTGGTTGCCCGCACTGATTAACATGGAGGGAATCTAATTTGTTCCATGGAAAAAGTGTATTTTTTTGTTCTGTAAGCATTTCGATATTAGGATATGTTTGCAGCCAGGCACGCATGTAAGCAGCAACATTTGTGGAGGTATGGTTTGCAACAATACAAGTCCTCACTTTAGGACTTGGTTCAGTCAGTTATTGGAGTAGACACTCAGAGTGTAAGCAAAGTCCCATTCCTACCAAGCATAACAATTCTCTGATTATAAGCAGCAGAACTCTTTGGTGCAACTAAGTATTTTAACTTGTACTGAATGCAGGTCCTAAATGAAGAAAAATTCCATGCTTAGAATCCAGTACTCCTGATTATACGAAAAATGATGTGGTTCATTCCTATCTAACAGAATGTAAGAGTCTGACCCATTAGTGCTGCATGGTATCTAGAGCCTTAAGGTCTTTTTAGCGTGATTATAATTTAACATTAAACATACTAGGCTAAAAAAGTCGTAAGACAGATTATTTTTTTTTTTCTTGTTGAGTTAGGTATTTTTTCTCAGATAGTCATTAACTGTTAGAAGTCTGTGTTCTTTTACATTGCTTGGCTTGCTGTTTGGCAGTGTTATGCTTTGCTGTATTTGCTTGGAAGGCGAACAGTTTCCTATGAAAGGCAAATTTTTGGCTGTCTGCAGTCCTTTCCCAATGAGGTCCCCTTGCGTGGAAGATTATGTGGAGAGATCAGCAGTGATGCAACTTTGTCTTCTTGCCATCTATCTCTCCAGATGATTAGTTCTCTGGTTGTCTGGGTAATACTGTTAAACTATGTCTAAATATGGAAAGAGGGAACCCTACTGAAGATTTACTAATTTGCTACTTATTGAGGCTAGTTCACCATGACTTTCATTATTGTCGACTGGTAATGTTCTTTGTCCCAAATCTGCTGCTATCTCACACAAAAAGAGTCAATTACAAAATTTTTGGAACCTTTTCATGTCAGCCATCTTGGGAAGCGCCACCATGTGATCTTCTCTCTCAGTTAGTTAAACTGTTGAGTTTGGAAGCCTGCTCCATTTTTAACCAAAGCACCACGGTGAATTGTTTGCAGTTAGGCACTTTGTAAGTGCAATTATCTCTAATTAACTGAACTCTGTTTCCTATAAGTTTGTAATAAATTTTCTGATATATGTTTTTTTGGAGGAGGGGGTTGACGCTTGCTTTTCGCTTCCAGCTTTATATTGTCTGAGAGATTGTGAACTCAGATAAATGAAGCAGTAAGGGAACTGGCAACACCCACTGTTTTTGTAAATCCATAATTGAGGCATAATTATAAAATTATTGACTTGCAATACATAGATATTTATTTTAAAACATTTTTAGCAAACAAATAGATAAACTATTTCTTAAAATACCACATGGATCTGTTTTATGACTGTATCTTGGACATCTCCTGTAAAGTTTTTAACATAAGATTTTTTGAGATTTTCTTTCTCTCTTTTTATTATGGAATGCATGGAGGAATTCCTATGACATGTTAAATTTCACTTGAGTTTAGCTGAAATTGGCCCCAGCTGTAAGTTTTCTTTATCCAGCCCCAGAGTGGCTGAACATAGAGTACTTCTTCCAAAGGCAGAGGTTGTGTGTGTTCCTGTCTGAAGTTTTGGGCTGAGCCAATCTTGACTATACAGAATAAATTCAATACAGTTTTTCATGATATTTTGCTTACAGATTTATTCCTGCCTCTGTAAATTATGGCAAAATACTTGCTTAGTGCTATGTTGTACTAGTCTCTTGATGCCACAGCTTCATCAACTCAGGCAGACCATTTTGCAGTCTACAGTATCTTCATAAGTGCCTAGTACAGGTGCATGTTTCTCTTTGCAGATTTTGTGTATATGCATGGTAATTACAGCTTTTTAGATCAGGATCATAAAGACCAAAGAATGAAACTGCCCTTTAGATATATATTCTTAACTGTTGATCAGCTGCATCATCTTTTTTTTTTTCTTCTTCTTTTTTGAACAGGTAATAAAGGAACCCTAACCATATCCGAGATTATTTCCTTAGATTTTATTTTCCTTAGAAATACGGGTTCATGCTCTCAGTAATGGTAAATAGGTATTATTTATTAATTACTAGAAGTGATGTTGAAAAAGGTAGATAAAGTGAGTGCCTGTCTGTGTTGGAGAGGCAAACTAAGCGCAACTTTTGAAAATATAACTTATCTTCAGGCTTGCCTTTTTCAGCAACGTGATAAACGCGTTGCTTTTATAGTATAGTGAAGGCGACAGGCCAAGTTATTTCTGCGAGAAGGGACTGGGAATGTAGGAGCAGAATGCCTTAAAAAAAATAAAACCGTCTATTGACACACAAGCTTTAGGAAGCAAGCATCATGAAACCCCTCTTCCTCTCCCCCTCCCCCTCGAAGTTCATATTTCAGTTTGCTCCCAAAAGCTCACAAGTCTGTGCCAGACAGAAACGCACAGAGGCTGCAGCAGTCCCACAGAGGCCACTCAGAGGAGGGACAGAAATGGAACAATCAAGCCCAGTCCTCGCCCCTCTCAGCCTGCCAGGCTGCACAGGTCCACAGGGTGACTCTCGCCTGGCCCTTGACTCCATTTCCCTGCCTCCTTTCCTTTCCCTCCCCTCCATCCCAACTCTCTGGAGTCAACCGTGAGGCCATCCAGTCATACGTTGTCCATCAGATGTGTTTACTTTTTCCGTGACAGCCGACACATCTGGAGCACATATTCAGGTTATTCCAGTGCCACTAGACACATTCCACAAGATCATTTCAGCGGTTGTTATGGCGATCTTCTTCCCTCCAGTGATTTTCAAGTTGCATGACAGAAATAGCTTGAGCTAACCGGGGGGACAAAAGTCAACGGGATCAGGAGGGGCTTCTTTCACAGAATGAACTAATTAGTGACCCTGCTTTCTTCACAGGGCAATGAGCATATGGTTTAATAAAGTGAGTCTGTGACACTTTTTTTTTTTTTTTCCTCGTCTGTAGGCAGAGCTGTCACTGGCTGAAAACTTTCCTGTTTTTACTGGTGGGACCGTAGTCTGCTGTCTTTCAACAGAGTTTACTTCACAAGTAGAAAATGTTTGCTCCTGAGAGTTTAACTTCAGAACTTTTCCTTGGCTGCAGACTGCTTAAGTGTAGCAGGTCCTCCAGCTTAAAGAGACAGCACGCATTTCACACAAGGTCTGCCAGTGGCGGTGTGGGGTTTCATACAGGGCTAGGAATTTCCATTTTGTGCTCTCTGCGTGTCTGCAAGTCCGCTTCCCAGTGTTCGCATGGACTCGGGAACGCGTAGAAGATTACTAGTAAAGTCATGGCTTTGAGGGTTTTCTTGTCGGATACCACTGGTGTAGTAGATGAATTCTTCAGGGCCATCCCAGTGTTTTACACCTCTTTGTGTTAGTTGTGAGTTCTACAAAATCTTACATTTCAGCTTTCTGAGAAGCTTTTCCACATTTTTATACTTGTTACAGTTTCTATTTTGTTTACATTAGCAGTTTTATTATGGACTGAAGCAGAGCACTGGATGCTATTTTTAAATTATATTTTGTTAATAAAAGATTCCAAGTTTACTTTGATCTCATTTTTCTAACGTGATATGAACTGCATTTTTTTGTGTGTATTTACAGAATATTGTTGCCATAGCTCAATTCCATTGTGATTAAATTTGTGCCAGATTTTATACTTGATTAGAAAGCACTGCAACACTGAAGAGAGTATGTGGATTACAGTAAGTTATCTAAAATCATGACGGGAGTTACAAATATGTACACATTGCCATAAATTTAGAAAGTAGTCCTTAAAAATATTTGGTATTGTTAAACTTTTGTAGCAGTAGCAATATTAAAAAACAGCAGTGCCCATGACAGCGAGGATATTCTTGCCATAAAGCACCTCTTGCCCATCATTAGCACGTTGGCAGTCCAGTCTATTTCTGAATCTTGTGTTAGTGCTGGGTTAATTTATGAGTTCTGAGCGTAACTGCATGCAAAAAGAGTGTGTGCATTTATAATTGCGTGCACTGTGTTGAAATCCCATGGCGCTATATTCAAAGTGAAAATTAGAGAGATAAAGGTTTTTGTTTAATTATTTGGAGGCTGTCTGATTGCTTTTAAATTAGTGAAATATGACAGTGACATGCAGAAGGAAACGGGAGAAAATAGAACAGAACCTTGATTATAAAGCAAGTGATTTTCTTCTTTCTTCATTAGTACTGGAGAAGGTTTTTTTCCCCATCTTACACATTCCATTTGCATGGTTACTGTTGAGACTGGTCACCAAGACTGCTTGAAATACCTGCCCTCAGGAGGGCTCTAAGGGACACAGAAAGGTCACATAATTAGACCTGATTTTAATTCATAGAGACCTGTTTGTCACTGTCTCTTTATGTTTCTGCTAGTTACATGTTATTAACTGGAGTGAATTTTAGGACCTAAATTAGATACTTAAGTATGTAATATGCAGAGGCTGAACTCAAGTTAAAATGCTGAGGACAGTTATACAATTATGTTTCCCTCACCAGATGTAACTTTGCAGTAATTAAATCTAATGAAATTTAAGTATCGTAGTCAGTGTTTTGGTAGCTATTTCCAAGTCCTATTGGTAATATCACTTAAATCATGGTAATTAATGCTAGTTATCTGGGAAATTTAATAAACGGAAGTAAGGTGCTATACTAACCTTTATTTTAAAAAAAGGCTAGATCAAACAATTATACTACCATCAAGCCCTTTCTATTTTCATTCTTGTCAGGGATATTTTGTTATGTCATCACTGGAAGTGTTTTTCCCCCCTTTCCTCCAAGCAGTATAATCTTTTTCTTCATGTTTAGGCTTCAGCTTTCCCTCTGCATTTCACTGCTTTCTTTGAAACATACTGTGAGGAGAGGATGCTTATATGGAAACAGTCCTCCCTTCCCTTGGAATATCTAGAAAAATGGGTTCTGTTGTAATTTGCCCATGTGTAAATTAGAGTAGTCCTCTGCAGTCAGCTAAATAGGAGAAAATGCATGGAAGCCTGCCTTTGTACCATAGCACACAGGATTTGTACGATGAGTCTGGAGCTTCAGAGTGCTTTTGTACTGGCAACAGATTACCATCAGCAGAATTGAACCCCAGTCTTGGATTTCATTCCCATGTCAAGCAGCAGTTTTATTAAGACAACAGAAAGCAGCAAGCAGCTTAATAGCATCAAGCAGATACTGTAATTGTGTTGTACAGATGGCTCGCATGTAACATCTAAATAAATAGTGGGTTCTGAATGGTAGTGATAAAGCCAACTAAGATGGTTTTCCCAGTTGTGAAATGTTTGTGTAAAGAATGACCTTTTTTGGTTTTGTTCAAGTCTGACAGCTGAAGATGCTTTTAAAACCTTCTAGTCCACTTAGAGTGGAGCTATACAACTCTGGTTTGGTAGCTTTAAAAGGCAGATCATATCCATCACTGAAATAGCAAGTCTCAGGGTTATGAGAGAAGATTGGGGATAGGAGATGAGAGCTGCTCAGTCCAGTTTACATTTGTCACTAGTGACTAGCTTTTAAAAAATGTATTAGCTGTGCATGGTGGTAAGTAAGTTCCAGCTGCAGGGGATTACTGCTCTGAGTGGGTCGGGGAGCTTGGAATGCATTCAGTTCCATCAGGGGATTTGTGTCCCTCGTCATTAGCCTTAACATTACTAAAGCACTAAAGATTAAGAACAGACCTGTGTCACCTGCTCGGAACTTCAGAAAAGTCTCCAAAAACCATTATAAACAAAGCAAAATAAAAAGTAATTAAAAAAAAAAAAACAACAAAACAACAAACCACCAAAGAGAGTTCTCACCCTATAGGGAGGAGAGTATAGGGTATGACATTGTGGGGAAGGAGGAATCTCTCATATAAATCTTCTAACACTGAGTGAAAGATTATGCATGTGACATGTAGGAAATAAAGGAAAATATCTATATTTTGGCAAAACACAAGGTATCTGTTGATGAATTATTCTCCCTACTTATTTAATGTGTCATAATACTAATTTACACCACAAACACCTCCACAAATACCTTCCTGTTAATGAACATTTTTGTGGGGAGTTTCAAAATCAAGATATGCTGCAATTTTAAGGAAATATTTCCAAGGGCTTTAGTCTCACAGGTTAGGAGTGAAGAGTTTTACTGTGTTTTTTCAGGATACTTTTTTTTTTCCTCAAGAATAAGGCAAGTGAGCACCACAGAGCTTTACTTTTTTCAGGGATTTTGAAATTCAGCTTACATGCCAGCAAGCAGTTTAGTGGCAGGAAGTCTTTCCTAGTAGTGCAGTCATGAACTGGTAAACTAGAAGCATCTGTAAAAATTTAGAGGGAGTATCAGCTTTCTCAAAGCTCCAGCCCAAGACTAATGAGGTGCAAATGATAGCGCTGCATAACCCTTCTCCACCCCAATTGTGGAATGAGATATTGCGACAGAAAGAAGTAAAGAAATGAGACAAAGATTTCAAAACTTACATTGCCCTGAAACAAATACCGGGTTTTCAGAAGACTTTCAGATGGCTGAGGTGGGCCAACCTGCATATTTTGCTAGCAAGAAATTCATACCTCCTTCCTTAACCGCAGACATATTTCCGTGGCACCGAATACTGACAGATGGAGATTGTAGAGAAGTAATTAATTTTTTTTCTCCATGTGTGAGAAATTTTACCTGTTGATGTGATTGTTCTTATTAACAATTGCTCTACTAAGAAATAAAATTCTGCTAATTTACATCTTTGATAGATCCTCTTCTCTGCTCGTGCTGCAGAAAGAGAGGAAGGGGGTAGAAATGCAATTTGTTTGAAGGATCACATCTGGGGTGTGATCTGCTGTACCTTGACACCAGATGGCAGGTTTAGGCTGACAACTAAACCCCAGTTTAGCCTCTTCAAATGGCGTCTTTTTTACTTTCTCTGGCCATATACAAGAGGAACTACTGCAAAATCATAGTAATTACTTGGTCTCCAACTAAGGAGTCCTCCTCCATTTAATACTCTCTCTGAGTTTATTAATTTTCTGTGCTTCTCACCTCTTCAGTGTTTATAGGAAAGATTGCTTCTCCTTGGCAACACCTAAAACGTTACTGTGTGGCTCATACCTTCTTCCAAGTATGCGTTGTGGGGGCAGAGGTGTGGTGCCTTTAAGTGGCTNGGTGCTTTTGTGGTTCTTTTATTTGCTCTTTGTCTTTCTTTGTCCAACAACTGCAGTAAAGCACATAAAACTGAAACACAGAACTATGACTATTAAGGTGTTAGAGAACCAAAGTGTTCTTGCTTATTAAGTTTATTAATGAATATTCTGGGCTTCTGAAATATTTTACCTGAAATGGAGTATACAGAGTTCTTATTCCAGTTAGTTCAGTAAAAACATAATAGCAGAGATCAGTATAAAAATAAAGCAGAATACCATATTTTATTTGGAAGTTACATGTCACAATATTACATTTTTTTATCAAGCACAAGATTTTTATTGCATATTTTTTAACCTCTATTTTTGTAATGTGTCTCAGTGACATCAGTCAGCCTCTAAACTAGCCTTGGGCACTTTCCTTGTAAAGTTCTTAATGGATTGCTTTTCTAAGGATTTGAAGTTAAGTAATTTTAGAAGGCCACTACTGCATATATGGGTTATGGGTGTGTTGCTACAAGTTTGCCAATATTTTGATATTATATTTACATTAATATGTTGTTAATGATTTATTTCCAGATGTAGCAATGCAAAACAGAGGAAGGTAAAAAGAAAATACCTGTCCTCTAATACTAAGAAAAAATGTTCACATTTTATCTTTTACAAAATGTATTTTAAAAAT
>VXBO01015052.1:1543-19393 GCA_013400135.1 Rhinoptilus africanus
AATAAACCCCTCATCTTCAAAACACTTACACACCTGCTTTGCTCTATTGAAGTCAGCCATCGACCTCACCTCAGTGGAGTCACTCATGTGTACAAAAATGCTTTTGTAAGTGTTCATCTACCTAAAATGTAAGCCCTGTTTTCATTAGGAACTAACTTTTATGGTTAGGTTGTCACCTTTTTTGATTCAGGGATCTGTCATTCAGAAAGACAAAAGCTGCTAGTATCATTAGAAGTCTTCCACGAACATAAATGAGAGCAATTCTCCTCCAAAGAGATTTTACGTAAGTACTAAAAGAAATTAGGAGGGAGACAATTTTTTTATCACTAATTAAACAGTATCTTTAGTCTGAAGTGATTCAAGATAATTAAATCAGAAACACTGATTCTGCTTATGCAGTTTTTAATAATCCAGAACTATGCACAAGTAAACTACAGGAAGTGACCCAGTCCCAGTTATATATGTATACTTCCTAAATTAATCAGTTAAGTTACAGATAGATTTTGGTCTATGCAGTCCATGTAGATATGGATGTAGTAGAATATAAAGTTTACTCTGCATGTTATTTGCTACATTTTATTTTGGAGTGACAGATCCAGGCCTTTGGGAGGATTGCCTGTAACTGACCTTGGAGATAGTTGCTTATCAGGAATATCAGATATTTTGAGATTGCTGTCTGGAAAATCTATAAGCATGAAGAAAAATGAATTGCAATTATTCAAATTAACTGTGTAGTGCCATAAAGTTTTTCAGATCCACATGCACAACTCACACCGTTGTCCCCTGAAACTGGGCACAAAGATATGTGCAAGGGCCTCATATTGGATTGTAAGGTCCAAAAGGTCTATTGAAAAGTGGATTCTAAATACCTGGTGTGTTACATAGTTTATCAGGTAGATCAGATGAACAACACTAATTATCAGAAATCAAGTTTTCTTTGCCTTTTCTTTTAGGTGTACCAGAAAAATGACAGGCAAGAGGAAAAACAATGAAGCTAAGAAAAACTATTGAAACTTACTGTGGTTCAACCTGTCAGATTGCGGAAGCAGTATGATTTTTGTAGCACTGCTGCATTCGTATTACCCCTATGAAATGACTCTCTACTTTTAATAGGATAAAGGACAGCCGAACTTATTCATTAATATGGTGAATGCTGAAATATCAAATACCCTTTACTCTCATTCACACATGTATGTAAAATGTGTGAATAATTATGTGATAAGTATGTGCTCATTTTTAAAAACTGTGGTGATGCGCCTGAACATAAAATATCCTCAAATCTTACCAAAATGAAATGAAAACTTAGTATCAATTAGCAAAGTTAAAACAAAACTGCATAGTAACGCTGTAGCTTTACTAAAACTCTGATGATCTAGCAATTACGTATGAATTATAGGACTTAGCTGAGAAAGTAAGCTTGTTTTCTGATGCCTGCATGTCTCATATTTTTTGAGGTAACATAAGAAAAACGTCTTGCTGAGATGCACACACCTTAAAAATAGGGAAAATAAAATTAAATACAAAATTTTACTCAATTTGTTTACTTCCTCATTAAATTTCCTAAGTTGGAATTACTGGGAAATGCAAAAGCAGATATAACTGTTACTTAATATATACTGAGTTTCAGTGTACTGGGGTACTATATAGGTGAACACAGTTTTTTGCATATGTACAGTTTTTATATAAATATGTACATGAGGATTTGTATATATGCATATGCACTCACACACACGCCTTTGCGACGAATCATCAAATGCGTGTGTTAAAATATCACATTTTATTTTAGTTTCTATAAACTGTGAGAAACTTATATTGCCCATGCAGTTAAAAGGATGTCCCTGGGTAAGCGACATACCGCAGTAAACTGACTTCTGTGACCTATGAAGAGTTTTAACTAAGTGAACAGGTTATCCTGACACATCTAAATACACCCATATTGACAAGTGTTTTCCTAGATTAAATAATTCTTCCAAAACAAAACAGACACACACACACAAAACAACGAAAAAACCCAACTGTAATACAGGCTGATATCTAGAATCCATTTATTTAACTGTCGGTATTTAAGAAAGCATTCTTAAAACATACGGTTTTCAGTGGGGTTGGGGGTGGGGGTGGTTGAAGCATTACTTAACTCACATAGGCATCTTGCAATAATATCATGTCATTTTGAACCTAACATCCCCTGTGCCTCCAAAGTGCAAAGCAGACAGAAACATTTTAGCAATGCAAACAAGACTTTCTGGCAACTTCCTGTTGCCATTTTTCAGCAAAATAAAGCTTCCTGAGATACTAAACTGAAACACTGCTAGGAAAGATTTTATCATTGGTTACACAGGCAGGCACCTGCTATTCTAAGATATCAGCTGAATATTTTGCTGCTGTGCAAAGAAAATAGGTAATGACTGTGTTACTGTTTAACAGCAATCTTCAACTCTTTAATTTCAGCTCACCTAAAAGACAACCCTGAGAGAGACATCATGTAAAAATCTGTTTTTTTAAAAAAAACCACCCCAAAATTGCAGTAACAACTTCATTTCTATCTGCTTGGTTATAAAAACTGTGCCAGGTATTTAGGAGTGTAAGTAACTGTCTGGTGGACTGAAATGTGCATTCATACATATATTTTCATCAGATTTTTACAGAGAAGTAAGAAGAAACTTTCTGTCTGTAAACTTCATCAGATGTGAATGTACATCTGAGGCAGTGCTTATTGTGTAGCAGTTCTTAAAAATAAAATTTCTTTCATTACACTATAATTGCAATATCCAGTTCACAAAACAAACTGTTTCACGTTACTTTCGGAATTCCAGAAACTTTTGTAACCTGGCGAATCAGACAGAGAGAAAAGGAAAAAACAAACAAGAAACAAACCCAACCTTGATTCCAGAGATATTTTTCTCCCCTTCGTGAAGTGACGGGGGGGGAGGAAAAAATCTCTTCATTATGACCTACTTGTCTAGAAACAGACTTTCAACCCCATGGTTAGGCTAAGATTTGCTCTACTTTCTCCCTAGGGCATAATTGTCAGACTGACTTACCGTGTGCCTTTTAGCCTTTGTTCTGCCTCTCACGCTGACATCAGGGAAGCAGTGATGTAGAATAAAGCAGGGGTGGGCTAGGTTAGTCCACTGTTTGTGTCGTTGTGTGGTGTGCAGGGACACTCTGTGATACTCTAGTGAGCTGCTAAGCTTTTTTTGTAGGCTTTGTGTCATTTACTTAACGACCAATCTCATTAGCTGCCAGGGTACAATGGGCTGATGCATTTTCTATGTACATACTCTACACAGTGACCCTCAAGGTTGCCGAAGGTCTATTTAATCAGTCAAAATGCTGAATATATTTGCAGTAAATCACTAAAAAAAATACGGGACCACAGAGGTATCTCATGAGGGTTTACTCTTTCCTGGGAGTTATTTGCAGGTAATAAAGTGATAGGAGATGTAGGCAAAAGCAAGGGCAAAGAAGGGAAAAGGGCACTTTACTGGGTTTGCACTGGTCACCTCTAATTTAGGGAACCATGGGGGCCCTGCATATCGCTGTGTCTCTGCTTGTTAATTTCTCCATGCAGTTCATGCTTCAGTGTAATCATGTTATCACAATTAAACCCCTTTAAATAAGAAGAGCAGCGCTAACAAAATACACAGCCCTTTGCACATTGGGGAGGGGATGTGTGTGTGTGTATGTGTGGGTGATATTTATTTATTAAGTTCCTTACTACAGGAAACCTCAGGGCTGGCATCTTTGCATTTCTAACCTCTCGTCAGTTACAAGGTAAAACCCTTTTAACTCTTATGAAAAATGAAATGCTGAAAAGCCCTATGAATCACGACAGCTGTCCATAAGTAACAGGGAGAGTTCTATTGTCCAAGTTGTCCCTGGATAAAATGAATACTTTACAGCAGAGGCTGTTCAGCTTGGCTAAAGAGTACGGGGAGAAGGGGAGGAGGTCACTGGAGATTTCGCACACTAATTTAATCTGGGAAAAGGACAGGCACTGCATCTCACTTGAACAGACTGGCGGCAATCTGGGCTCCCACAGAACTATCTCCTTTTGCCTGTGCTCTATTTATTCCTTATCTCTGTTTACCAACCGCTAGGTCCCTTTCATTCACACCACGAGGCCGTTCTCCTACTATCAGTCAGCAGCTGACACTGTGGAAGAGCCTCAAAGGCAAAAAAAAAGGGATCAAAACTAAACCAAAGCTGTATAAACAATGCAACAGTAGAAGTAAATGCATAAATCCTAATTCTTAACCCAACCCACAGGGTGCGAACAGAACCTTTATAGTAAATCCAACAAACCCACCACAGTGAGCTATGGGCTACAGAGGAAACGGGAAAAGCCAAATATCATTCATGAAATCACCATCTCAAGCAGAAACATTGAAAATAGGCATTGGCAGATATTTAACTGGTTTCAGGATAACAGGTTCATCAGTCCTGTGTATCCCTCAGCAAGTAATGAGGCGCACATTTACCTCTGTGCCTGGTCTAAGGTGAATAAGAGCCCTTGCCACTCGACCTTAGATAACTTTGCACTTACTGCTTGTGATTTAGATTAAAAGAAGTACAGAGAAACACTTTAAAAAAAAAATTGTATCTGGAGGTCATAATAATTTGGATAACTTTATATCTAGAACTTAAATGTCAAGTTCTTATCAAAGCATTTGTCCAATTAATTTTGCCTTTGAAACTCTGTATATTTCAATATTCCACTTTCTCAGTCATTAACTGATATTTTTTCCTCATATTCTTCTACAAGATTTTAGCACTTCTAATGAAAATAAAATGTGTGAAGACAGTAAAGAAAAGAAGAAGCTTGTGACTCTAATAGAAAAGTAAAGTAATAAACTCTTTACGTTTGACATTCTGGTTATGGATTACTATGGTGACTTAATTGCAAATAGGTTTATTGTCTAATTTTAACAGTACCTTATTTTGTATTCTTAAACTGACTTAATAGGAAAGAAGTTGCAAATATTCATAGAAAACGAGTAATACTGTTTCAGCGAAACATTCTAGCTTTTTAAACCTACATAATCTGTAATTCCCAAAGTAGGAATGTTCCTCAAGGAAGAGTAGTTATGCTTTCAGAACTGTTCTCAACTTTTTGAGACATAAAAATATAAGTTAACAGCATATAGTCAATATACTGCCAACTGCCTGATCAAGATCATTATAATAATAACAAAGAAAATGTTTGTCATTATCAAAGATGATCAACTGTACCTAATTTCAGTTTTGATTTCCACCTATGTGCATTATGAGCAATGAAGTCTTTACTACTTGGATCCTTTTTTCCAAATGAATTAATGAATTAAATTTATCCTTTCACCAGCTGCTAGGCAGCAGATGGAACCATTTCTGAAGCCTTGTTGAATTCAATCCATAAAACTCATTTCCTAGGATTAGCAGTCCAAAGTTTCTTTTAATGTTTATATACCGCTTGGGATTTTGAATTTCATGATGTTAAACTTTCAATTTAACTATTTTTTTCATTTCATATCAAACAAATATGATCGTTTGGATTTCTATAGCTTTGTAACCACACATTTCAGGTCACATAAGGACAAGAATTCATATCAAAAGCAATCAAGTAATGCAAGATTGGAATCTGGGGTTTTTTTGTTTGTTTGTTTTGTTTACGTTGCAGCTCTACCATAGAAACCATTTGTGTTATACTCAAAGATTAATTTAGACCAGAAAAGTTTTATTGTCTATAACTTTGAAAAAAAACTTTGCAGAAAAATTTAGTTGTAATATGAATTTTGTGAAAGTTACTGTTATCTGAGGGTGTATTTGCTATTTGCAGAAACGCGTCGTGCTCCTGAAATAAGATTTTTATGCACAGGTTTTTTTTTTTAATAGCTAAATTCAAGATAATGTTTATCTAGTTGGGGGGAGGGGGAGGAAATAAAAGTAGCAAAGGGTGTCAGTTTTGTGAACGCTTCTGTAAAGAATTTTTTCTGTACAGTAACAGGAAATATTCATCTGCTGCAGTACCCTGGACAGCTCCGTTTCTTTCATTTTCGGTTTTCTCACCTCTGCTACACACCTCTGAAACAATAACCAGAGATCAGGGGACTTCAACTGCCACTTCATTCACAAAGGTCCCTATTTATACATCTCTGAACGAACTAAATCATAATTTAACCCAAGTTTCTACTCATTACAAACCTACAAAAGAAAAAGCAGAACACGCCCTCTCCCACTCAGCTTTCAAAGACATATTACATTAAAAGTCTCAAGAATAAAACCTCATGATGTCAAAGTCTTCCTGTTATTCAACAAAGTAAATAAAACTAAAAAAAAAAGTGATTCTTTGTTGTGTATAACAGTGATTTCCGCTAATTTGGCACAAGAAATCTATATTAATCTAATAATGCAGTAAGCCAAGAAGGCCACATAATAATAATTACCATTGAGTAATTGAATATTTAGAAGGAGGAGGAAAAAAAAGGAAGACTGGTAATCTTAGCCTGCAGGCATGAAAGTACTATAATACACAGATGATATTTACAAGTCGAAATAAAATGCTCCAAACTGGTAAGTTAGGAGGCAAAGTCTATATTTAGAAATTCCTCATTCCAAATCTGGATTGTCTGTTAGCCACTTTATAGTAAAAATACATTATTGTCTCAGATAAAGCTTTCTTCACAAATGCTGTAATTTTCCCCAAGAATTACAAAACAATTGCACAGCCAAACCAAAGAAGAGACATCTAAGCAATTAACTTAACTAATTTAATTGACAAAAGAAACAATAAATGGTCATTTTGAATCCTAAAAAGATCCTTAACTGACAAAGTTCACCCCACACAGTTTAAGGATAAAATCTGGGATTTGTGTTTCTATAATCTATTACATGAAAAATTCACAGCACCTTACAGAAGATTGTCTTGCTATTTACATATGAAGGAAGACAAACATCTGAACTAAGTGCTTTGTTAAAGACAAAAGAAAGTCAGAGAGAGAGGCAGCAATTGCTGATCAGGGTGTTAAACAGACTTTCCCTAGTATCAAATGCTATTTCATAAAAATCATTCTCCTGCAAAATGTTGTCCCAGAAGGTTCATTTCATTCTTCAGCCTTGCCTGATATTACTGTCATTTAACTTTCTAAAGATTTTCCTGACACAGACATTCATTCTAAAGTACAGTATTCGCTTTTTTAATCAGAAGCTCTCAATTCACTCTCTGAATCCCAAATAATTTAAAGGACTCAAATGTCACATTTTGAAAGACACTTTTTCATTTAGAGTAATGCTATTAAATATATTGATCAACAATCTTCTTTTTAAAAACATTACACATTATTTTAAAACATTTTAAAACATGATGAGAAAGCTCTTTGGCGTGTAATACATAATTGCAAGTGACTCTGCATCTACCGAGCAGTTCCTACAAATACACTGGTCCCACTCTTCCCCTCTCCCGTCTTGTTTTTTTCCCCTCTTTTTTTCAACTGTAGTATTTAAGTTCAGTAACTTTTCAAAATGAGAGGAAAAGCGTCTGTGTGATAATTTCCTCAAATCAAATAGCTAGAGCTGCAAATTTGCACAATTCTAAAATGTATATGAACAAAGGCTTTACTGAGGCAGTATAAATGCAATTACACCATGACATTTTATTCAGAAAGCTGTCTCAAAGCAGTTACAAGTAGCTATTTTTTAATTGAGGCCCAAAATAGCATTTAAGATAATGACCAAGCATACATTGTGGAAGAAACAGCATTAGTGTCATTTAAACAAAAAGAAAAGTTTGCAAAGAGCATTTTAAACATGGATTAAAAACCCTAAAACTTCTTAATACAAACCTCTCAAGCTTTCATCATTGATATATGGACAGGATTTTTTGCTTTTTGCGAAATAAGAGCATAAGCAATAGAAAAGACAGAAAGTTACTAATAGCACAAGTTGCTTAAACATCAATGGGTTCAGAATAGTGTGAAAAAGTTGTTAAACTTACTTTATTTTTGTTTCCAAAACTTATATGTTTCTCCTCCCTTGTGTGCTGAACTGTGCACTAAAGCTGTGTCTTTGAAAGGTAGTTCCCATGATATGACATCCAGTGCCTTTGACTGCCTAGAGATAAGCACCTGCGTTTGTGTCCCCTCTTTACGTCACACCTCCCTATTCAAACCTTCTCAATATGATTCACATTTGCACATCAACAGCCTCATGCGCATACACAGATTTTTTTCGGCTCTGGGCCCAAAACTTTCACTTTAATTTTCATCACATGATTGCTGTGGCATATGTCCTTCCAAACCTCCCATATATCAGTCATCATGCAAATGAGATGGAATATCACTCCTCTGCAGCAGATGGCCAGGGATGATAACAATGGCTCAACAGAGGAGATTCAATGTCCCTGACTTTATCGCCACGGCAACAACAACCTAAAATATATGTAATGGAAGTGGTGCTTATTAATTTTGCAGGCTCGAGTGTTCTGATTTTGTGAGTGAATGGGCTGAGTTAAAAAGGGGGCTGTGTCCTCCTGCCTCTAGAAGACTATCTATAAAAGCCAGGGACCTGGAAATTATTTTCAGTGACTAAGAAGGCAACAGCCTAGCAATTATTTGAGTAATTAGGTGTAATTCCTCCCTGTAGGCCTTGTACCCTCCTGTGCTTGTTTCACAGAAGCTCGCGAATTAGACAGGCACAGATACTGAAAAGTGCCTCAAGATATAGCAGGAGAGCTTGCAGGAACTAAGCTTCAGTGATATGACACTTGGCCTCCACCAGGCTTGGTAAACACAAGCCCCAAGCCACAAGTAAATAGAGGCCCCACTCCACAAACACAGACCAATTAAAATTACAAAGGCAGCCACACTTCTGGGTGGGGCTGGGGGAAGCTTTATTCTGCCATGGTCTCACTGTGAGTTGCACACATAATGGTCTCTTAGTTCCGAGCATCAAGTACTGTATTTCCATTGCTATCTGTCACTATCAAACCCAAGCACAAGGCTCTCTTCAGGCTGTGAATTTCTCCCTAGGGATTTATCATGTGCCTTTAAGGAAATGTTTCAAAGTGAATTTCTGTGTCTCATCTTCTAAATACAAACCAGGGAGGAGAAATAAATGCAGTGATTTGTTATTTATCTTTAACAGATTAAGAGGAAGGAGTGGTGATCACCATTTTACCTCTGAGCGACCAAAATATCCACAGCCTCTCTTCATCCTGTTCATGCCACAACTTTCATGTTCTTTAATGTTTTGAGCATGTGAGTAACCTTTTGATTCCTCAGAAATAAAGTTCAGCTATGAACTGTATGTTCATCTAACAAACTGCATGTACAGAAACTGTACGTCTCATGTTCTTTTCCCCAGGGGCCGTCTTAGAATAATGGAGAATCCTTTGTCTCCCTCTGCAGTAGAGGCGACGATGTTCAGGTAAAACTACCAAAACACTCTGGGAAGTGGTGACTCGGTTGTGTGCTAGAGATTTAGCACAGAACTGGACCAAGGAAGCTTGCTATCCCTTACATGAAAAAATTCCTCCAAATTTCAGAGACTGCTGAAAGTAATTTTTGCTCCTCTCCTTGGTGCCCACGCACCTCGAACACAAGTGGCGTTGAACACAAGTACCTGCTCTAGGTGAACCTGCAGGGCAGGGCAAGGGGGTTGGACTAGATGATCTCCAGAGGTCCCTTCCAAGCCCTATCATGCTGTGATTCTGTGACTCTGTGTAAACTTGAAGCCAGAGGGGAGACATCAAATGGCACTGCACGCCCTGGAGGAAAGCTGGGCTAGTGAGAAAATGCTTGAGGGAAACTCCAGAGGCAGAGGCAGGTCTGTGGACCCTCCTGTTTTGTCAGGGCTCAACACCACGCTGGCGTTGCTCATGTTCTCTATTAGCTTTTATAGTGTTCATTTTCCACAAAGGTAAAGCTTCCATATAAAAAACAGTGCAGGTACAGTTCTGCTATGCACCAAAGTTCTAAACTTCCAGAACTATTATTTATCTATCATACGTTTGTACAGCACCCAGCACTCACCTTCTGCCCTAGTAGCAGATGCTACCAGAATATGAATGTTCAGTACGGAATGATCTTTCCTTTTCCACTATGAAAAAGATCTGAATGTGAAAAAAATGTACGTCTCTTTTAACTAAGTGAAAACCAGAAGTGTTTCTTTGCTGTCTTTAGTATTGACAATTACTTATTAGCTACCAACAGAAGTATTTAAAATACAAAGATGTGTAAAGTAAACCTTATTTTTCATCTTTACCTCACACTGTGATGTGGAGTTTGCAATTGCATTTTCAAAATTTAATGTTACTGATGAGTTTTATTTTCCTGTTTCAGAAAAGCTCATCCAAAATGAAAATCTGGCCTTTTTCTTTTCTTTTTGTTGTTGTTGTTGTTGTTGCTCTTGGTGGTGGTGTGTGTGCATGCATGTGCAATAGGTTTCTAGAATTGTGTCTGTTCATGTTCTTTGCTTCTGTACAGTTCATTCTCCACTCTGCTAATTTGGGAATAACTCATGAATGTGGCTGTTATGGTGAGCTGAAGAGATAAGTATGGTCCAAGCCTACGCAAAGCTCTGAAGCTCCTTGTAGTGTATCTGTAGTTGGACAGAAAGCCAATACACAGAGTACTATAGGAATGATGTTTTCCTGACAGCTTGTGTTATTTATGGGACTGGCCACAGTCTTCTGAACCAGATGGAGCTTTTTTCCCAGTCTTTTTTTTTTTGTGTGTGTGATCTGCTGTGCATGCCCCTAATTGATCATGGAGTTAGATTGGCATTTAGGTCACTGTCTTTATATTTTCCAGTGTTAATTATAGTCCTAAATTGTGAACTGTCTAATTTCTCTTAAAGGTACAGCTCATTTAACAAAGCTATTCAGCTCCTCTCACATCATGGGAAGAACATGGGATGAGGGGATGAGTAAAATTTGCAGATATAGATTATCTTTCCCTGTCTGAATCTTATCTATATGGTTGTGGTGCTATCATATTAAAAACTGCTTGCTGAAAAAAAGTGTTTGGAAGGTATTTCTTTCATTCCACTGAGATGCATAAGAAAGAAAAAAAAATCTTTTTAATTAAATCAATCCTAAGTATGTTCAGTTTTAACATAACTTTGCTTTTTTGTGTGGTTTACAATCCACTAAGTAATGTTAGACTGTCAAATACTGGAAAGCTTGTGTTGAGAATTCATTTAAAATAAAAAACCCATATACTTCGGATTTAAATGTATCAGAGTTAGCAAAATTTAAATTGCAACTGTCATCATATTTTGACCCTGTGAGCAAAAGGAGGTTCAAAGTTTACGATAACAATGAAAGGATAACAAAAGGGTTAAACTATCCCTCAAACTGCTCACTTAGGAAAAATTGAAATCTGATAGGGGAATGATGACTTGTTGTAGAAACACAATGAAAGAAACACACATTGCAATATGCAGTAGCTACCATTCAGACTTGGAGTGGTAAGAAATTATGCAGATCCAATATGAATGTTGAGTTACAAGACTTTTCATAATATTTTATAGTCTTCTATTGATAAATAAAATCCCCTTCAAAGAGCATAAACAAAATTGGAAATGAATTGTTGCAATATGCCAGATAGATCGCAGCAAAGACTGACAGAGGAAATTTCCTTGCAGTTTGTACAGCAGTTATTTGGCTGCTCTTCAAGTTCAGGGGAAACTTCAAAAACAGCACAGAGCTTTAAATTAGTACTATGAATATTGTATTAAATAGTACTAAAGTTGTCAATGTTTTTACCTGAATTTAATTTATCTTCACAGTTAGGAACAAAATACTGCCATAACAAAAAAAAAAAAAAAAAAAAAAAAAAAAAAAAAAAAAAGAAAGATTTCATTCCTCTGAAGAAATATGAGTACTCTCTGTATTCCTACATCTTGACAAATGATATTCCGGATCTATTTTGCAAAGATAAAACTTGTTTATGATGCCTAAGAGACCCCATTAGAGGAAAAATAAACAGTGACAATAATATTGTAAAAAAAAAAGTTCAACATAACAGATATATTTCTATTTCTAAGAACAACCATTAGCACAGCAGAATCTTAACTGAATATTCTGGAAATGGAGAGGCATAAAAGAAATCAAAGAGATTACATAAGACATACTGGATAACAAGCAATATAGGACGTGAATCTTGATTCTTCACAAAGAGATAAGGGAGTGAAATACTCTCTGCTGGTGCCAGTAAATTCATTGCACGCGTTAGCATCATCAAGCACCAAGCGCAGGATTATTATAGAAAAAAGCATTGCCAAAGTTGCCAAATTCATGTAGCACCTGGTTGAATAAAACTAATAAATCTGCCTGGAGTGAGTCATGGTAGCAGGCTCGTCCTGAGGAAAACTGCCAGATATGTACATAGCAGAAAAACTACAAGTCATTAAGCACTGAACTTTGAAATGACATATCAAAAAAGTACTAACCATGTTTGTACAAAATATTACTTCAAAAGTGTCGATTTATAGGCATAAAAAGGATGAAGAAGAAAAGATAATGTTAACAAGGGAATGATTATCCAGCTAAAATTATATATTGGCTCATGGGAGTGTTAAAGTTTTCAGCACGTTCTCTATGAAATACTCTATTCACTGAAATAGCAGAAAGATTTCATCTTCTCTCTAGTCACACTTTTTCTTAAATGTTTCCTTAACTGTACCGTAGAGAAAGCCAGGAAATTTTGTAGTACTCCTTTGCTGCCTATGGATTCTACCACAGAAAGCTGGAAACACACATTTCAGGTACGTTTTCTGAGAACCTCTTAGTGCAGACGTACACTCAATTCTCTTAGGCTTTCTATAAAAACACCGAAGAGACTGTGGACAACGCTCCATTTAAAGAATGTAAAAAAGTAGTCCTTAATGGGTTTTGTTGTTGAGATTGTACCTCACCGAAAAGGACATTAGAATATTACTGTTGTCAGTTACAGTTTTATGAAATTCAGGGTGATCTAAAACTGGGAAATGAAAATATTTTTCTCTTTGCAGTCTTATTTACTTTAATATATAGTCTTAATAAGTAACTGAAAGCAGTTATTTAATAAGCACCGAAAATTAGATGTAGGTGATGTCAAGTATGGATTAAGCCTTTCAGAAAAAATCCCATAATAAGGCTAAATATTAAGAGTAACAAATTTTTCTTAGCTCTTGCACCTAATTAAAAAAAAAAAAAACCTCAAACACATCTTTCTCCTAACCATTGTATTATTAAATGCATAAATAAAAAACCCAATAATCATATTGCTGTTGTGGTAAGAAACTTTCTATCATGAATACTACCAGATTTTCAGTTACAATTTAGATAGCAGATCAGTTGGGAAAATCTTTGAGTCGTGATGTTGGATCATGTCATAATTTAGTAGTTTTCAAGTTATTATACATCTTGACTAAAAAAGCAAAATTAAAAGCAAAATAAAAAGTAAAACTCTCAGGTTCAGCTTACTTTAGAGAACTTCTGACTTCTAAATTATTGGTGTGGTTGCTGCCTATTTTATGCATTTGTGTCTGTATGTGTTATTCCTACCTTACACCGTTCCCTACTTTCAACACCTCCAGTGTTAGCCTCTGAAAACTTGATCGTAAATATTTGTAGTATCAGACTAAATCTTGTTTGGGAAAATAATTCTTTCCAAAATAGCAAACTGATCTTGAAAATCTTAACACAAAACTCATTTATCTCACTGTCTATGAAGTCCTGAGAAGTATAAAACTCAACATAGTTGTATAAATATCATGATCTGTGACAATTGTGTCTTTCCCTCAGTTCCTTTCGTATTGCTCCTTATGTCTTTTTCACTGAAGCCCACCTATGGCCCTCCAAGAAGGAGCATTCCAGGTTCTCTTTGGGAAACATCCCTTCTCTGATTTGTACTTGTCTGCAGGCTTCTGCCTTTGTTTCTGTTGCTCACATACCACCGTTTTCTAGACTAGAGAAGTCAACAGGTAAACACTCATCTGCTGAACTCTCCATTTAAAGCATGTAAAAAAGTCATCCTTAATGGGTTTTGTTGTTGGGCTTGTAACTCACTGAAAGGGAGATTAGAATATTGCTGCTTTCAGTTACAGTTTTATGAAATGCAGGCTGATCTAAAACTTAGGCCTTTCAGCCTAAATTCTTGTCCTCAGATCTCCCTAGGCTTCCAGCTGTCGTTCTTCAGAGGTTTTTTAGCCTTGTCTTGGGAACGTGCCTAGGCAACCTCTTCTGCTGCTTTCTCAGCAACATACACAGAACTCCAACAGCTATTGCCAGCAATGTCTTACCTGATCCCTGACAGCTGCTTCCTTCAGGGTAATCCTGCGCATCATTTTCTGTTCTCCTCTCTGCTTATGTGCAGCACATACTTATTACCCAAAGAAAAGCCTAATGACATTGTAGAAACAGTGATCTTAGTGTGCCTGGATTTTAACAAGTCTGAATGGCAAAGCAAAATTCAAATGGCTCTGAACATTAATTACCACTATGAAAACAGCTAGTTACAAAAAGAATTACTTGAAGTATCTTGTATGGATATAAAGAGAGAAAATATTGTCATCCTTTTCTTCTTTCACTCTCAAGTATTTGGCACAGGATTAATACTTTTTCTGATGCTCTTAAATTTATTTTATAGATATTTCCTGCTCTAAACAGTCAGTTTTGTTCAGAACCATCTTCCCAGTCCAGATTTTTCTATTATATTTTTTAAACCTTGTCAAATTCCATTGTTTATTAAAATCTCTAAATTTATAGTATAGTTTTTTGAATAGTATTGCAATAGTCTTGTTAAACTTTACTATAGTATGTTCCGAGAGTCAAGTGAAACAATACGACACACAGTAATCTCACATGGACATATTAAGCATTACATGAAGAGAACCCCAAGTCAGATTCAATTGTGTATGCAATACTGTGTGTATATAACCACAATTGGATCTAAGTTTACATTCTCATGCATCTTATCAACATTAAAAAATCCATACTAATACACCAATTAATTATAATAATTAATATTATAACATAGTATACAACAAACTTTCGGCTGTCCAAAACACTATAAATAGGTACATGGAAAATATTCTCAATTTTTTATGTATCTATACTCTAATGTGTATTTTATATGTATCCACAAACACATATATGTTGCAGGGAAGAAAAACCTTATTCTTTCTAGCACTGAAGAGATTATTTGAATGGAATAGAAATAGTACTACAAACTTTCTGAACAGTTTACACAAAAGTAAGGTAGACCCATAAGGTATTTTTTTTTTCTCAGTGATCAAAGAGACCAGCTCTTTATGATTAAAGAAT
The DNA here is from genome assembly GCA_013400135.1 of Rhinoptilus africanus. Classification (NCBI taxonomy): domain Eukaryota; kingdom Metazoa; phylum Chordata; class Aves; order Charadriiformes; family Glareolidae; genus Rhinoptilus; species Rhinoptilus africanus. The sequence goes on from VXBO01015052.1 coordinate 16,827, forward strand.
TTAAAATGCTTAGATCCAGAATGGGATAACAACTATCTGAAAAAAGAGGGAAGCATGTTTCCATGGACTATGCTTGGTTTCTTTTCTTACACAGTTTGTTGAACAGCCTACATGGCCAGAGGCTATTCTGGACCTAATCCTAGGAAATGAGCCAAGCATGATAAATAAGGCTGAATGCTGGGAGTGGCTAGTGTTCACCACAGTGCCATTAGGCAACTACTAGATTGCAGTCAGTAGCCCTCCGTAACTAAGTATATGTTTTCTTCTGTCTTTTCTAAAAGCAGTCTTTTAGCTTAACACTCAGTCCTTCCCTCTGTGCTGGAAATTTCAACAAAGAATATGTGCAGAGCTGCAGAAACTAAACACTTGCTCAAAAAATCCAGGTAGATCAACATGCACTTTATACTTCATTTTGAGGTGTATACCACTACCAGACACGAATTGCTTTTGAAAATGTTGATCAAATTGTCTAATCCTACATCCATAAAAGTCACCAGCAAAATATTCTTACTGTCATCACTAGCAGAAAAATTAGGCCCATCCTTCCTAACAAAGAAAAGGTAATGTTTTACTAAATTATTGCAAATAATTTCAGCTAATAAGGTCAGATATGGTAGCAAAAGAAAAAGTGAAAATTTTTTATCAGGTAATTTTCTCTTAGTGACTTAAACTTCGTAACTGTTAAGCAATTTTTCCTCAATTTCACACACAAAAAAAGTAAAAATAAAACCTAATCCTCCCACCTCACCAAATAAACAAAAAAGTCCTCATCTATTCTTCTTTTCTTTTGGAGAAAATATGGCAATTTGTATTCCAATTTTTCAAGCCAAAGTTACAGGGGGATAAAATAGGGCTTTATAATGGAAGTTGATTGCAACTCTAACTACAGAGGGGCTACTGCCTTTCCATAATAAAGAGCTGTGCATTTCCAGGGAGAGAAGGAGAATACTGCTCTGCATGACTGCTTGTAATTTTGCTTCTTTAAATTAAGGTTGTGTCTCGGGAACTTTCTTAGTTCTTTTGAGCAAGAAGTTTGATATTTCACTTCATGTGGTTTTAATTTTGATCCAGCACACCGTCATTTTGCAGTTGATATGTTTTAGAAATGGGGGAAAGTATGAAGCTTTGCACGTTGTCAGAGCTGTGATCCTAATTTAGTTTGATTTTTTTTTTCTTTTTCTTTTTCTATGAAACATATAAAAAGGCCATGCAGGCTAATGCAGCAATTTAAACATATTTGGATTTAGTTTGCTTGCTTTGTATTGTCTTCTTGCTTAACGGTAGAATGATATTTGCTGTTTAAATTTCAGTCTGGAATGAGTGCTGGCTGTTTTTCCTTTTTCTGGGCATAAAATGGGGTAGATCATAACACAGTGTCAGGAATGTAAACTGTGATCATAATAACCAGTGCCCAGGTATGAGTTTATTAGACACAGTTTCTATTGCACAAAGGTTTAACTAGCACTAAATGTTTTTCAGTTGGTTGGATGCTTCACCACCATTAAAGGCTGCTCAAAAACAACCAACAACAAGTAAAAGAATGAGATTATGTAAGGATAAATTTACATTGTTTTTTAAGATTTAAAAAACAGATTACGGGTTTTTTTCAGTGTCTTCAAGAGGGTGCAAGAGTTGAGATTTGATAAAATCAACATCCATGGAGGAAAGATCTAAGTGCGTATAATTCCAGGCATACAACCTTGTCTCCAAAACTTTGATGTAGATTCAACTCCATTCTCATCTATTGCTCCATTTTTACTAATATCTGTAAAAAACCATCAAGCTAGCATTTGTGTTATTTCTAGGATTAGTGAAGCTAACACTTTTAAATGCTTTCATTATACTGATAGGTCAGAGCAACCTTCCAAATTTAAGAGCTTTGCATGAAGGCATTAACTTTAAGAGCCTACCATACTTACAAGCATACCTGCTGACTATGAAGGCTTTCACCTTTTTAGGAACACTAGGCATAAAACTTCACTTGTATAAAAGAGGGGGTTTTTTCTCATAGATTGAAAACTCTTTGTATCAGAACTATAATATACCAATGAGTACTACTGAAAGACTCATACATTTTAGTTCTTTTCTGCAGTATTAAAATCTTAGGTGGCTATGGAGGATTTTAGCTTAAAAATTTAATTCTCACACATACCTATTAATTGAAATGACAGAATAAAGAACTGTATCTGAAGAAAAAATTTAAAAAGATTTTAACATCTAAAAGATCTGAAAGATAATACACGCTGCATTTTGACATCTGATTAAATAGTGTCTGCTAACTTTACTGTCTAAAACTTATAACACGTGTATTTTGTTACTGTGTATTCATAAGTATTGTCTTTCATACCAAACTTATCCTTTCCAAATATAACTGAAAACAGCAATATTGTTACCCAAAAGTCTTGTTCATAAAACAAGTGTGGTATTTCACACTTAAAAAGGGTACTCTTACATTGCTAGCAAAGAAAACTGCAGTCATGCCTTTTTGCATTCTTAGGAAGATTTTCTTTCTGGTTTAGGCATTCAAATTGGGAAAAAACCCTATCAGGTCTCGAAGAAGCAGTAAA
>VXBO01015059.1:0-12282 GCA_013400135.1 Rhinoptilus africanus
TAAAGAAGTATACATTATACATGCATTGATCAGGCATCTACTTAAAAGAAACATTGAAAATACTGAATTATAAAATTTAAAGGAAATGCCTCTTTACTAAAGATTTTATGTGTGTATTATTGTTTTTTATGTGCTTTTAATGCCACTGGAGAAAAACCCCGAACATCTTTCTTTTCTTCTCCTCTCTCGATAGTCTTTACCACAGCTGCAGGCAAAGTTAACATTTAAAGTTTTACCAGACTGTTCTTGTAGCTGTAATTATACAACATGCAAAAATTTGCTGAATCTTAAAGGGTGCGTAACTTACCCACTCCATGAACAGCAGCCTTTTGTGGAGGGAATTACTTAATACAGTGTTTGGGTAGTGGCTCATGGAGCAGTCTGCGTCAGACTTGGTAAAGGGACCTGCACCTTACCTGCTGCTTCTTCAGCTATTTTTTCTGGTATCACTAAATGCTACAAAACTTTCCATAGTTAGAATTCTGGTTTTGGTGTTCTCATTATCTCACTGTCCAAGGTCACTACATTTCATGAGCTGAATCCTATACTACTATCACAAGGAATAAATGGGATGAAAGTGTGCCAGGCATTGATGGAGAAGACTCGGCACTGATAAAACTTATAGGGAAAGATCAGGACTAATTTGCTCCAATGGAAGCACCAGTTGTACACTTCCTTTTCCTAAAGCAAGACAGGAGAGTGAGCATCTTACACACAGTTATTGCGGAAAGCAATAGTATAATATGAGAGCTGTTTTACAAAGGGCAAAGAAAAATATTTCCAGTGCAAAATGAAAGTAAAAGATATTCTGCCAGTAATTCGTCTGTAAAATTTAGCAGTGAAATCTCAGCCCCTGTTATGAAATGTCATCAATCTTCTTGCCTCACAAAGCCATTCTACATCTCCTCACAATGGGTTGTGCCCACTGTCATTGACTACTCAGAGGACCTGCAAAATTAATATTCTGCACGTATCAATGAAGTGCTCGTCATGAATATCAAAGCTCTTTGATCCCAAAAAATTCCCCAGCATAGCACAAAATGATAAACTACCATTGTGATTTAACCTCAGCTGGCAGTTAGGACCATGCAGCTGCTTGCACAGTTCTACCCCTTCCCCCTAGAAGGGCAGGGAGAAGAGGGAGAAAAGGAGGGGAAAAGGTCAGGAAAAAACCCTCATGGACAAGGTAAATGCAGCTTAACAGAACAATAACAGAAAAGGAAAATAGAGATGATAACAATAGCACAGCAATGCAAGACAATCTCACCGCCCTGTGAACTCGCACCTTCCTGAGCAGTGATCATGGACTCTCCTCCCCCAGCCAACCCCCATTTGTATACTGACAGTGACATCTATGGTATGGAATATTCCCCTGGCCATTCCATTGCTCTGTCTGTGCTCCTTCTCAGCTTCTATGGGGAGCTGAAAAGAGTCCTCGAAAAGTATAAATATCGCCTAGCAACAACTACAACAATACACATTATTGACAGTCCTTTCACAAAAATCATTAGAAAGAAAATTAACTCTTTCTGAGATGAAACAAGGACAACCACCAAAGAAGTTTTCAGGGTGTTTCTTTTCTCCCTTTCAAGATAAAGTCTGTAGATGATGTCTTAAACACTACCATAGTAAGCAATAGGAAGACTATCAGAAGTTTAGTGATTACTAAACACCTAACAATTTGTCAATTTTGACAGGTTTACATCCCTTATCTGTCACATCCCCGTCCACATTCCTGCTTCTGATTGTTTTTATCCACCCATTTAGCTTCTTTTGCTTACCCTCAGACATAATTTTCATGAAATTTATGGTTGGCAGCTGCAGCTATTTCCCTTGAAGTTTAGATTGTCATGCAAGTAGAAAGTATACTCTCTTTTTGTGGGAGTCTTTGAATATCAAGGCACACATAAATTTTAACTCACTATCATGTTGTAATTAGTAATAATTCATCCCTGCCTTCATCACATGACCTGGGTTAGGAAAAGAAATAAAAGAAGAACTGGAACTTTGTACCAAAAAGAAAAAAAAAAGCTTTACAACTCTTGAATGCTTTTCATGAGACAAAATACAAATCTTTTTTGTTTCAGTAAGTCATTGATAGGTCATATAGTGAATAAATCTTTTGCATAGGAACATAGATAACATACAATATTAGGACCTATTAATACTGGGTAGGTCTGAAGATCCTTTGCTTAAAACTCAGGAGTCTATCTGTGAAGAGGAAACCAAATCTTAGTAATATTTTTGAAAGTTCTTTGTAGTATACTGCTAGAGAACTAACCTTATTTTTTCTCTGAACTATGAGCAATACATGTTTTCTGCCACCTTCCTGGGGTATTTTTATCCTCAAAATTTTACACTGTGAGTATTGTTTTTCAAATAAACCTGAGGACCATAAAAGCAGTTGTTCAAAAATAAAAAGGAAAAACCACCACTGATAACTCCCTCCCCACACACACACACCAAAACCACCACGCTTGTCTCCACATTTTCAACTGCTATTGGAAAAACTACCCCCACCTCCCCCACATGAGTCCTAAGGAAATAAATTATTGCAAGAAAGATGTAGAAGTTTAGCTGTCTCTTAAAGATTGTTTTGTCATCCTTGATATGGAAATTGATTGTTAATTATTTTGTATTTCAAACTCAAATACTGAAAGGTACATACATATTTAGAACATAATGAGAGTTATCACTTGATAAGGGAAAGCAAAAGGCAAACATCTACGATGCATTTTTAATGATCTTGAGAAATTATTTTGATGTAACAGAGGACCAAATAAGTATAAAATCCCAAAGGTCTTGATAACAAATTTTATTAATAGACACTTTTCTTGCACTTTTTTTAAAGTGTGTGGATTCAAGTCCTTTCTATTGGCGCTTTGTACTTCAGTTGCATCACGTTACTCCTAAATCATTTTCATCTTTCAAGATTCTAAACAAGAAAAAAATGAGCTCACTGTGATTTTGGCCACTGAAACAATCAAGAGATGCCCTCTGACATCTGTCCCTTCAGAGAAACAAAACAAAACAAAAAAACTCCTCTTAAAATTTCACATTCAGCTCTTCCCTTGTTCTTTCATCAAACTCCTCAAAGAACAAGAGGAACAACTTAATTTTTCTTGTTTACAACTACAGTGTATTTTATTATGAATGAGCTAAAGATCCTTTGAAAGGATTTGGCTAATTTTACACCCAACAACAATCTTGAAGGGAAAATTAAATAGTTCCTTTATACAGTTTAACTTCCACAGAATCAACTTGATTCCTAAATTTATGATAACATCTTGCAGAGGATGAATTCTTCATGCATAGAACACATAATCTGACTTTGAAAATTAAATATACAGGAATGAAGGAAACAATATTTTACTGAAAAGTGCAAGATTTTGTTAATACATTATAACCCAAAAGGTCAGTTTATCTAAATATGAATGAGAACATTGATTTCAATTCAAATGAACAGTAGTTTAAAAATGTTAATTGGAACACGCTGCAACATATAGGTCTTAACTCAGTCACAGCATCACATTGTCACACTACCTTGGAAAGTCAAAGGGACTATAAAACATACCTAATAACAAAGATCAGTTCCTTTAACTTCCCTTACAAGATGAAAGGGGTTTACTGAACATTAAGTTAGTTATCATTTACTCTTGTGATTCAAATTGGATACCTTTTTTTTGCTGGTAAATAGATACAGTAATTCCTTTAGCTGGACAAAATAAGGACATAATATATAGGTATCTGTGTGTGTGTGTGATTGTATATGGATTGCTATACACACCTACAATTTTGCTTTTAATGTTAAAAAGTAATGTAAAAAAAATAAATACCTTGCATGCAAAATCTATCAAGATTTCATTATTAAGCACTGTCTCAGTTTTATATTGTAAACATTCTCTTTTTTGTCTCATTTGTGGAATATCCCTGGATTACTAATGATAATATACAGAGGCAATAAAAGTTGCTGCTCATCTCAGATTTTCTGGAGTATTTTAAGTTTTATGGAGTCAAATTGTAGAAATTTTTCATTTCCACAGTTCTTGTGATTTTGTGGTATGCAAGTGTTAACATCCAGCTGCCCTAAGGAGTTCTACTATCATGCATTTCTTCTTTTAAAGCCGCTTTACTGCAACAGAATCAAGTAGACTTGAGTTCACATTTTTCTATTTGTTATTTAATAGTAGTCATATCTTGTTGAAGATTCCAGAAAGGAATTGTAAATTTTCTTTCCATAGCTGACACATGCTACAGGAACATTGCTTAAGTGCATCTCTCCATTTCTCAAAGAAATGGAAAGATTTTATTTCAACATATATTTTCCCCCTGAAAGATATTCCAAGTCTGTTCCCCTTTTTAAGGGGCACTGAAGATTTAATTCCTTTAGAAATGCATTCTCACTGAGTTCAGAACGATGTGCAATGTAATGCTAATAGCAGTGCCAGAATGCCATTTCCCTTCTCTAGATACTTTTTTTAAAATGTAACAGCCCCTTTCTTACTGCCCCCTCCACTCCCCACTACCCTCCAAAAAAACCTCACCAAACCCAGCCCATACCTGTTTAAGCATTAGTAGTTATTTCAGAATCAATACTTCTGAGCATAGCGAATTGCATTATTGTGGGTTTTTATGGATCTGTGCAGGGTAACATCTTTGCAGCCACAGAAGGGGTTTTGTACCAGCCCAGAAGAACTTCAGTAAAGATCATTTCAGTGTCAAACAGCTGCATTTCTTATAGGTAACTTATCCTGGTTTGTGGAGAAAAATCCACAAAAGGCTATCTTCTTTCTTAGCAGTGCTTTCTGCAGCAAGTGAAGCGAAGTCTGATCATTTCTGTCTTTAAAACTTACCCAAAAAGGAAAAGAATTCTATCTAGATGATCCTAAAAGGTCTTTTCAGTTCTGAAAGAGGTTATAGAGGTGAACTTGCAGTACACAGCACAGGGGCTTAAAGAAGAATTTTAAGACCTCATTTCTATTGATATATCCACTTGCCTGAATGTACTATAGTAAGCTGTTGGTACACATAGAGCAACAACTATGATATTGAATAATGTATGCCGTTGTTTCCCTGTAGTCCTGTTGTCTATACCTATAAACTATTTCTTATTTTATATGTCAATGGTAATCTCTTTGGAGCAGTAACCATATGTGGTGGTTTTGACCAATAAGCTCCACATTCATGAATAAAACACCTCTGTTCACAGCAGTGAAGAGAATGGTACATAACAAACAACTAACCTGCAACATGAAGATGGGCTGCTGTAAACAGTTGAGGACACTTGGGTAAAACTTAATGTTACTCTATTTTTTACATTGATATTTTATTTATCTCTATGCTGTTATATGTACCTTTTTTAAACTTAAATCACTTTTAAAAGAAATAATATCAAAGAACAACTCAGCACACATGGTAATTCTTTCTGCATAAAAGAGACAGTTCTTAAACAAAATTACTACTTTTTGCTCTTTCCTGTCCAAAATTCTCCACTTCCAACTGATTTTATTGTATTTAAAAGTTTTATTCTGCCCCTCCCACAAGTTTTTATCTGGTTATCAGATTCTGAGGGGGAGAGAATTTATATCAAAATTCTTGCAACTACTCAAACAGTGTACTGACTTCAGGTAAGACAGTATGGTGCTTTTCAGATATAGAACATCTAAGCAAGACTATTTCTTTGTTACGTGGACAAGATGCGAAGTAAACTTAAGAGTTTACAACACTATTTTTATCCAAACATGCTGTCTGGTTGCAGGTAGCAAAGCAAGCTTCTGAGACTAAGTCTAGTTAAAAATTAAAGCTGTACAAAATGCACTAGATAACCTAACATTTTACAATTAGAAAAGGAAACAGGCAACATTTAAAAAAAATATTTAAANCACTGTAATTTCTGAAAGATTCTCTTAAGCATTACAAGTATCTCTTCACTTCAGTAGTCCAGTCCTTGAAACACCAAATAAAGTGAACTTCACAGAAGTCAACTGAGCCAGGGGTTTATAGTTCACTTGTCTAGCAGAAGCACAGTGTCCTGAACTGCGAGAGCAAATCGGCTAACTCCAAGAACACATTCAAGTACTATACCTAACATTTTAAAGGCTGCTTGGATTATGGATATCTTTTTGCTTCCAGAGGCTAACTTGAAGATTTTTGCCACATACGTATATACTAATTTAAAGGGAGCACACAGTTATGTATTGTTTTTTATGCTGTTGGCCATCCTGATCTCTTCTGCAACATCCAACCGTATAGCTTCTTGCAAAATGATTTTGAATTCATATGTGATTTTTTTTTTAATACACCATTTTCAAAGCTAAATAGAGTAGGATATTCAACCAGAACTCTTCTTAGAACTTAAAGCCTGGCAACTTTTTAACTAGCCCAAATTTTGAGGCAACTGAGGCAACAGATGAAATAAAGAGAAAGCTGCCAGCTTTAACATGATCCTGTGTTTCTAAATCTGTTTGGTGGCACTCTCTGGCAGATTTGTCTCTCGTGATTTTCCTTGTTTTCTTTAAATTCCAACTTTCTCTTTCATCTGATTTTCTCTCTTCTATTACAGGCCTCAAGATGAAAATACAGATAATTTTTTTTTTAGAGGTAAAATTTCAGGATATATTCTGAAAATACGGGGGGGGGGGAGGAAATGAGTATGTATATATTGTATGAGTTACATACCATAAAAATAGCAGATTTGAACAACAGTGGGAATTAAAATTAAACTATGGCCTCCTATATCACATTTCATTTTATGCTGAAAATACGATGTAGTTAATTTCCAGTGTAACACCATCATGAAAAATGAGTACAAACTAAAAGCAGAAGTAGTTGCTTATGCACACACAATACATATACATGAAAGACAAAAGCCTGATATTTATTAAATTTGTGGCTAGCTGAGCGTACAAGTTCTAACAAACTGCATGATGAACGTACATATAAAAAAACCCCTTCAGATAAAAATAAACAAGAAAACTTTCAATCAGTCATTTGGGGAGGGAAGAGAGTAGCTATGCAATTAGATATCCACTGGGATATATAAAACTCTGTTTATTCCCCTAATGAATTAAAAAAAAAAAAAGTGTGATAGCAAGTCAGAAGAAATATATCGGGGGGGGGAAAGAAAAAAAGAGAGGGACTAACATTCTGCTCCCTAGCTCCTACCTTGAATTTTTCATTTGAGATTTAACTTTTAAAAATTGTTAAAATACTGCTGGAACACAAATAACGACATCAGTTTGTCTTTCATACTCCATATATTTTGGTGTTTTTTTCTGCTACTATTATTTGGAAGTAATAGAAGTGCTTTCCAGTACAAAAATCTAGAAAACTTGAAAATACAAAGAGACTTGATTATCCTAATTCATCAGGTGAGAAAATTTAAGACACTGAAGGACAACAGGTCTTACTGAAGTGATCATACTCAGATTTGACAATGCAGCAGCTTTGTGGCAAGCAAAATACACAATTGTCAGTTCAGTTAAATCTCTCAGATTTCTTCAGCCTTGGTTCCATTTAAAAAGTGCTTTTCAAATTACTATAAAAAAAAAAGTAATGGTTCCCCCCTGCCCTCCCAGCTTTTCTCCATACAGTTTGTGTACAACTGCTCCTATAACCTTGCTAGATAAAGTCCTTCAGATGCAAGGCACCTTTTGAAGCAAGATATCATTAATGTTGGCTGCAGTCACTATGAAGAAGGCATTTCCTTTGACCTCAAAACAGCATGCAGGACAGTAAAGCAGCATTACAAACCACAGAGGATGTAAATAGCTACAGCACAGAACATGTGTTTCTAAGGAAGATTTATTCCACTGAAGCATTGAAATGCTTTCATACAGAAGAACTCTTGGGCTTCGTTTGAGTATTTTAATTAAATGCAAATGCCAAAACCAAAATCCTATTAAAGTTTAGTTTTGGTCTTCAAGTTTCCCCAGGTGGTAAATGCAATATGATAACATGTCACAATGGGAGGAAAAGCAGGAGGTGTTCAAAGCATCATTGAGCAGAAATACTCAAGAGTAATATGCACACACTATTTATCATATAACTTAAGCGGGACTGTTTAATTGAAAATTGTGTAACATGATTTGATCTGCCAAACATTCTTCAAGGTTTTAGTGATAAAACCCCTTGGAGATATCCTTAATAGCACAGTGTTTGCAGCATAGGATGAACAAAGCAGCATTGCTGAATCTATATTTTTACAGTGAATATCTCAGTATTATTACCTACAAAAGTTCACAAAGACCCTCTCTGGAAAATGGAAGTCACTGTCAAAGTGAAACCCAAAAGTTGACAGAGGTCCAGACTGTTGTCTATCATTACTTAGTAGCTCTGAGGAAAGGGACCTGGGAGTCCTGGTGGACAACAGGATGACCATGAGCCAGCCATGTGCCCTTGTGGCCAAGAAGGCCAATGTCATCCTGGGGTGCANGCAAGAGAAATCTCATTATTTCACAAAGGGCAAAACTATATTAATTTAGAGAGAAATAAGAGGGACTGTGTAATCTGATACTTAGTGTCAGTAGGGAGCTGCAGCTAATGATCCAAGGAGGCATTTCAAGTCCTATTTGATATCAACAGGCAAAAAACTACACTGAAGTATGTGGGTTTTGTAGCATATGAACATCACTGTTCATAGCAAGAGTTTAAAAAAAAAAAAAAGGCAACAAAAAAATAGTTAGATCAATGAGAATTGCAAGTGCAATAATAATACAATAAAATTAAATCAGCTATCAAGGAAATTAAGACCCATGATACTGGATCTTATCTGGATATAGATATGGTCAAAAAGGGGTTGTATGAGTCTGTCTACAAGATCAGCAAGGGGTCAAATAAGTCTATATTTTGCAAACAACTAGTAGTAGAGGTGTTGAACTAATTAAGGTTAACTATAGCATTTTTTAAAGAAAAATAGTAGGAAAAAAGTGTTGAGTTTGAAACAACTGTTTTGTGCTTCAGACACTATTAAGTTCGTGTTCTGTTTAATCATTTTCTAAACCTCCTTTTTTCCTTGGCAACTAATGCATACAAAGAAAAACCTTTTCTGGTTTTCCCACTTCTTCCCAATACTCCCACTCCAACCACTGAAGTGCAGTACTTCTGGAGGGAGGCAGAAAGGCTGTGTGACTCACTAATGGCACCTTTCTCAAGGACTAGTATCTTCTAACAGAGGATTCTCCCCCAGGACTAGGAGTAATATTGCCAAGAATAAAAGCTCCATTCTATTTCTATGTCATTTCTCTGAAATATAGGTATTTGTGCAACACTTTTCAAAGTTCTCCACATAGAGCATATATTCCAAGCTACAATCTATATCCTCTATATTTTTCCTACAGTTGCTTAAATTCTACTAGTACGATTACAAGAGGCATGATCAGGATTGTTTTTAACTCATGCAAAGTTTATAAAAATAGAAGCAATAACTTCTTCACTAAGACTGAATTATTACTTAAACCAAATCTGAACCCCAAATTTTTCGCAGAGTTTAGCTTTAGTGTTTGCTGCTAGACTCAAAGAGTTGACTGATATCAAATGGTAGTAAAGTAAATAATATGATGTAAGAAACGTATATTAGAAATTGAACATCACTGAAAATTATTGACAAAGAAAGGCACAAAAGTGGACCTGCAGAAACAGGTAATAGGAAATACGATATTACTAACTTTGAAATTAAAAAAAAAATTCATAAACACCCTAGCCATACTACCAGCTTTAAAATCTTCAGCCCTAAACTTCCATGATACCGTGTTAAAACTGCTTCTTCTTCCCAGAGAAGATAGTGAGCTCCTCTAAATACCGAACTATACTGACTCCACAGTAGTGTGATTGTACTTCTTCCTAAATATTCATATTTAAATGAAAAATAGGAAAGCCAGTTAGGGAACTCTTTTTTTCCTATGAGCTTTGAAGCTTAGCCCTTTCCCCTCATGCCTCTATCTACTTTCCGATCTTTAGTCTAAGTGAATAAGCTCTCACCATTAAACTCTCTTTACTTCTCTACAATTTCTGTAACACAACAGCTAATACATAATTAGTTTAACCTAGTTATCTTAACTCAAATCAAGATAGTTGTTCCTCATCTCTAGTGACTACACAGTCACATAAATAGCTCCAATTTCTTTTAACCTGGGGTCTAAAATTAGTTATATGTTGCTGAGAAGATTCTATTTGCATTATGTTTACTTTATTGCCTCCTTTCTACAGTCATGTTTTCATCACTTGGTGCTTTAACCTCATTAGCTAATCTAGTTGGAGACCACCTCAGGTCATGCTTATTCAGAGCAGACAAGAAGCCTTGATGAATCAGATCCCCAGCATAACGTGCCTCACACCCTAATAAGATCTTTGTTGTGTGCCAATAAGCACAATGTCAATTTTTAAGTGGGCATTTATTTCATAACATAAAACATTTCATAGTGATCATGCAGGAGGTTATATTTTTATTTTTTAATAGATGTTTTCCAGTCTTTGGATGGTAGCATTTCTTAGCCAATGAAATCTGGGTTTTCACTAGCCTAAGGTGACATGAAAAAACAAAATATTATATTACGTTTCATCAAGACTAACACATGTAAAGAGAACAGAAGTGCTGCACTTTACTTATAATCAGCTTATACAAAACTGTGACTCTGTTTAGCATTTTCGCTAACTTTTTCCTTTTATCTGGGAGCAAATCCAATTGTTTCCTTTGATATGCTAAGGGTGTCCTGTCTCATGAATGAAATACAAAGGTCAAGTTCTTCCACACTGACATTCACAAGAATACATGGGGCACTTCACATAAAAATATTTTGGTCACTGCTGATTGTCAAACAAGCCTGTCTTCTCAGCTTCCCCAGTTCTCTACTTTGTCATCCAAAGGAAAACTTGCAGCATAGACAATCACTATTGGGCTTAATGAGCAACTAGATATGACCGCCAAACAGGAGGAAAAAAATCTAGTGTACATCATATGGGTATGCTCTTCATGTTGTTTTTATGAAATAGTGGCCACCCTGAGAACAAATATCTGAATAATCCTGCTTTGACATCTATGTAACTTTCATTTATATCAGTAGTGCGAATTTTAAGTGTATTTTCACATTATCCTTCAAAGGTACCAACTATATTCCCACTTTTAAAGAATTCTAAGAATTTAACCCATTAAGTCTACTATGCAAACAAACAAAAAATATAAATCAACATTTTCAGTTGGTGCCTAATACTCAACGAACAACTCCTTTATTTCTTAGGTTCCTACTGAGGTATCACTCCCTTTCTGACCCTGCATATGAAAAAAACAGAAAAGCTGCCTGAACTACTCAATCAGTATTATCAAAAAGCATTGCTTTACCACCCAATTGTCTAGACCTGATTCTAACCATCCTCCATATGGGATTCCATAAAGAATCCTATATTCTTAAACCAGGGGCATCCCACAAAGACAGCAGCACCAGAAATTGCCTTGTAGATAGAGTATTTCTCTAAGGAGTTGAAGATAAAATTCAAATCTCTCCAGGGAAGCTCCCAGGTATTTCTACACTGTGGTCAAGCTCCAGCTGCAGCTCACTCATCCGGACACGTGAGCCAGTTTCAAAAGCACAAAGGTGATTCCTATAACAGTGTAACTATGTCAGTCCTTATCCCAGTACTACTAGTGCTCAATGTGCTGAAGTGCATGCTGCCAAAACAGTACCTGCAAAACCCAGGTAGACAGGTGTGCACACAGATGTCCTGATTTAAGGTAAACCAGAACCAATTTCCTTTTCAGTAATTTTACTTTTCAGCTAATCCCTCTTCTAACTGAACTCTCTGAAATTAACATCATATTTTTCAGACAGTACACACGTCCAGCAGAGATAAGTTAATGCCAAGGGATGGTAAGCAGAGAGGTTCCTTCTTATACCTATTGCTATAACAACCAAGGTCAGCTAACCTAATCATTTGCCCCACTGGAGGGTTGAAAGCAGAAAAACGTAGCGGGGTCACACCTGTGGGGAAGAGTAGACAGGACAGGTGACCCAAAACTGGCCAACAGGTTATTCCATCCCATCTGCTGCATGCTCAGTACCAAAGCTGAGGGATCAAAAGGTCAGCTCTCTTCCTTCAATGGCCAGCAACTGAGGAGGACTATGTCTGTTCATCTGCCTTTTTTCCTGATCTGTGCGTTCCTGACTCCAGCTCAGGAATCCAGTTCCCACCCATCACTTGAGACCAATCTGGGACTTTCCCAGTGCCTGCCAGTGACGTGATTGTCACCTTGGGAGCTTGGTATGGTTTTGTATATATTTAGTTATTTTA
>VXBO01015072.1:0-15317 GCA_013400135.1 Rhinoptilus africanus
TAAATTCTTATTTCCTTATGGTTTATTGTTCTTTTTCCTGTGTTCAGATAAAGGAGAAATAACAATTCACCACCCATTTTTTTCTGGAAATACCATCACCTCACAGTAGCTTCAGCACCTATCGTCTCACAAATTCTTCCAGGGCTCCAAGGGAGCTCTGCTCGGGCTCTAACACAACTCATACTCAGTTGCCATCTGGGATTAGACCTTACCTCCTGGCCTACCATTTAGACAGACAAATTTATGCCTATACATGTAGGGCATGGGGGTGTTTGCTGCCCTGGGTGACTGGAGAGGTCTGTTGGGTACGTAGGTCCCAATGCCCCAGCTCCCGACATCTCAGCAGCCACAGACACCAACACATCCATTGGGAAGGTGGTTGATGCCAAGGCTGGGGCTCTTCCAGACAGTGGACATGACTGACTCATCTCGAAATCCTCTGTTTAAAACAATCAAAAAGGAAAAAAATCTTATGTAAAACAACGTGAGTTTATACAAAGCCAAGCCCCACAGAGGGCTGTGCCTTGCTCCCGGGGCAGCGTGTGGGAGCGTGAGGCAGCACCAACACCCTGAGCAGGGCAAGGCCAGGCGCTGCACAGCAGAGAGGCTGGCTGAGCACAAAATTTTACTCTTCTTTACGCAACTCACCCGGCGTAAAGAGCATGCTTAGCAGCCTTGTAGCCCTGACATCCCCTCAAAAATAGGTGCTGTTACAGGCTGCCCATATAAATAGCACTCTCTCAAGGCCTCCATTTACCCAAGTCGTGCTCTCTGTCCCCCTCTCTCCCCAGTCCTCTGAGCCCTTTCCCTGTCATAAATATTAATTTCCTCCACCACTCTCACCGCAGACTTGCTAGGCTGCTGCAGGGCAATGTTTGCTCTTTCTACTCCCATGCACAGGCCCTCCACACACAATAGGGGAGAGATTTGGCTCAAAAAATCCACCCTGGGG
The DNA here is from genome assembly GCA_013400135.1 of Rhinoptilus africanus. Classification (NCBI taxonomy): domain Eukaryota; kingdom Metazoa; phylum Chordata; class Aves; order Charadriiformes; family Glareolidae; genus Rhinoptilus; species Rhinoptilus africanus. The sequence continues at coordinate 953 of VXBO01015072.1, forward strand.
CATATCCCCAACAGCACCCACCACCTCACCATGCCACTCACCCTGGGGGATGCCATTTTCCACCATCACTTCTGTAGGAGGGGACAGCCCTGCGGCTCCCGACTCACTCAGCAGCACCACTGCTAGGAGGGGAACATTTGGGTAACCCCCAGGGGTCGGGGTCTCACTTCACCCTCACTCACCAGCCCCCAGGGTGCCTCAGGCCTCCTTGACGGTCCCCCTACCAGCACCAGCTGGTGCCCTGCAGGGTTGGGACCTCACAGGAGTGCGTTGGGGCAGGTTGTGTTTGTGTAGGACCTGGAAATTTTAATTAGATTTAGATTGGATATCAGGAAGAAGTTCTTTACTGTCAGGGTGGTAAGGCACTGGAGCAAGCTCCCCAGGGAAGCTGTGGATGCCCCATCCCTGGAGGTGTTCAAGGCCAGGCTGGATGGGGCTTTGAGCAGCCTGGTCTAGTGGGAGATGTCCCCGCCCAGGGCAGGGGGGTTGGAACTAGATGATCCTTAAGGTCCCTCCCAACCCAAACCACTCTGTGATTGTATGAACTCAAGCCCCCCATGACCCTGGGGGGCAGCAAACCCCACAGCCACAGGTAGGGAGCCCAGGTCCCAGTGAGAGGGGAGCAATAGAGAGCCAGCTCCCACTTCAGCCCACAGCCTCCACAGTGAAGGCAAAGGCAATTTAGCACCAGGCCAGTGTCTTTGATCCAGGGCAGAGGCTTGCCACCTAATGAGTAGCTTTTTCCACATTCACAAGTGTTTTCCATGGCACACAGTGAGGCTAGCATGGAGCTCATTTGTTTCCGACTGCAAACATATGTTCATTACCCTAGGCTGATCAGCAGGGTAAAGAACAAACATTTGCTGCATTGATGAAACGGGGCAATGAATAAATACCTTGGGACTAGCCAGTCTTAACATTTACAGTTGTTTTAGTTAACTTCAGTAAATTGCCAATTAATGCATGCCACTACACTACCAAAAATTCTAATCAGGGTAGCCCCAAAGTGAAGGCCTTCTATTTCTTATATTTTAATTGTTTACTTACTCAAAAGTAACAAATTCAGATAGTCAATATACACCTGTAAAAGGACTCTTAAAAGAAGTAATCTCTTCAGTCGATGAGGTACTTAAGGACAAAAAATGTGGCACGCATTCGTCATTCTGAGCAACATTGTCAGTCAGAGGCACTAGAATGGTTTTTTTGTTTTCTTCCATTCAAAGACCATAATGAAATACTTTTCATTAGAGAAAACTACCCTAAGCAATTTGTTTTCACAATAATAATCTAAAAGACAAATTAAAGCAATCGAAGAATGAAACTAATCCAAGTGTTTTTGCAAGACAGCAGCTGGCACCCATAGCCACAGACATATCAGCTGCGCCACTACCTCTGACGTGAGAACAGACAAACCAAGGTACCACAAAAAAATGTGCTACGGGGTGGGGTGGGGGGTAGTAAGGTTTTTGAATGTGAAGCTCAGCCTTGGAGTAATTTTCATGAGCAAGTAATAAACCACTCAGAAGGGTTGTTTTACTGAAAATGGTACTGAATTTAACTACTTAACATAGTGCGAATGGTCTGCTACACTAACCTACTTTTTGGCTGTATATGTTTCTAATGGGGGGAGGGGGTGTGTGCGGTGTTTTTTGAAACAGGAGACTAACTGGAGGGATGCAGTGTCAGAGTATTATATTGGACATTGCTGCCCTCTAGTGACTACACAGACCAAACAACTGGAAGAGAGTATTCGCTGCGAAGGGTTTCTTTGCTTTCAAGATAAAAGTGATCAGCTGGGTACCATTGAACTGTGATAGAATTTTATGAGAGTGGAATCTTAGTTAATCTTATCCTTAAAATATAATTTGAATAAACAAAGTACTTGAATGTAAATAAATAAACATTTCTGCAAATGGAGCATGTAGTGCAACAAATGATCACAGATTATAATCAGCAATACTTTTGTGTTGCATTAAAATACTGCATGACAAGTAATTCAGAAAAGTTACAGCTGCAAACAAGAAATCTATATTACATGACAACCAGTTCAATGAACAAATTGGCCTACTTTATCTAGGAAATCTTTTATGCTTGTAACAGGGTTTACAGTACTGCGGATTTTCACAATAAACAGTGTCAGATGTTTCCACAAAAAACAGCGTAAATCAAAATTTGTATCATTGCCTTCATTCCATAAACTACCCATGTGCAGAATTACCCATCATTTCAGTAGAAGTAAAAGAATACTATAAGATTTGTTAAAAATTCAAAGTTACTTTATACAAATTCCATATTTTATGGTAGACAAGTTGTATGACAGTCCTTAATAATGTCATTACAAATTTCCAATATTTTGTGATCGTGTTTTTTTGTTTAGCTTATAGATGTTAACGGTAACGGGACCCTGCCTGTATTACAAACAATGCTGAATATCATAACCTTTGATGCAGTTTCTTGATGCAAAATCTTAAACCTGTTTGTTTCACCAGCATGAACACCAGTTAACTGGGCTAAATTACAACAAATTAAAACGTCATAGCAAACCACTTCAGTGAAAAACCCTGGTTTTCATCTTTATATGCAGCAAGCTAGTGGGTAATGTCTGAATCCTACAGACAGAAACCTCCAGTTAGACTTCACAGTCATTTGTAACAATATAATCAAATTATCGCAGACAGCCACATAATCACATAACTAGTGTAGGTTTATTGGTGGGAAAGGGGTTTGGGAGGGGTTAATGAACACTTAATGTTTCCTACTGTAATCATTCTTGAGAAACTTAACCGTTGTTTTTCAAAAGCATGTTCTAGAGTATGGTACGGTCACTTTATTAAATTACAGCTGATTCCTCGAATTTCACTTCCTTAAACCAGTATCTCCTCCCACTAAAGAAAGCTATTGCCACTGTTACAAACTAGGAAAAGGAATAGTCTGTTCCAAAATTCCTACTTAGAGTAACATTGTCTGTATTAAGGCATTACCTATGTGCTTATCAAGACATTAAAAGTCAGTCTCTGACCCAATGAGATCATAAACTATGTAGATGGTGCACTTATGTAACCCAGACTATTTCCTTTTCCAAGTTCTCAGGTTGTATCTAAACAGCACGCACCACAGATGCTCCTTGGAGGCTTCACAGAAGCTCCTTCGGTACCTCGCTCCCATTTCCTTTCTGCTAAAAAACAAGATGAATGTGCAAACAAGGAGGAGAGGAAACAAGATATGTTGTGAACACAATCAGAGCACATAGCCAGGCCTAACAGATCAGTCAGTCCTGAGTCTATAGCGTTTTTTCAATAACGCAAACTTGTCTTCTGTAGCTAGCTTCAGTAAAATTATCATTTGCATCAGATTAATACTGAAAAAATAGCTGAACTTGTTATAATAGACACCTTTACAGACTCTCAGATTGTCAACACACAGTTGTTTTTTGGTTAAGCCAGGACCAGTTCATGTTCCAGATGAATGCAGCAAAACTATTTCATTTGTCATTAGCAACCTTTTATGTCTGTAATGAATCTGGCAGAATGGAGGGCGCTAAATACTGAACAGCTATCTAACTAACAATCAGTCCCTGGAACACACACATGTTCTCTTCTAGGTTCCTGCACTGCACTTTCTACTCCACCCATAAATTCTTATCTGAAAGGAATCAGTAATAAAAACAGCTACCCACATTTTCCTATCTGAAAGCAGACTTATGCCAACCACTCACAGAGGAAGCGCCTACCACCTGGGCTCTTCTTTAGTAAGTTGGCAAAGAAACTACCACTTGATGATCTGAGAAAGTTGTCCCTGAGGCAGAGCAGAGACAGCCCAGTAGTCTCAGAAGACAGAGCTCTTGCGCTGGGATCACAGTAAAGCAGAAGGGATAGAAGTTTGCAAAGGGATAGCTATGCATGAAAATAAAATAGGAAAGATATGAATAATTGGAAGTAGATGAATGAGAGGAGTGTGGAAAAGCGTGGAAGAAGGAGAGTGAAAGTATGGTATGGATAGACTGGTAGAGACACAAGATACAGTTAAAAATAAAAAGACTAAAATGGTCATCAGAAAACTCCAGGCCTTGGGACCGGAACAGTTAGCCTTTCTGGGTGTGCTGTGCAAGTCAACTTTTGGCTTTCAAATGTTACCTTTTTTGGGTATATGGCTTCCTTCATGAAGAAAACATTTTAAATATCTTGATATATAAAGTACTCAGTTGCCCAAACCCTAAATCTCAAATTTAAGATAAAAGTACAAAAAAGATGGGAATTAATAAAACGTTATGGCTTAACAAAATGTTTACAGAAATTGTCTTTAAAGAACCAGGTTAAACCTGTTTATACCTCTTTCATTCAAAGTTATATAAGCCTTTATGTGCTCCGTTGGCCAGGATTTCAAAAGGCCCCATCTAGCTTCAAATGTATTCTTTGGAAGTATAATTTTACTACTTTTATTCAACAAATCCTATCAGTAGCTAATCACCAAAGATATTTCACGCTCCATGTCACCTATTTGTTCCATTCACTCTGAAGTGTCATATTCTATTTTGAACTCATTTAAAAGCTCAATTTGACATCATGCTGTCTGGGAAACCCACTACACACAGGCTGCATGACTCCAGTCCTCCCCAGTACTGCATTACTTGCAAATGCACTTAAAAAAAAAAAAAAAAGACAGACAAGTCTTTCTTTAACAGCCAGAAAATACTATCTCTCCATTACACACACGAAATGATCCGTGTATGTTCCCCATTTAAGAAGGACAGATTTTATGCCCATCACAGCACTTCACTGCTCCAATTATTCATGTTCCTCTTCAAAAAGCACAGCTATTCTGTGAGAACGGTACTGCTCAAATGGTCCATGAAGTCTTTAGGAAAGTCACAATTTATTCCTTGGGACCACCTAGCAACCTAAATCGTTCATGCAAATCTTGAAAGAAGATCACTTTGAAGCACTTCTGTACTCAAATGTTGATGCACATTCCCAAGTAATTACAGAATAGAATGCAAAAAATGTCACAGTACCTTTGCCTGGGGAAGTGGTTGAGTCACAATCTCTGGAAGCAGTTAAAAGATGTGTAGTGAGACATGGTGCTTAGACACACAGTTTAGTGGTGGATTTGGCAGTGTTAAGTTTACGGTTGTACTTGATAATCTTAAAGGTCTTCTCCAGTCTAAATGGTTCTATGATTCTATGTACAAGGTAGCTCAAAGGACTTTCCAATAAAGCACTAAAAATACTCTGTGGGTTTCAAAAGCAGTAGTTGCCAGTATGTGCTCTAGCAAGATACAACCTTGGATTCAGGGCAGCCTTATGGTAAGAGGAAAAGATGACAAGAACACTGATGTCACTGTTAACTTTTATGTAAAACACTATGGAAAAACTCTTGTGATCTAGGATTTTAGTTTTTTAAGGGAAAGACAGTAGTCATTTTTTCACACACACACACACACACACATATATATATATATGCATGCATAATACATAAATATATACATGCATGTGTGTATATAAAAGAAAAAAAGTATATATGCTTTAAAGTGCATGTGTATGTATATATAGCCATATTTATGTATACACCCCCCTAAACCTGATTTTCTAGAACTGGAATATTGCAGTGCAAAAAGGGGTTACTAGTCACTGCTTAGCCTTATACTATCACTCAAGTTTGGTCAGTTCAGATGACTTGAAAATAAATATGAAAAAGGTATATGTATTTTTTGTGTATTTGCTGAAGTCTCTTAGAGAAGAATTTATTTCATCTACACAGCTTTGTTCAGATTTCCACCAATTTGACAGAAGATAATGGTTAAGAGTGGGAAGAGTTACAGATCTGGCAAGGGTTCTGTATGGTGCAGTTAGGATGCTTGCGGCCACAACTCTGGTTACAGGTAAGTTTAATGTTAGAACTCTGATAGTGCCAGAAAAACATCTTCAGTTTTGGGCAAAATAAAGACTAGCAGAAATATTTTAGGAAGTACCAACTACTTCACAAACTATTACTATAATTCACAGTTTGGGTTCTAGATTAGATTTATCTAAAATATTTCACCAAATTGATAACTTCTATTTTATTTGCATCATTTATTGCACAGTTTAAATACAGCACCATCTCCTCTCACAGGCCTGCTTTTAGTTTGACGTCTTTCACACAGTTAATTTGCTCCATTATTTTATCTTACAATGAGCATCTATATAGAGAGGTTAAGTGAGTTTATTTAGTGGAATCAATCCAAATCTCAGGCACTTTGACTAACTAAATAGCTGAAGATTTTCTCTGACGATTCCGATAACAGTTACCTCTGTAAAGATATGTTTGTGATATGAACAAAACAATTCCCCAAGAATTACAAAAGGAAACACTCCACAGGAATGGATACAGACTAATGCAGAAAGCTCCTTTCAGAAAAAAACCCAACATCAACATGAGGCAATCAGTGTTCTGTTCTAAATATAGTAGCTTTGGCCTTTTTTCCTCTTATCTTGTATCTTAAATGTTTCCATTGGTCTTTCATTCTGGTGTAAACCCTTTAACATTTTTCCTCATGGAAATTAACAGCTGAAGCTGGCAAGTGGAAAAAGCAAGCAACTCGCTATGAGGATTTTCTCCATACTTTTAAGAATTCTACCCTTGAGTCTGCCTTTGATTTATTTTTCCCCTATTTTTAAATAAGATCCAAAAAAGACCTTTTGCAAAAGGAAAACAATATTAATTTCTCAGCAAAGTCAGTAATTATTTTCACAAAGTAACAGAAAAGTATAAATATAAAACCACCAGGTGAGTATTTTTAGTTGCAGTAGAGATCAACTTTCATTGCTGCATATCTCATTTTCCTTGGATTACAACACTAGCTTATGAACTAGAATTCCCCAGTGACCATAATACCATTAAGAATACATAGCTCCTTAATGTGGGACTATAAAAATTGTTTCTGATTATATGCTGATAGTATCATGTATTAAATATGGCTAAATGTTTCAGTTTCAACAATAATTTTTAATTTGTGGAAATTATAAGGGAGGCAAAATTACATTTTAATTCTTATTACTTTTATGGTCATGGGAAGAATAGGTTACAGAAATAAGGGAGGAAAATACCTGAAGAGGAAAATTAATATGAAAATTAAATTTGACGTCTTTCTTAGCTTTATGTACCAAAAGAAGGGAATTCGGGCTTTGAAAAGAGCATTTGGATAGTGACACACACCCCATCCCCTCCTTCTAAGGGTTATTGCTCTGTGGCAGAAAGGAGCACACATTCATGCTTTAGCTCCAGATCAAATCACTAGTGAAGCTGCACATGAGCTTAGAAGAATAGGACTTGCTGTCATGCTGTGCACGCTGTCCAAAACCACACATTTACTGTTGCTCTAACTCCAATTAAATTGGAGGTTGATATGCATGAGAACATAATGCCTTTATGGACTTCAGAGTAGCTACAACAAGCATCTCAAACAAACCCAAAATTCCTATAGAAATACCAAGAAGGTCAAACTTCCACTAAAAGCCTAGAAACAAAAAAAGATACACAGTGTACTGCTAGCCAGTGTTGCCCTAAACTCATCAAGGAGCTCAAGGTGTTAAAACTTTGCAAGGGCAGATGTCAGTAGCACTCAGGAAAGCAGCAGCTGTTGTGAAGCCTTGGAACATCTGCCACAGCAGTTCTGACACTAAATCTAAGTACTAACTTAAAAATCTATGATGTCTCTTTCAGGCTTTTGTCATCTACTTTCCTTTTTATTAAAATGAATTACATTTAGTATTTTGAGTATTGTACTTACTAAGAATACATTTGTAAAATACCAGGCAACAAAGTGCTTATAGGTTTCTGTTGATCAACGTGGATGGCCCAGCTCAAAGAATGGATGAATGCTATAAATGGAGGTAAATCCAGTTGGCAGGTGGTCACATGTGGTGTTCCCCCAGGCTCAGTATCAAAGANAGGACTTTATCACTCTCTGATAAAGTGGTGGGGGTCAGTCTCTTCTCGCCAATAGGACAAGAGGAAATGGCTTCAAGTTGCACCAGGGAAGGTTTAGATTGGATATTAGGAAAAAATTATTTACTGAAGACATTGGTTATCAAGCACTAGAAGAGGATTCCTGGGGGGGCAGTAGGTACAGATATTAGTGGTTAGAGACCAAGTGGCTAAAGCATCTCTGTAAACAGATGCAGCAGCATAATTTCAAGACTTATTGCAAACTCGCAGTGAGGGACATCTCTAGCTCAGATATAAGTTGATGACTGTTCACTGAGGATAAGTGGGAGGCAGCCAATTCTGTTGTCCACAGAAACTGGTGAACCCTAACAACATTAAGCTGTCAGGTCGCAGATGCTATGCTGGACTGCTGCTCATGAGCACTAACAAAAACAAAATACATCGGAAAAAAAGTGGCTTTTGAAGCATATTTTATTATATAGCAAAGTGTAATACAGAAAATGTATACGTCTTTTTAAACATATATATGTACAAAATTACAGTGAATGCAGTGATCTGTAGTTTTGAGGAGGAACAAACTGCACGAACACCACAGTTTTAAATTGTAAACAATATAAATTAAAGTTTCAAAAGTTTTCACAATTTAGAGCCTTATTTATATAATATACAGATTTCTATTAAAAGTTGGCACACACAATGAGCACTGAATTTCTTCCTCATACTGGTATGAAAATACACTTCTATTTTAAATATTTCATTTTATATTGAGTGGGAAACCTTTACAGCTTGGGTTTATCTGTTACTCAGCCACCTAATGACTAATTTCCTCTAAACCCATCTATCTATAGCCATAATTCAAAGAGCAGAAATTGTAGAAAAAGGACAAAATGAGTCACACATGTGAAGCTACTTCCATATATGTGAGTCAAAGTTTATTTTACCATAAGAAGAGTTTTCTCATAAAACAAGATAAGTGAAAAAAAAAAATGATGAATATTGATGTTACCTGTCCTAAGGATGCCAGTAAGAAAGGATTATGCCTGATAGTAATACAGTGGGAGAGAAATACTAAAATAACTAATGCTGTAAAAAGCTCCTCCAATCCATAAGTAGCCTGGACAAGGTCAGAGGGATAGCATTACATACTACATCAAATCTGGCAGAGGTAGTGGTAAAGGGCATTTGAACTGTACATGAGATATTGGTCCATTTTGTTAACTACCAAAAAAAGGTCAGAAATATCTTGGAAGTAGGTTTCTTTGTAATTATATAATAAAGTGCCTTGACTATATGAATAAATATCTCCCTTTCATTTATGAATTAGGCATCTTTCCCTGAAATCTTTATCCCCAATGAGTCACCTGATATTGTTGTGGATTGTAGAAAAAAAGAAAATATCTATAAAAGGATCTATATATGAACAGATTGCTTGCACTAGCACAGAACCTATTAGCTTAACTGGGGATCTGCAAGGGTGCACATTTACACAATGCTACTTGCAGGAGTGTCCCGTAGATATTTTCCTTGGAATACATTTTAAACAAGCTACACAGATTCAAAACTGTAATTTGTTTTTCCTAAAATAATAGAGGATTTTATAGTCAATACAAAAATAGTTACAGAGAACAATACTTAAACCATGTTAGGCCATAATTGTAGTTCTAAGAAGAATTAGAAGAAGCTGCAGCTTGTCTTATTAAGCCACTAATGTATGCTAAACAGGCACAAAGAGGTTACAAGAACTTACATGACCAAAACATTTTCAGAGTGTGTCAGAAATTGTTGCCTCAGAAATCTGTACGATGCCACAATTAAAAAGGGTCAAAAACAACACAGGATAAAATAATACTTCCATGTCAACTGAATAAAAATAGTTTATATACAGATCATGAGGAAAAACACGAAAGGCCTTTCTTTTTCAAATAAATACATGTACTAAGGGAACACATCTACTAACTAAAAAAACTACTTTGTGCGATTAAATGAATAGTTCTTATGTACTAAACAAAGCCATAAAAATGTTCTAAGTACAATAGTGCAACCATGCCAGAGCTTAAAGCTGATGTTTGCCATTTTACATTTTAGGTAGAAGGCAAGGCAACCTTTCCAAGCAAAACAACAGAAAACTATATACCAATTATTTGTATATATAAATATATGCTTTAATTTCTAAATTTAAATATTTTTTCCAAGTTATTTTGCTATAGTGTGAATTCTACATGGTATTATATGCACCTTCACTTGATGGAACTGAGCAGTTCCAACTGAGCTATAGCTCTATCCCCATTTGGTTGTGCTTTTTCATTAACTTAAGACATTGACCATAAAACTACTCCAAGGTAAAACTTTGTGAAGTTTCCAACCCTGAATCTTATTTAAAAAACAACACTGTTTCAAAATAAAGTTGCTTTACATGACACAAAAACTACAGAATTTAAAAAAAGGGATTCGTTTCATGTAACTTGGCCAAATAACATGAAAGATTTTGGTCATTAAAATAAATGGGAAAAAAGTACCCAAAATATTAATGTTCCAATCCTTCAGATAGAAAAAAAAAATAGGTGTGAAGGTAGGTACCTGAACTTATCCTTCAACCAGGCTCTCTACAGGCATTGACATTCACATGGCACTCTCTGTGTGGTAAGAATCTTAGATACGAAAGCAATTACTACACATGCACGTACACTGCTAACTCTGGGATGTGGAACACACATTTGCAAGAGGAACATCGTGATGTTGCTATACTGGTGAAGAGAAGGACAAAGGGGATCTAATAGCCTATATATACTGAAAGGGGAGTTACCAAGATCGCAGCCAAACTATTCTTGTTAGAAGGAGATTATATAATGAGGGGGAGCAGCCACAGATTTGCAGCTACTTGGGAAACTGAGGTTGGACATGGAGAAAAAATTTTATACAGAAGGGGAGTGCAAGCACGGGAACAGGTTGACCAGAGTGGCGGTGGTGGCATCTCTTGTCTTCGGAGATTTTCACAGCCTGGCCAGGCAAACCCACACTTAGCCTAATCTAGGGCTGGAAACAGTCCATCTCTGCTTGGGTGCTCGGGAGGTCGGACAAAACCACTTCCAGAAATCCTTTGTGCAAACTTTATGTGATTCTCTGTATCCAATTAAAACGTTTTGCTCATGCAGGTGTGTCAACAAGGTTTAGGCAAACATATTTCACCTCATTTACTGCAGGCCAAGACCACAGAGCTTGTCAAACACTGTGGTTCAGGACGCACACATAGAAAACTGAGCCTCAGTCTAAACCCTACAAGTTAACAGAAGTTAATAACACTGAAAGAGCAATATTTTGGAATGTAAGTAACCATTTACAATCAGACCTTCTGATCCTGAGAAAATGCAAATGCCTATATTTCGTAAGCTTGCACTTCAGAAACCAAGTGCTGGGTCATCTCCATCTCTACTCCCTACTTTCTGCAGGAAGAACTTTCTGCAGAACTTTTCCATTTCGCTCCTTTGGATAGGGAGAAGCTTTTACATACAATGAACGCAGAAGAGGCCCTCATCAATGGGCTCAGTTAAGCATGGTTTTCTTCTCAGAGAAGCTCATTACAGGTGTAATTTTCTTGTTTAAATAATACAGTGTTAATAGTAAACAATACATATGTGACTAGGCATATTCAAGCTACAACCTGGATCTCCTTCATTCTCTGCCACCTGCTCCAGGTAAGTGTCAGGACTACAGTGAGGCTTCTTGTACTGCTGGGTGGGAAGATGCTACAATACTAAAGCCTCCTGCATGGAATAAGGTACTGCATGAAGCTTCCCTTCAAAAAGGACACCATTCATGTTTTCTCTTCTGGGGCTGAAGTGCAATACAGTGAAATAAAATGTCTTTATCCTGCTGTCCTTAGATTTCTCTGTCTTGTTCACAACAAGCTTCCAGATAGTTACCTGAAGATTAGCTGCTCTGATCTAGACGTTTGAAAGGATACCTAAAAAACACTACTCTTACTACTTTGAAACCATGTGAGGTTTTTTTAAATGGTGAACCATCCTGTTTCTGGGAACTCTACATTTTATAAAACCGATAACACTGCACAGGCTATCCAGTGTTCAAATACAGTTCTGATAAAATGCAGTAACAGCTGCTAGCTGTATGGGTTTCAAATCTGCCCATAAAACTTTATCCAAGGTTGATCTACTGAGCTAGGTTTCAGCCTGGAGATGTTTTATTAATACACACAGAAAAGACTGAAATGGTTTTTACTGGCTCTGAAGAAGCCCTGTCCCATTCCCATCAAAATTAGTGAAATCTGAGAAGAATTAGATCACGATTGTTGACTGCAGAAATACCTACAATTTTTGCTACACTATAGGACTGTTGGGGATTACTATAAGCAATAATAACTCAGTCTTTAGAGATGCTGATACCTAAAGGTACCATGCACTGGTGAGTTTCTCAGAATTTTCCTAAAATCGGGCAGAGGAATTCTCATTAACGGAAGTGGTTGCTGTTCATTTCAGGGACGTATTTTAATTAACAGTTTATACAGACGCTTGTGCATATGCAGCAATTCTTTCACCTGCAGGTTTAAAACTTCAAAAATGCATAAAGAATATCTGTTGAAACAGACTCCTCTCTACTACTACAATCCCTCAATTATGTCTGAATGGAAGACATTTGAAAAACAAGAAAAAAATTACAACTCATGTTTCTCTGTAATACTAATAATGATATAGTTAAAGCAAACAGGCAGGCATGGAATCATTAATGCATGTCAGTATGTATCACAGGTATTATTCTCTCTAGAATTTTGAACAGTAATGGTCCATGCAAATCTTCCTTTCAATCCTGAGCTGGGTAGGATCACCTGAAAAGTCTACTTCTCAGTTCTGAATCAAACCCCAACTCCCAAAATTAAATAAATTCTAGCTCACTAACTTTTGCAAAATTACACCAGAACACCACACACCTGCAACTGTCTTCTCTTGACAAAGACCAGTCTCCTTCATGCCCTGAACTCAGGGTTTACCTGGATCTAGGCCACCATTTAATGGCCTGGTGTTTTCTTGGGAAATGTTTCATCAACTCATAACTTAAGGCCTTTAAAAAACTACATAAGCAGACATGAGCAAAAAGAGATTAAATTAATTGAAGCTGTGATTTTTTTTTCCTATGAGTGATATTTGACATTATTATGTTCTGTATGTAAGAAATATTGAGCCCACAAAGAGACAAGCAGGTAAAAAAAGATAAAATATATTATAATATTGTATGCAGTAACTACTGTAGCATTGATTCTGAGCTCAAGTCATTTACTTGTATTACTTAAGAAAAAAGTGAAGCCTATGGGGCAAAACAAGTGCACAAATATGAAAGAGTAGAGTCTGGATTTTTAACATGATGCGCAATTTCTAAATACACAAATGTATAAATCCACAATTAAAAGAATACGTTATTGAAATCCTTCATTTTTTTTTTTTTATATACAAGTTATTTAGGTCAGGAGAAGTATCTGTCACTTAAACATTGCAACAGTTTTTCGTGAGTGCCGATTTTTTGACAGGTGTCCCAGCCAGGCTGGTTACTGACCTTGCATCATCTTGATTATCACTTCGTTTCCGCACTTCACTGTAAAAACACCAAGCAAATAAACAAAACAATGCACTCAATTTATTCATATTCACATTCCATTTCTCACAGTATCTCTTACAGACCTCACCATCATGTATTCTGTGGTTAAAACTATGGGTTTTAGTGCACAGAATTAACATGTGTCATAAGTTTCCAATTTGGGAATCGTAACAGTATCACAGTTAGTCATAGAAATATAATAATTTCTGATATGTAGTAACTCCACAATGTTCTGTTTCCCTGTTCCTTTTCTTTTGATTGCTTTTCTTTAATTTGTTTGCTTCGGCGTATTACCATAGAAACAGAACACATTCATAAAACTAAGTAACTCCAATTTGAAGTATAAATTTACCCTCAGAAAAAAGACATATTGTTGGGTGTTTTATTATAGATGCAGACTTAAAAGTTGTGTATGTATGAGTGGTTATTGATCTGTATTCTTACAGTGCGCCCCCTGGAGTGGCAAAAGTCAGTTCTAAAATTTCTTTCTTTTAAAGATATATAGAGATATATACATAGATATATAGACACACACAGAAAACAATTTAAGTCCTCCTATTAGTAGAATACTTTCACGAAGTTCCTCTCAGAACATTGTATTATTCAACATAACAGTAATGAAATGTTCATTTAGAAATTTTTGTTTCAAAGTGAAATGCTACTAAGACTCCGGTAAAGAAATTGCAGCCAACCATTCCAGACCAAGGTTCTGGGTAATGTCTAGCTCATCTGAGGATCAATGAACCTTGTGAAGAAAAATACCAGTTTGGGGGTTTTTTTGAGATTCTGAAAAAAGAGTCTCCAACTGCGAAAACGCTTTTTTTTTCTTTGAAAA
>VXBO01015100.1:0-13417 GCA_013400135.1 Rhinoptilus africanus
AGCCGCGGGGCGCCGGGCTTTGACTAAGTACACTCCTGTTCCCAGCTAAATAGAAAATCTTGTGTGTCTGCAAGCGATGTCACTGCAGCTGCAGCTGCAGTTCTTATTCTTGTTACCGGGAATAGTGTGTGGCACTTGCAGTCATAAGTACATTTTATTCACATCTTAGAAACAGGCACCGAGTGTTTTCCTTCCTCTGTCCTTGCCGCTGACTGCATTTTGACATGACACAACTTTCTACGGAGCTGCATGGAAATAAGGAATCACGGCAACTCCCAAACTCCTGTATTTGAACTCGCCCTTCTAAAACAACCACCCGCTTCCTTCTCGTGGCAGCCCGCGGTACACACTTTGGCTCAGTCGCAGCAGAACCGTGTCGGTGCAGGGGCAAGGAGGCCTCAGAAACTGCGGTTGTTGTAGGCTGCATTCTCTGCTCCTGATGCTTTTCTCCAGCACCATTAAATAGGGGTTTCAAAGCAGAAGAAAGGCCCAGGGAAAGCGGTGTTTTTAAGGCCGGGGCAGGGTGGGGCTGAACCATGGGCATGGCAGATGGAGTTGGTTCTCTACCAACCCCGGGCACGTTCCTCAACTTCAGGGCAGAGATGAGGAGTCTGGGTGTTCGCTTTCCCTTTTCCTGGTTCTGTGCATAGCATTAGGTGGGCTGGGCTCTGGTTCTCAACTGATAGATTGATTTCAAATTGATTTCTATCCAGTTGCTGTTGAGAGAACCAGTTTTGTTCTCTCGGTGTGAACACAGTACGCAGGAATTCTAAAAAAGCTGTCTGGTGTCTGCACACAAGAGCTGTGACCAGGCTTTGCTGCCCATGGTGGGCCATGCCCCGGGCACCGACCCAGTACCCGCAGCTGAGAATGCCCACCGGGCAAGCCTGGCATGTCAAAAGGCTAATGTCATGTGCCAACTTGTGGGCAGAAGGCAGTAATTTCAGGACAGCAAATACTCATCTATGTAATACTTGTACATACGATACAAAAATAGTATTATTCAGATACAGTATATGCATTTATGTATAGCTACTGAACTAATCCTGCAGACAGCTTCACGAACATATCGGAGTAGATTTCCAGGGTCCCTCAAGTTCAGTGTTCTGCCTATGCAGGAGTCAGTGCCAGATGTTTCTTTTGAGTTAATAAGTCTTGGTACATGATAAAAACCAAGTCAGTGCTCCCTAAGAGAGGCCCCTAGACTGTTAAAAAGTGTACATGCTGTCTGCCCACCTACATGCATGATCTCAGAGCACTGAGCACTCCCAGTCCCTTCTGTGATGAGGCAATTCCTGGTTACACTCTTGCTGAAGACCCCTGGATTACACAATANTAAGGTTTTAACAACTCTCCTGGGTGTATGATTACAACATATTCTGGGGAATAGTTCTGATCAGGGTGGCGGTGGGGAGAAGCTCTGGCAGCATTTTACACCCCCATCTGTAAGGCTCATTACAGCGAGCTACTGGAGAGGAAGGAAAGGATGGGAGACAGCTCTTCCTGATCTGCACATGCCACTGCTTTTCAGCCCCTTGGGCTTCTGATTTTTCGTCGTTTGTCTTTGGCAGGCTCAAATGAGAGGTAAAGCAAAACTGAATTGAGGGTCGATATGACATTTTGGGGCCCTTTGATTGGCCTCCTGCCTTCAGTTTTATAAAAAGCATTTCAGTTCCAGGTGTCTTTGTTCTCTTCAGACAGGATTACGTTGACACAATGTCTCAGGCATTTTGGAAGGGGTAGGATTATCAGTGTGGGACTCAAGAGTGCACAACATTTGACAGTGCTGCGGCCTTTCGGGAGACAACAAATTAGGTTATCAAAACTCAGGAAGCCACTGGGAAGTTCTGGACCACATTTTAAATGAAGGACGACGCTCAGGGTGATCTTGTCTCAGCCCTGTCTCTGGGTAGACCTTGGACCTGTATTGTGGCTTTGTCACCACTTCTGTCACTGGCCTCGTCTGCTGCTCCTCCTGAGTAGACTCCCTGGATGGAGCTACTGGAAACCAAATGATCCAGTAACCGAGACTACCTGAACAGTCTAGGTTAGCATCATTCCTGCTTCCTGCTGCTCTCCGACTATTGGAAGTTCAGTACCACATCTGTGATGAAACAGAACTCTGATGTTCTTACTGCCTTACTGGACGCATTTGATTTGTTGCGGGGCTATAGTCGTTTAACATTTTCTTCTCATGTAAAAGTATAGCATTTCTTGCTGATGCTCCCCAGAGTTCCTGCATCTCTGCATGTCTTAGCCAAAGTGGGGAGAACACGTCACTTCTAGGAAGATGAGCCATTACAGTGGTGGTAAGGCTGCCCAGACAACATGCAGTATCATTTATTTTAGGTGAATGTGCATGTGTTTTGGGGTTTTTTTGAGTATCTTTCCCTGCCAATGTTTGTGAATGAAGATTCCCCTTCTTCCAAGAAGAAAGATGGTTTAGTTTTTACAGTGCTGGCACGAGCTTTGGGCTTCCAGGTTCGGTTTAATTGCATGGTGTGACCTAGTGCAAGCTGCTTAGCTTCCAAGTGATTCCGTTACACGTCTGCGGAGCAGGAGTCTTCCTTCCTCAGAATAATAATGTGGCACTAAAATGTCAGGGCATTTTGCTCTCTCATGGTTGGTACCAGTTGGTTATCTTGTTGGGAAGTGTCATTAGAGAGATCAAGAAGCACAAAAACTTTGTGGGACTAGAGCTGCTTTCGACTCTTACCTATGCCTTCCTAGGTCAGGTCCAGAGGTGCAGGGAATCTGTCCTGGTGGTACACTTAGAAATTTTCACACTAGCACATTTCTTTTCGCTCTACCCCAACATTCACTGAATTTAAAAAAAAAAAAAAAGAAAGAAAGAAAAAGGAGGTGATAAAGGCAGCAATATATTGACATGTGTTCGATGGCTTACAGATGTCTCCTACTTATTGCATGTACATGTGTTGTGTTGGCTATTCAACAGCAAAAATATTGGAAAACCCCTGCTCAGGTCATACTGGTTCTAGTTACTATTTTTGGTTGGGGGTTAAGAGCTGAGGATAAAATAAAGAGTCTGAATCTGTTCTCGGCTCATCAGTCTCTTTTTTTGTGGGATTCCTCCCTCAGACATTGGAAAGCATCTCTGCGCCTTGTTTCAGAAACCATTTTGCAGCTATTTTTATACACTAATGTTATAGTGTTTGTGTTTCATTGCATTCAGAACTCTTAAGAAACTGTTCAGGGTAAAAACTGATGTTACCCTGTGGTTGTGGCCCAGCTTTATGTCATTCTGCCTATTGCCACAGCGAGTTGTGTAACTTTTGGGGTTTTAGCACATGTAAATGGCTTTACTGACATGAGTCAAATTCCATTAGTAGGGTAGAAAACAGCAAGAAGAATGAACGATAAGGTTAGCATAGTGCACAACAGAGCCATGTGCATTTATTATATTTTGCAGACTTGATTCTCTGTCATTGCAGTTTGCCATTGATTAAATGAAAAAAACACTAAAAGTGCTTATAAAAGGTCTTCAGTGCCTTGCTTTCCTAAGGAATTCAAAGTTAGAGACATAAACCAGACTGCAGCAAGCTGTAACTCTTCAAACACGTAACAAACCACAGCCTTTAATGGAGTATTCCATCTTGCAACGAATGAGACATATGGCGAGGGGATGAGGATGTTCTTACCTATTGACTGATGGATTTTTCTGTATAATATTTGCATCACTTTAGGTGTTTATGTCAAATAATGTCTCTCTCTCCCATAAAGCATTGGTGCTATTCTTTACATTAGTTAGTTAATAGCTAAACCTGTTACCTCAGGACTGCAAATAGCTCTAACAGATCATGTTGGAATCCTGTTTGTTGCGATTGTGTTTTAGCAACGAATGAAGTAAGTATTTGTACATAATCAAGCTGTAAAGTCATGTTTTGCAAACTTCTGAAAGCAGGTTTTTGTTTTGTCTGGAAGCACATAGTAGAAAGGTAGGAGGTAGTAGAAAGACAGGACAAGACTGAAGAGTCTGTTGGCTGTTGGGCATCAGTGTCCAGCCCTCTTCCCAGTGTGTATCTTTAGAATTTGTAAATTTGAGACAAGAGCATCCAAAATAAGTACAAACTAAAAAAAAACCCCTGTGCCTTGAAATTTGGATGTATTGGGCTTCGTGATCTACTCACGAGTGAAACAGAAATGGGTATTGCGTAAACATGTCAGGTTGGTTCAACTTCAAACAGATAATATATCTTCTGAGTCACAGATAGTTTATGTATTGTGACAATTAACCATGACTGATTAGGATTTAGTTGAGATTTCAAGACTTGTATTTCCTCTTCGAATTAACTGTTGACAGTCTGCAATGACCACCATCATTTTTCATCTCCACCTCTCTATATTGATTGTATAAAACTCGGAAGCTGCAGACATGACCCGGCTCTTTTATGAAAATATAGAATTGAGATGCGAGTTTTCAAATACGTCGTGCTAGTTCAAAGGAGGGACTAATCTGCTCTCTGAGTGCATGGTGAAAAAGAAAAGAAGCGATAGGCTTAAATAGCATCCCTCGGAAACATTTTCTAACAGCGGGAATACAAAGCCTTGGAAGGTGGCCTGGGGTAGCTGCGGTGGCTCCATCGCTGGAAGTGTGTAAGAACAGGGTAGAGACATCTTAGTGAAGAGTGCCATTGGTACGATTGATCCTGCATCGTGAGGAAATGAAGGAGATGGTTTTTGAAATCCTTACTGGACATCTTTTCTATAATTTGGTTTCTTACAACCATAAATTTATAAGAGACATTGTAAAACACTTAGCATACCATTTCAGAGGGTGTAGGTGTTTTTCACTTATATTTAGAACTTGACCTTACAAGACTGAAAACTAACTTTTTCCTTCTGACTTTTGTCCTCCGCTTGGCAAAGATTAGTTAAAAACACAGAGATGGAAAATATTTAAACTTTTAACTGGTATGAGCCTTTCTTTTTGTTGTTTGTTTGTGTGCTGCTTTCATTTGTGATGTCAGCTCCCGTCAGGGAAAAAGGTGTAACTAACCTGGCACTGCACAGAGTGCAAAAACACTTTTACACGGAAGCCCAAATAAACACAACCTGCCCCTCACTTTTTTTTTTTTTTAATCAGTAATGCTTAAAAAATTATACTGACAGACGTTTCCCCATCAGATACTAACAAGTTCAGATATACCATCTACTTTTGAATTTGTCCTTTTTAAACAGACACAGGCACCCAGAAATAACCAAGTCATGACCAAACTCTTTCTGATCTGCTACTGTGTGTTTAAGCTGCCTTAGAGTAGTTATTTACAGGGATTTCTAGCCCTCAGATCTGAATATAGAAAGGTATAAAATGAGTCCAAGGAAAATAAAAGGTTGGAATGACCTCACCCTGTGGAGACACTGTGTCTTGCTCAACTCAAGAAAGCTCTGTATAAGCCTGTGACATTTTAATTTGCACAGTTATTTTGCTACCATCAATGTATAGAAATGATCTCAGAAATGCAGACTAAAGAAAGATGGCTTTGGGTTTCTAGAAGAACGTAAAGGCATATTGATTGCTGCCTTAATATGCAGAAGACTTATTTGTTCCGATATTGAAAATTGGTGTAATGCAGACTTAATATGCTTTAGTTCATTTCACTTAGAAGAAGTCAGCAATACCAAGTGCTATTCTGTCACCATGCTGTTCTGCACTAATTGTTGCTGAGGAAAAGGTCATTTCTTATCAGTGAACTTCCTAATTTTACTAAGTTTGAAAACTTGCACCTTCTAAGCACATACTCAGTTTTCCTCTTGTGCTGAAACACATCAGCCAACATAAAGTTACTTAAAAGTAAGATGTGCTCCACCTGAGCCAGTTCATTATATTCTCCAGCCTCTACTAGTTAACTCATTATTAGTGATTCTTTTGCAGAGGACAACAGTGGTGGTGGTGATGTACTTGGAGATCATCCGCTTTGCAGATTGACCATGTTACCAAAGTTCTGGTTTTCTCTTCCCTGTGAAGAGATGCAGGTTGGCTGCTGGTAGCCCGGAATATTTTAAATATTTTGGTGACTTGCAGCTTGTCCATACAAGGTGTTCTTCAGAAGAGAGGGCTTCACTCTTTGTCCTTTGCAGTGCCTCCAGGAGCTTGGGAGATTTCTTCTTTTTAAGGTCAATTGTTTCAGTTTCTTCAGTCTGTAGTAAAACCAAAGAAAATTATCTAATTTATAATATAGTTTTGATGAGTTAAAATATGGATGTTAAGTGACAGGTATATTAGACAATAGAGTGAATTTTACATATAATGTGATCACCAGTTTATAGTCTTATAAAAGGGCATGTGATTCTGGGCAGCTGAAAGTGTTCAGAAAAACGCTGAGCTCTGTACAGAGGAAGCAGGGCTCTTCTTGACGGTCTTCGGGAGCTCCTCCTGGACATTAGTACTGCTCCCTTGCTGGCTGGGAGTCACGCTGGTTTGCCAGCTAATTTCACATGGTCTCAAAAATGGTTGTTTCTAGTCAGCCTGCTATCTCTTTTCCAAAACTGGGGAATTTTTGGCCCCTGAAAGCCTAGAAACACAGAAGTATGCAGTTAGATGAATACTGTACTTTCAAGCAAATTTTTTATTAGGTGTCTGACTTTAAAGGTTTTTTTAATGTGGTTTTGTTTGGGGTCATGTCCTGATATCATTGAGAAATACTTTGCTTAGACAGCAGAAAACATCATTACTGCTCCTACATATTTTATTTGCCTTGTATTGAATAGTTCTTTATTTCTTTTTTTGTAGTACTAGGTTTTTGATTGTCTCATCATTCTCTATGGACATCTAGTTCTCCATACGAAGCAAATCCGATGGCAGTTGTTTCCGAGGTGACCTCACAAGCACCCCTTGTCCATTCTTCATTCCATGTGAGTTACATCTCTTTCTTTCTGGAGCTGTATGGCTTCTCCCAACTTCATACAAACAGATTTTTTCTGAATAGTTGGCAAGGACCTTGCTTTATTAATGACCTATCTGGCTTCTGTTGAAGTAATGTGTTTTTCCCTTAAAAGTCTCCTCTACCGTAATAGGTACTAATGGGCTTCCTCGCTTGCCATCCAGCAGGGTCCTGGCCTGAGCAGTCTGCAGAGCGTGAACGCCTCTCTCACCTCTTGACGACAGCACCTTCAAACATAAGCTGGACGGACATCAGCTATCACTGTTTCAGGTGAAAGGCTCAGTCCCTGTAGGATGGGTGAAAGGGCATTTTTCGTTCACTCCCCATTTGCTGCTATAAAATAGAAACTGTAAATAATTTTTCACAGAACATCACTGGAAAAAACAGGATGTTTTATCTTGAATAATCAGTTGCCATGGTTTTGATTTGTCCAGAAGGACCCAGAAATGCTAAAGCCTGGCAAACTGTTGTTCTGAGTTCCAGCTAAACCGTTTTTGCTTACCACAAGTATCAAACCCTCAAAGCTGATTTACCTGTGTGTTGACAGCAAAAAAGTTGCTTGTTGTGTGTAACAGAGACAGCATGCGCGCCAGACAAGCAGAATCATACAAATGCCACCTAAGTAACACATGCAAATTAACTTTATTTTGCATATAAATTTTCTTGGTGCGAGAAAATGTAAAATCTGTCTGCTGCAGCATTCCTTTTATATAGAAGTAATAATATTTATTTGCTTACTTTAGTGACCACGCATGCTCACCAGCGCCTGCAAGACTGCACCCGGTTACCTTGAAGAATTGTGCACAGCCACAGAGGTGGGAAGTTTTTTCCTGAACGTGGGAGGTCTGAGGTCAAAATGAGAAAAAAAATCTTTCTGTAAATATCCAGGGATTCTGCTGCTCTAACACTTTAAAGACTGAGCTACTGTTTCCTGGGGCTTTCCTGTCTGTGTTCCCAAGGGTGTTGTGTGATCAACATACTGACAGATCTCACACTCAAACAGTGAGAATGTGTGATCAAGAATTTCACTGGTCTTCGGACTAACCTTTTTTGCAGGTCACAGTTTAACTTGCGATTTCCTTGATGTAGTAGCTTTAAGATTTTTCTTTGGGCAGATTTTCTTTGGCTGTTCTAGATGGATTTCTCAATCAGCTCTGTGTCTTCTGATGGGAAAGTGCTGGATTGAGACTGACTGACAGAAAGTGCTGGATTCAGACTCATTCCTTCACAGACAAGAAACAGCAAAGTCTAGCTTCCTTTCATGCCGTCACTTCTGCGTTGCAGCCTTCCTTTAGGCAAGCCCGAGTGGGGGGTAATAAGAACATCAGCCTCTAAAGGCCAGTGCGTTTGCCCAGTCCCTCTCCGGAATAGGATATCATAGCTCCTCTTTGCAGTTGGAAGATGATTCAATAATTCTGCCCCAAGAGTGAGTGGTAAAACTGTCTTTTGGGAGTTTAAAGAGCCTTTTCTGAAACTCTAGTGAAGTCCAGATGTCTCATAGCTTTTGTGATCTTGTGAGCAGTTTTAGAAGGAAAATCTGTGAGGGATAGGGCTATGAATCATCTCTCTATCCTGTGTCCATGAAGAAGAAATAAAAAACCCAATCCAAAAAGAGTCCATTAATTCTGGAATTTTCTGACCTATTTTGGTGCAAGCCCGTCTTAAAAAAAAAAAAAAAAAAAAAAAAAAATTAAACTACTCTCCTGATGAGTTTCTCATATTGTTTACTTTTGTAACGTTCTCTGTGGACTAGCAGCCAGAAATGACGTCCACCCCTCATCCAGCATCAGAGAATAAGACCTTCAGAGGAAGGAATGCAACTTCATAAATAGCAAACCACAGAGACTAATGGGGAGCAGAGGCAAACCCGCAGGTTAAAAATTCATTGCAAGAGAAGCCCATACAGCCACACTGCCTGAAGATTCAAAGATGATTTTGCCTCTAGCATTTCTTTTTCTCCTCTGCCTCTCTTGTCCTTTTTCATCATGTCAGCAGAGAAGAGTAGGTAAGTAATTTCAATTCTCTCTATATATTTTCTGGACTCGTATGTTTTCTGGACTCCTATGAAAATTCTGTTTTGCAGAAGGGAATGAGGAAGAAGGATAACATTTCAACTGCCTCTACTGAAGCCTAAAAACAATGTTTAGGGATTTTGTAGTTTCATATGAAACCTGAAGCTTAACTGTGTAAATGTTCAGTCTTAGGTTTTTCCTCAGCTCCCCTCCCGAGTAGTGAAGTTTTTTTAAGAAAAACGTTTATTCTAGGGCAACTGGAATTTTTGTCGTGTTTTGTAATGACCTGCAAGTGAAACTTTACATTAATCTGCATTTTGCATGCGATTTAAGTTAAAAAAACAGATCATACAGAGTGTCCTATAGCAGGATCCTGGGATATCCTCTCTGCTTGTGCATGTAGAGCTCAGGGAAGCCTTGACTTCTAGGAACGTAGCCGTGCCAAGCTCATTACAAAAGTCCCGCATCTCTGAAGAGCCCGTTAGGGGAATGCTCAACCCGAAGAGGCTCTGTGAGATGCGGCAGGCTCAGGCTGTGTACCAGAGCTTCAGGGGTGGGCTTGTGGGGACAGCATGAGTCCACAGAGAAGGATGCACAGTAACGCAAATGTCTGCAAGTGCATAGATTTCCTTTGGAAATAGCTCCCGAGTGTTTGAATCATTATTGTGAATTTCAATATTAAAAAAAGCCCCAAACTTTTCTTTTAAATTACATCTTGCTACTAGGGATGGAAAATTTTTCCCAGGAATAACGGAAGCTGCCTGAAGCCTTCATGCAGAGCTTCTTCAAAACCCCTGTTTGAAGTTAGAAACTATGTGCAAGATCTTTGTTTCGATAAAATAAGAAACATTGCTTTAATATAGTCTTTCTGTCTTAGAATGACACGTTTGTGGTACTTTCAATTGAGTTCCCAAACCAAAATGTATTGGAGAGCTTACAAATACTCAGAAAGTCCTCTTGGTTCTGTGCAGTGAAGATCCATGAGGCTTTGGGGCTCATTAGTCACACGAGAATGCCGAAGTTGTTGTATTTAGTCAGTAGTGTGGGCTCACATCCTGCCTTTGGCACTGGCAAATTCTTTACGCTCAAGAAGGCAGACCCCTACATCCAGCTAGTTTTCCCCTGTTTGTAGAAAATATTGCTATTTCCCCCTTCACAGAGCTTTACTTACATTGTAAGGCAAGGTGTGACTTCTGTTAGAGGATTGATTAATCTAGAATAAAATTAGAGAAATAAGGTTGTACTATCTCATGGCAGACAGGAGAACACCAGAGTGGAACTTTGTGTCCAATTGTTTTTAAATGGTTCGAGTTCTCTTAAAACTTACATAATTGTAGAAACAATGAGCTGTTTCCATTCATTCTTCTTGGGCGAAGCTGGAGCATAGACTAGATTTTTAGCATGTCTCAAAGGACCAGGCAAGCCTCGAGTCTAGCAGGTGGGAGGGAAAAGTCATGTTAATCTGCCCTAGATGACCTTGTAGGATGATTTATATCCTGTATTCAGCATAGCTTAAACAGGATTTTACAATGCTGCATGGATGAGCAGATGTATCCTTTGTGCCCCAAGCCACTACACGGCAATTTGAAATTGCCGCTACCTGAAAAAGAGCCCGTCTCCAGAAAGAAAAAAACTCTGTACCTTGAGAACAGGCGAGGCAACGGCTGATGTGCCGGTTTTCCACGTTCAGTGCTTGGCAGCACATTTGGGAGAGACTCAGCAAAGAGCCTTCCTTCAGTGGTGCCCTTCATAGCAGCTTCCACAGCACTGAATTAATAATTTGCTTCTTTTGGCAGCAAAGCCTTCCTATGTGTGAACTGCAGAGACCCTGCCAGTTCAACAGCTACCGCAACTGCCAGACTGCCAGGCCCGTTTGTTTGCTGAGGGGTAACCGTTACCTACCTGACGGGCAGGGCTGATTATCGCCATCTGAATTTGCCCAGGGCAAATTCTATCCTACGTGGAAGTCTCTGCTCTTTCCAGCAAGCTTCTAGTTAGGAACTGGCAGAGACTGGCGCAGAGGAATCTGTATCTTTAATATGAAGCTGAAGTTAATAGCATCAGTTGGGTTGTACTGCTAATGGCTTTTCTTTCTTTCCCAACCACTTTGGGGTTTTTTTAGGAGGTGAAGTTGGGCCAGAAATGCTGGAAGAGATGAGAGAAACTAACCGTGTGCTAATGGAAGTTCGAGACTTGTTGAAACAGCAGGTAAGTGAGAAAGGGACCTAATTTCTTATATGCTGCATAAGAAAGGTCACAGAATCTTCTGCCTTATGTGCCGAGTTGTGGAAGTGCGAGGGGACTTCTTTTGCATTAGGTGAAATGAGCAAGAGAATTATTTCTCTGGAAACCAGGACTGAGAGGTGGTCTCACAATTAGATCTGTAATTCTGGGGGAACGTGGGTTCATCTGAATTCCGAATTCTGCTGCTTCGAACTGTATCCGATGAAAAACAGTGTACATGGAGAAAGGGCTCTTAAAAAAAGACACGCACACACACTGGGTGTATATGTAACTGGAAAAACAAGTAACTTTTTCCTTGGTTTCGTTGGCTCATGAAATCAGTAGAGAGTCCAAACTTGGAAGATGGAAGAGACCTTTCAGCCATCCATTAGGGTCCTGGAAAGGGAAGTCATATGGAGTCTAAACAGTCTCTGCATTCACTTTTTCCTCTTGTTGTTTTAATCCTAAGCCTTTTTGGCTCCAATAGCTTCTTGGGGAATTTGGAACTTCTTGGGTGCTTAGATCTTTCCCCATTTTAACAAGGAGATGGTGGTTTGTCTGATCAACTCTCTTTTAAGTATAGAAAAAGGTTCCATTCTCCCTTTATCCGCTCTGGGAGCTGAGCGCAGGAGCCTCTGCCTGCCAGATAACTGGAATGGCAGACAGGTCTCTGTGCCAGTGCAAACTGGGCGGCCTCTAATCTGCAAAAACATCTGTTGCATTGAGTTACTCTCACATTTCAGGCTGCTGCATAAATGCCCAGTGTTTACTAGGAATCAGGTCAGACATGGCTCCTGGCAGCCTCGAGCAATGATTTCCAGTGTTCCCTTCCAGCTTACCACTGCTTCTCCATACAGGTTTTCTATTTGTTCTTTCTTTCATTCTTGCCACCTACTTTTTTTTTTTTTTTTTTAATCCATGGCCTTTTTCTCAACGGCGCAGGAAAACTCTTCCTCAGAAGAAAAACTTGCACATACAGCTGGAGAGCCAAGGTGGCAGCTCATAATTTCTTAGTCTGTGTAAAGATTTTCTAAAACTTACTTTTCCTTGATTCAGCATCTTGGGATGTTGGCAATAAGGATGGCAAAAGGCGTAACAATAAAGAGGCCAGATCTACCTTCAGCCAAAGACTGAAGGATTCTTGGTGCAAAGGAACCACGGATATTAGCAGTTCTCCGAATTCTCCCCTCTGCTCTCTGCTGCCCAGCTTCTAGCGGGAGATGTTCTGAGGATTTGGGCTAGATCTATCTCTGCATTAACTATTCAAAGTGCATGACCCCAGGCTGTGTTGGAGGGAAGAGGGAATCTAACATAGAATGAAAACTTGCTCTCACACATGGGAGCTGGCAGAGAGACACCAGTAGGGAGCAATGTAAATGTAAGCTTGAGACCAACGTGCTTACTTGTGCCTGTCCCATATTCCTTTCTTCACCAACGGAATAGCGTCTTTGCACCCCTGATGCTACAAATTATCTCTTCACAGAAGTAAGCTTGAAGGAGCAGGAGCCTAAAGGAGATCAGGGGAAGTTTGGAGGGAGGAGCTTTTGTGAATAGAGTCTAAATATCCTCATGGCAAGGGTATTAGGGCCAAAGAATGCCATAAGCAATGTCAGAGATTATTCATATATCTGTAAAAACAGCTCACAGGGGAACCCCTCCTGAATTTACCTGTGCGGTGCCTGGACTGCAGATAAAGCAGACCTCTCTAGGGCTGCTAGTTCAGCATCTTCTAGAGTAGAAGACACAAATAAGGTATATTTCTCTTTTTCTATGACACTTGTTTCTGTGTATTCAAGTCAAGTGCTTCCTGCATCTGTGACAGAACATTATTATTATTATTGAGTTAGCCTGTAGAAACACTACGGTAGGGAGGGATGTACAGCAGGGAATACAAGCCACCTCAGCTTCTAGAAAGCCTGCAACATAGACTTTGGGGTAAGAGTTAATTTGTTTATAAGTTGCTATGTCTTCTCAGAGAGACACCCTGTTTTCTGGCAGTGGGGCTATTAGTTTGCGTAGGATCAAAATTCAGCCTTTGGCTAACTTAAATCCTCTCCTTCTTTCTAGATTAAGGAGATAACATTCCTGAAGAATACAGTCATGGAGTGTGATGCCTGTGGTGAGTTACTGAGTCCTATATTCAACTGCCTCCTCTAAATCTGTCATACCTTTGTGTCCAAACAGTAGTAAAATGCCACCTGTGACCATCTCCCCAAAGAAAAAACTTGTTTAACAATTATACCGAGTGTCACGGGATAGTAATTTTAGTGATGTTTTTTT
>VXBO01015114.1:0-41149 GCA_013400135.1 Rhinoptilus africanus
TTCCAGTGCCCTATCCCACGATAGGGATATTCCCTATTCCTGCCTCTGATCATCTTCCTGGCCCTCTGCTGGACCTTTTCCAACAGATCCATGTCCTTCTTGTGCTGAGGACTCCAGAGCTGGATGCAGTGCTCCAGGTGGGGTCTCACCAGAGCAGAGTGGAGGGGGAGAATCACCTCCCTCGACCTGCTGGACATGCTTCTTTTGATGCAGCCCAGGATGCGGTTGGCTTTCTGGGCTCTAAGTGCACACTGATGGCTCATGTTGAGCTTCTCGTCCAGCAGCACCCCCAAGTCCTTCTCCTCAGGGCAATCTATATTTGGGGTATTTTCCTGTCTCCATTTGCAGCACAGAATTTGCCTCACGGAAGTGTTTTTGTGCATAAAGAGAAGTATCTGGGCCACTTCTTTTCTTCAAAATAAGTATTTGCTAGAATGAGTCTTCCACTGCAAAAGTGAAACAGCAGTTTGTCCCCATGAGCAGGTTTTGTCACCGTGTTACTACTGAGTGTGTTAAGAACAGGACTGGTATTGACTGATATTGTTTAAAATACACCGTTAATAGTCTAAGTGGATTTATCCAGCACATGGAGAAGGAAGAAGTGAGCAAAATTGTTGGCTAATTGAAAATAATATGATCCATTATTGACTTTCATTAGCTTTCCCAGGGGGCATTTCCTTCCAGTAAATGCTCCCAGCTAAATGAGGTTTAGTGAATTTTGCCTGTGCTGACAAGCATTACTAAATGATTTAAAAATCCATATTTATTTGAAAAAAGATATTGGGGATGGGTAAGGGAATAAAGTCTTCTATCTTGAAGAGAATACATTTTGGCCTTGGTTCTGCTGTCAAGGAAGTCAGCAAGAGCAGGATCAAATCATAAAGGACTCTTAATTAAGGAAGTGTGTTCCCTACAAGAGGTTTCTAAAATCTTTTCAAAGTAGAAAAATCGTTGTAGTAATGGCTGTAGATAATTAGTATAAAAACATGTGTTCCTTTTTGCCAAATGTCCCATTTACTCATTACTTGATATGGTAATATCATTGCTCTACTTCACAACGTGATTTATTAGTTACTTTTCTGGAATGTGACTTCTACCATAAGGAGGAAGTCCTGAGCTTGTGAGTCTTCTTTTAGGGAACTAGATATCTTATATTATCAATCACTTATGGAGAAGTAGGGGGAAAAATTCAAGACCCTTTTTCCTCTTTAGTTAATGCCCAATGCACATAACTGGTTTCGTGGCCCCTGGACCACGAATCCATTATCTATTCCTTTAATGTTTCTAATGGTGCTATTCTCTTCAAAGAGGCTAAAAAGCCTTACAAAATAACTTGACATGATTCTTACATTTTTCAGTCTCATGATCTGTTAGCAAAATGACAGCTGGCCATTGTAATTTTATTTTCCTTCTGAGAGAAGCCATCACACCAGGAACCAAGGCTGATGTCACTGTAAACCTTCCTGGGTGGGCTTTTATTTTCTGCTTAATGCAGTGCCTGGTATGTGGGAGTCCTTGTTGGTGTCTATGGCTGTAAAGTCCTATCATTATACCAAGTCTAAATAATGATGGAAGCTGTAAGCAAAGGCAATGTTTTCTGGTAGGAAAGGTGCAGAAGCTGCTGGTGTGGAAGGGAATTAATGTGATATGAGTGGTCCCAAATGGGGATGGAACTTAAAGAAGAAGTCCGTCCTTACCTGCTGATCAGTCTTCTGACTGTGGGCACTGGAAGGAAGCTGATGTCATGCAGCAGCTGGGACTGTGGCTCCACGTGCCTCAGGAGGAAGCGAAATGCAAGGCACAAGGGACTAAAGTACTTCTGGTGTAGCTGTAGCTGTGCTGAAAGTATACACTCAGGAGCACATGTAGACACACACATATAATGGCATTTTCATAATGGAGTTTGTAAAGAAGAGGGGTGATAGTAATTTACTTATTTATGTGTATGTCGGTGGAAATAAGAAAATATGACGCATGCATGTGACACGCTGATCATTCCCAAACAATTTCCAGTTGCTTTGAGAAAGGACATGCTATTACCTCAGTACTTCTAGTGTTAATAGCAGCAATATCTTCTAACCAATGTGACAGCCATGAGCAGAAGATGAAAGGAAAATACATTAAGAAATCAAGAGTTGACTGCAGGAGGTAGAATAATGAGTCAGCCATATGGGAAATTAAGGTTATTAAATGCTTGCCTGCATCTTACTCAGGGAGTTGCCTGGAAGGTTAGCAATGAAACCTGAAACTCTATGAAACTGGCTTGGTTTTATACTGCATTACAACTCTGAAAATCACAGCAGATTTCTCAAAACAGGCCACAAAAGGCCTGCAGGAAAGCTGTGTGGTGCCATGGCTCTTTCAGCCAGCAGAGACTAGAGCTGTAGGTCCAACAACTCAGTGCAAGCACAATGTGTCTCTGCTCGCCGGCTCTGGCCACGGTACAGCAGCATTTGCAGAGCCTGATGTGGGAGGCCCTGCTGATAGACCACAGTGCTGTGTGCTCTTATCCAAAGAAGTCATGAAACAGGAGCCTGCATCTAGACCAACTAGACAAAAATATAGAGTAATGAAATACTTGCATAAGCTTGAATGTGAGGCAATAAGACAACCTCAATAGCTTTTTTGTTCATTGGGTCCTACACCAGCATCTTCCAGTAACCTGAATCTGCTGGCTTCCAGTTTCTGTCATGGCTTTTTGGCAGACTCAGTTTCCCTTTCTCTCATGAGGGATGTTTGCTTTCTGCT
The DNA here is from genome assembly GCA_013400135.1 of Rhinoptilus africanus. Lineage (NCBI taxonomy): Eukaryota > Metazoa > Chordata > Aves > Charadriiformes > Glareolidae > Rhinoptilus > Rhinoptilus africanus. Next base: position 2,749 of record VXBO01015114.1, read on the forward strand.
GAGACCTAAAAGACTCTACCTTTGATGGGATAATGAAAACTAAACTAAAATAAACCCCTTCTCCTCCATGGTCAGAACAATCCTTAAAACTTTTCACATTCCTAGCCTATCTCTTTGACAGCCAAGTCTGTGGCCTTGTTCAAAAAGCCGTATCAGAACTCAGCAGACTCTGGAAAGATGCAGAAAGTAGGGTTCATTTTTCATGCGTCGGACATTTCCAGCAAAAATGTCTACCTCTAAAGCTGTTTTTTAGACTGTGCTCAGAGGGAAATCAGGCACTTCTTGGGAACAATTAATTTATTCCTGGAATGGGCAATCTGAAGTAGGTCAAGTGATCCATGGAAGCATCTCTTTCTCTCAGTTGACCACAGAAGATTAATCCCTCTCCCACCCAAGAGATGTTTTCAAATGAAACCCATCTGCTCTCATTCTCTCTGGATACATCTGTATTAGAAGTGTAGAGAAACATAACCTTTCTCCATGCAAGCCACCTTTGATTTGAAATAGTATAGATATGATCTCAGGACTCTGTGCCTGTTCTTTGAAGAGTTACTAATATCACCCCTCCCAAATTTATTAGGTTGGGCACAGCACAAATTGGCTTAGTTGCAGGTGTACATAAATTAGGATTTTGTACTACTCCGGGAAGATTTACTAGCACAGGTTGGCAGTAGCTTGAGAAATCTGCCTAGCACTTCACCTGTACAACATAGACTTAAATAACTTTTTGCTCCCTTCCTTGATTGTCCTTTCTCTGAAGACAGGTTAGAAGGAACATATCATAGTAGCCTTTAATTCTCTTGAACGAACATTTCTGATCAGGAGCAGCATTCTTTTACACTGAACTCAGGAGTATGTCAAGGTCAGACTTTTAGCTTTTCACAGATGTAAGCTCTTTTTGCAACAAACAGAGGACAGTTTTGAGCTTTCTTTGGCCATGGTTATATTACACTTTTTATTCTTAAGCAGATATTTTTTCTGAGTGTTTTTTTGTTAGGATAATTAATTTCTTCATAAACAACAGGTAGAGAACCTGCTGGCAATGAGTTCCTGAAGGCCTTGGTGAATGAGCCATACTCTCCTATAATATGCAGACTTCCTGCAGATTTGGGTTTATCCATTTCGTTTTCCATTCATGCTTATAGTATGGGAAAATAAAATCTCAGGGTTCACTAGTTAGTTGCATTTGTTGTCCTATTAGCCTATTGCCTGGGCTTGTCACAAGGGTAGATGTGTAGGGGAAAGATTTCAGCTGTCCCATTACCTTCAGCCGTTTGCTCATTGCACTGCTCAGCTCCACAGCATCATGATGCGCCTGCGGCAAACAAAAGGGCCCTCTTTTCCAGGTACATCCCAGGGAGTGGCTTTAACCCTAAGGAGCTGCTGTGACTCTCCACCTCTTGCTGTTTTCCTGGGTAAAGAGAGCTCTGTAAGCATGGATATGGCATGAGGGACACAGGCTAGACCTTCACCAGTCAGACCCCCCCCACATCTTGCGTGGAGGTGGGTGGGAGGTGTACCTCATTCGGATGTTTCACTTCGGAAAAGTGGCCCCTAATCTATGAGATATGATTTCTTTTCCTTCTTGGATGAGAGTACTGCTTATTTTATATATTTTATATTCTCTCATTGCCTCACTGTCAGTTCACAAAAGCAAAACTTTTAATGTAATCATGTGAATACAGATGCACATGTAAATATCTTAAAATAGTACATTCATGTGTCACTTTCTGAACAGTAGCATCTGAGACTTGAATTGTTAGTGCTTGTGCTTATAGTACTTTCTGCAGAAATTGGATGTACAAATATAGTCACTGCCTGAAGGTGACGTTTAATACCAACATTAAAGAAAGTTCCTCAAAACACCCTCTATTATTCCCTAATTTGAGAGAGTTCAATACAGCTTAAAAATCTCCATCCTCACTAAGTCTATTATGTCCTTAATGCAACTTCAAGAAGAGTTCAGAATGTGTTTCCCAGTGCTAGCTTAACATTTCTTGTTCTCCTGCAAACCACATAAAGGAAATAAAAGTCCCTACCAATAACAGACATGTTTTTCAACTCTTCATCTACTAACACTACCAAGAAGTAACATTTCAGATTATGCACACAATTGCATTTCCCTTCTGTCATTAGAAGTTTTCTGCAATAGGTGCTGACGTCTACCCAACTAGTGTTTGCGGGTAATGACCTTGTATGTATGAATTCTTATAAAAGTTCATATAAAGAAGAAGAGAAGGTATAATCACACTCCACACTGGTAGTCAACTGATTACAAATGCAAAAAGAAATTATCAGTAACAGTCTTTACTGCTGGTAAAGTGTTGGGTCAAATATTCTGTGTTTTGGTGTTCAACTGCAGAAGGACCTTATCACTATGACTCTGTCCTATCCTTCATTTCCTCTTTTTCAGAGGAAAATGATTCTAAAGTGCATTTTGAGCAATTTTTTTGGCTGTAAATTTAGTAAATCAAACTTCTCACACAAAAAATATCCTCCAGTTTTGCCCTTTGTTCACATGCACAGCTGTGAAGAAGGTTTTGATGCCAACATCAGAAAGCATGAGCTCATATCATGTTTATACACCAGAATGGCATCAAATGTAGGAAATTGCCTAGTTATTTCCTTTACTAAGTACCAAACATTATATTTATTAGTCATTTAATTATGATTTCAAAAATGAATTTGTAATGATGTAGGGAAGACAATATTAGTTAATAATTAGGGAAATGAGAAACCTGTATTTATTCAAATAAGTCCAGTCCTTCTGTTTCCTGGATGACAAACATTAAGGAAATATGATTTCATAAGGTATGCTCTCTTATTTTGGAAATATGGGAACGAATTATCCAACTGGACATGAAAAAAATTGGCATTTTAGTGGGGCTACATTATTCTGTTTATAGAAATTCTGCGTCATGAAAAGCACAAGCATTTTGACTGTGATTCACTAGAGTACATAATATTTTTACCTGTAAACATGTTAAGTAACACACTACAGACAATGAAACAAATGGAATATAAAATGCAAGTGCACATTTCATTGAATTGAACTCTGAGCAGTTAGTGAATACTATACATTCTCACATAAAACTCAACAATGCATTAGTATAATGCAATTTCAGTTCTTCATAGTGCTTATAGTAAATACTTTGTATGGAATATATGTCAATGTATTTTAAAATCCTTTCTTAAACCATAAATTTTCAATTTAATGCTATTTACATTGTTTTGCTATATGATACTGTTTTGAATTACACTAGTGCAATTACTTTTTAAATTAATACTTGCACCTAATGCTCACAAGGCACATTTTATTTCTGTTTAATCTCTGTTGGTCTAAATTCCTCATGGTTTATTACCTTTGATTCTACAAAAGTCATGCTTATCACATTTCCTAAATAAAATTATCAAGAAAAGAAATTTAAAATTTTCTTGCTGGTATTATTATTGTTCAAATAGAATTATAAAAATGACATTACAGGTAACTAAATGTATCACTTATCTTCAAGAAATTCTCTCTGTAAATATGGAAGTGAGCTACAATTGTTTGAAAATATACATAAAAAAAAAAATTACTTAACCAAATCCATTCATTGGCAATGAAATGAAAGAGTCCAAGTGAAGCAGTCTCAAGAGCTTCATTATTTCTACACTGAATACAGAAACAGGAAATGAAGGGGATGGTTATATAAATGAGTGTAATACTTTGGGCAGAATGAAATTCGCATGATTAGGCCAAATATTATACAAGTAGATCTATTGACTTCATAAATGGCATACAGACGTAATTAGGATTTCCCAATCCTTGTTTATTAAACTGTCCCCAAACTAGAGATCTGTAAACCAAAACCCCAAATAGTGAGATGAAGTCTGGTAATTTGCATGTGCATTTTATATGCATGCTAGAAAAAGTCATGTTTAAATTTAGATTTTAAAAGGGACTTTTTTAGAGATTCTAGAGGAATTTAAAAGTTTTTAAAAACTTACATATTATGATTTTATGTATGTATACTTATATCATCTATGTACATGTTTTAATTAAGTTTTATAAACATGTTGCTAAACATGGAAAGAATAGTATATGAAGCAAACTCTAATTAAACACTATCATTGCTGAATTATTTTCTTTTTCAGGTAGTTTTTTGATTTATATTTTTTTTTTTTAAACTCCATAAGTGTATTTTGGTGATCCTGTCCACAGAGGGATACATCCTATACATGAATTCCATAGAAAATACCTATACAATTATATATTCATAAAAGTAGTCAGATTTTCTGTCATCTCTGACTTGGGAACAAACAGTACGAAGTGCTCATTAGTTGGAACACGAGGATTCAATAAAAAAGTGGAGTTGGCTAGTGGGCAGCAGTTCCAGTACATAACAAAATGTTGAAGTTTCAAAATTTGTTTTTATTCTGGGTTAGAATGAAAAAAGAAACCATGCAAGCATTTTGGAAAGGAAATCTGTCAAAACACTCCTTTCTAAATTGAAAAGGTCTGTTTTCTTAATTTCTTTTTCTTTTTAAATGAAAATGAGCCTTGGCTGCTGCTGAAAACTGTAGTGACCCAGTGACACCTCTGCAAAATACGGGCCTTGGCAAAACATTGTAATTCAATAAAAATAAAATAAAAAGTGAAAGTGTATGGCATTAAGTATTGCAGCGACTTCTAAGACAAAATAAACAGCACAATCTCGGTAATAATGCTTATAAAATGGCAATCTTTTAAGTGTTACAGCATCTTGGGTTATGACTTTAAATTAATGACCTAAAAATTATAAACTTAGAATCTTTTTCTACTTTAAGGAAAGGTTGGATGCATCTGGGTAGCACAAACACAGTTCATAATTTCCATTCAATTATTTGGTCAAAATACGAATGCTTTTATCATCAACTTTTCCCACATAGGGATGATACTGCTCAGATATAATCACAGCATGATGAGAAGAAACTTATTTTATGACTTTTTTAGCTCTGCTAAAGTGCTTATTCTTTCTAGTAGATCAGAAGCCATTAATCACACTAAGTTAGTCACTGAAATCTGCTCACCATTAGGTACACCAGCTCAGCACCCTCCTGTAAAGAGGAAAGCTTTCCACTAATATGTTCCAGCAGTTTAAATGCTCTTCATGGTGTCAAACAACTTTAGACAGGTAGCACATATAATTTTTCATATTTCTGATCACTTTTAAGTAATGGCCTGAGGAGCATGCTGTCCATATGTGTGGATTCAGCTTTAAGTCCCAAGGTCTGGTATAGTCCTTGATGAAGGCAGAGCCCTGTGGTGTTTGCTGTGTATGAAGGCACTCAGGGGTCTCATGCTAGAGTTCAAGTGTTGTCATGTTCGGTCCACAGCACTGCACTCAAATTCCAGCTGAACATCTCATGATGAGGATGTTGCTGTCCTCAGGTACACATAGGTTCCCCATGAGCAGAGGAGACCTCTCTCCGCAGGGAATCCAGGAACCTCGGGACACTGCCTCCTAACTTGCAATTCTAAATTAGGTGCCTAAACCTAATCAGTGAGACTAACTGTCTCTGATTCCCAGCACTTAAAAAACCCCACACACATACACAAAAACATGCAGATGACAACAACAACAATAACCAAACAAAAAACCCTGCATACTTCCTTTCTTGTGTCTTTCCCCTTGGCACTTGGCCCCTAACTGAAACAGCAGAAGGCTAAAAAAGCCCTTGGCTGATCCCATGCAATGATTCCTTCATCCTCTTTGCTGGTGGAGATCTCCTTTTTTTTTTTTAAACTGGTGAGACAGGATAACAACACTCAGTCTGCTTGAAGATCCAAGTAATTTATCATCTCATCTCTGTGTGTATCTGCTACAAAGTGCTTCAAAACTGCAAGGGTCCCTATCACCACAGAAATTTCTTCCTAGTCAATCTAATCTGAGGTGGTCTTATACTTTCAAGTGAGGGGGATAATAGCTTTTAAAACTATTCTTTGGAAGGAATCCCCTCAACTGAGTTTGATAGTGTTCACATCTTGTATATAAATCATGGTCTTTGTTTAAATCCCACTATCCTTTTGAACATGGTCATTACACCAAAGGGAGACACATGAAGAGGAATACAAGTTGCAGTGTGATCACAGCTACAGCTCACAGCCTCAGCAGCAGATCTACAAAGCATTTTACAAGAACCAAGCTTCAGAATCATTTCCTCTTCATCCTTTAGTTCAAAGACATTAAGGGACTCAGACCTCATCTGTTCTTTCTAACCACATACTCTTGTGGGCTACTTTAAGCATTAATGTTTCCCTTTGAAATTTGTAGCCTTCTTCGTATGCATTTATGTAATTAGTAGCAATGATAAGAGTTCACATTTTTTAAACCAACAATAGATTGAAAGTGACCTTCATCACATATCTGACATATTTTAATGTGTTTAATGGATGCACAGCGATACCCTGGTCTTAGCTTGAGAGTGGAGGGTTAAGTTGGGTTCTTAGCGGTTCTCTTTCAATATATATGCTTTAGAAGTTGTGCTTGTATAAATCACATGAAGTATTTAATATTGTCCATCCTACAGAATAGGAAGATATCATTTCAATCTATGTAGAGCTGAGGTGAGCCACAGTCCATTGTGAGCTAACTGCAGTGGGAGTATGTCTGAGAGAGGTTGGAGTTGTTACTGCCCATATGAACTACAAATCACTTCCTAGTAAGAGAAAACCACTGAACAGCAAGTCATGAAACTAACATATTCTACTCTGATTAAGCTATGCTTGTGGCAAGATGCTGGTACCTAGTGAAGGTTGAGCCCTAGGGAATTCCATAACCAGAGTGTATTTAGACTAATTTCTGTATTTAGCTGTGACTGACAATACCAGTTAACCATTTTTCCATTGGTGACATTGCAGGGAGTCTTGTATGTCATCTGGCTGCATCTTTATATGCATAAAATTACCATAAGACAGTTCTCACCTGTGCATTTCAAAAAAAAATCATACACCCCCTGCTCAGAGATATCACAACCCTAATAGCTCCCATATAATGAAAATGCTGGGGCCCAAGAAAGGGATTTAAGATATTAATTCACAGAGTTTAAATGGGAGTAGCCACCAACACTGAACCCAAAATCTCAGTTCTGAAGAAAGTATTTTAACGTTTACAGCTGTTACAGACAAGCAATATCAACTCTGTTGTAAGATCAAATAAAATAGGAATGTAATGGCCGTACTAACTCAGGCCAGGCTTGAAAGCAGGGTAGTGCCAAAAAGCTCCTTGAAAAATGTTTCTTGAGGAGAGAAGACTGCCTGGTGTTGAAGGAGGGCTAGGGGAGGACCACAGAGTCCATGGCTCTTCCTAAAAAGATACGGAATCGGTCCCTCTCCCTGACTCATGCTGGAGCATATAAGCAGAGAGGTCTGGTGGACTTACCTGGAACATGAGGAAAAGAATCCTCAGGAATACGTATAATATTATATATTAATATATAGAAAGCTTAAATTAAAATTAAACATTATGAGTTTAAACACACTATTTCAATTTCCTGACTGACAGGCCTTTAAATCATTGCCTTCCAAATGTCATGTGATTAAGACATTGCTAATATGCTCAGCATTTTTAATCTACTAAAAAAAAAGCCACTTTGCATTAGTATTAGCTTAGTAAGAGTCCAGTTTATCCTTCTTATCCAGCTGATACTAAGTTGATACTAACTTCATTTCTGGTGGCTCTAAATCAGAGCAGGAAAGAGAAATTTTCAAATAAAAGGAATGACTGCATAATTGCAGATCATTCCCTTGCGTCTTTGTCTTGTGACTGTTTAATACATTTGAGGAGTGGGAACTGTGCAGAAGGATGAGTAGTGGTTGAGGATGACACAGATTGGAGGTAGGAGGAGGCACAGATCAGCAGCTCTCTGGGTGGTGGTTGTCCTGCTGTGCCAGCTGCGCGCCCTGGCTCAGAGGGGTTATGGCTTCTGAGTCACAAGGGGCTGGTGAGCAGCTTGACTATGGTGTTGAAGCCAAGGATACATCACAAGACAAATGGCAGGTCTGGCATAGATGCTGCTGAGGAATCAAAACTTTTGTCAGTGGCAGAAGATGATCCCACCAGATCTGCTGAGGCAAACACATCTGGGTTATTCTGGTTATGAGCTGTCCTACGGCCCCCACAGCATCCGCGCAGCAGAGCACGAGGCTTGCCGGGGGGCGGTGTCAGCAACACTAAGAGCACTCCTCCTCTTGCCTACATGGAGAGCAAAATTTGTCTTGGGTTTATGGCCATTAAAGCATGGCTGGTAGGGCCATGGCTTCCTTTTGGGTTCATGGGACTCTTAAGCAATAATGCCGTAAGGAGGGAGTAAATTGTGTTCAGGAGTTACCTAAATATTATGCAGACTTTTAGAAAGAATACTGTTCTTTTGCCAGTACCCATTCAGAATTTGTGGTGGTTTAAGTCTTGCTTACCGCAGTATGTGACTAAATAATGTCATAGGCTGCAATCTACAATAAGTTGTAAAAGATCTACTACATTATCAATGTTACAATGGGTTTAGAAATTACACATATGTCCATATATATGAATATAAACTATACAGAAAATGTGTCTATATGAAAAGAACAAAAAAGAAATTATATAAGGTCTTGGTTACATCTACTTAAATTTCAGGAATGTCACACAGCAGTAGGCATGGAGAAGAAAGCAGCTATATAAATGATTTTCGTAGCTTAGTTTGGAATGATTTTTTAATCAGTGAACAAAGAGCTAATCATAATGATGTTAATAGACACATAAATGTCTGTTTAAGCTTGTAGTTATTGCAATCTTTTAGGTAATCAGCTAAATTCATGATCATTGAGAATGGAACTTGAAATGCAGTTAGTTCCTAATAAGGTTATGGATTCAACTTCGCATCTGGAAGAAAAACCAGTGTGTTGCTCTCTCAAAAGCATTTGATTGAGCAAGGCTTCTGGTTTTCTGCCTATGCATACTGCTAAGCTTTCCCCCACTTCCCTTGGTATGTATATTCTTTGAATCCCTAAAGAAATTATTTAAAGTACTTCCTATGTGAATGCTAAATCTTTTTCCAGGGAATTTAAATGGCACTTTTAAAGCACTTTTTCCATTCAGTTTCCATGACCAGATTAACTTGAATATTAAAATATACAGTGCCAAAAAAGGCATAGATTCCCAAATTAAGACTAAAGCAGAATTAGATGCCTACGTATGGCATAAAGGTCTGGAAACTCTTCATTTAATTGCCTTCTAAAGTAAAATGTTTTTAACTCTGTAGTTACCTTGATTTTGACCTTAACATTTTTTAGATGCCTAGAATTGCAGCTCTGTTCATTCCTAACACCACAGTTGTGTCCACAGCACTAAGTACTTGGAATTTAATTAATGTCCAGGCTTAAAGGATATCCCAAAGTGAAGCATTTCTCTTCTCTGAAGTCTGGAATGGATTTATCCAGGAGGCATTTGGACAGCAACAGAACTGTGCACCTGACAAAGGTATCCGAGATTGTCACTGTAAGACCTCACAGTGTTTGAAATTCAACTCTTCTCTTTCTTGACTGAATACCTTATTAAACAAGACAGTCTCTCTTGCTCTCTCACACACATACACACACATACTTTTTTACAGTGACCAGTGGTATACCATAAATTCCTTTTTTTTTCTGTTTTGCACAGCCTCACCAGGAAGCGTCCTTCACTTCTGCTCCAGAAGAAATTGATAGAAATTGATAGAATAGACAGCAATTGATATTAGTTAGGATGTATTCTTGGACAGTTGAACATATGGAGCTGAAGAGCCCATGGCAACTCCATGGCATTTCAGACCAATGTTTCATCTATTACTAAGATGTTCAGTAAAGGTGACAAGATAGGAGAAACATTGAAGAAAGCTCTCTTGTAGCAGTTGCAATGCTTTTACAAGAAGGCTGATCAGTCAATAGTATTAAATGTACTTGCTTTTATTTGAGTATTTTACCCCTTATGTAGTCTCAGCAATGCTGGCAAAATATGGACAATTTTTTATGTTGTGAACAAAGGCAGGAAAGAATTTTTCTGAATGCTGCACTGGAAAAGAGCAGAATAGCGTAAGTACTGCTTGCCTTTTGAAAAAAAGACTAATGGGGCCTACACTGGGAGGGAACCTGGTGTGAGAATTCACATGGATTGGGGCACTTCCTAGAAAAACTGATGATGAGTATATTGACCTCAACAGTTTTCATCACATCCTCAATCAGGGTGACTGCTCTCTGAGAACAAAATTCAGTACATTGCTTGTTCCGAATGCAAGCTTTAGGCGCCAGTTTTTCTCAGATGTCATACAAGAAAGGAAGTGGTTCTGCTTTTCACTAAGAGTTTCTCTTTTAAAAATCTGTGTTTTTCAAATTGTATTTTTACATCACTTGTCCTTTTTAGTGAGACAAAACTGATGAGCTTTTTTTGACTTGCAGTCACAGAGTTATAAAATAATTTAGGTTGGAAAGGACCTCTGGAGGTTGTCTGGTGCAATATCCTCTCAAAGCTATCTTCAAAGTTAGATCAGGCTGCCCAGGGCCATCTCCAGTCAAGTTCTGAATATTACCAAGGATCGAGTCTGTAGCCTCTTTGAGGAACCTACTTATCTGTTTAACCATGCTTTCTGTTAATTTTTTTTTCTTGTATCTAGTTAGCGTTTTCCTTGATGCATCTTCTGATTAAAGGTATAGCTCACATCCTATTGCTGTGCACTTTTGAGATGTATTTGTCTCCTCCTTTTTTATAACTTCCCTTTTGCCTTTGTATGGCTGATAACAATAATTAGATCTTTTCTTAGTCTTCTCTTATCCAGAGAAGAGAGCTAATCTAAGCAAAGCTGGCTCTCTCAGCCTCTCCCTAAAAGGGTTTCAGCCCCTAGTCATCTTAGTAGCCTTTTGCTGGACTTTCCCTGTTTTGTCCTTGTCTGTGAGTATCTACTAGGAAAACCAAACCTGAACAGAGCGTTCCAGGTGTGACCTGATGAGTGTTACATGAAGGAGAATAACTACTTTGCTTGATCTGATGGCTGGATCCTTGTTAATGCAGCCCAGTATGCTGCTGGCCTTCAGTCCTCCAGTGGCACACTGCTGGCTCATCCTTAACTCGTTGCCCATTCAGAGTTCCTCAGATTCTTTTCTGAAAAGGTGCTTTCCAGACAGATGGCCCCCAGAGTAAACTGCTGTACGAGGCTGGTCTGTGTCAAGGGTAGAACCTGGCATTTGTTCTTGATGAGCTTCATGAGTTTTGGTCTGTCTGTTTCTGCAGACTATCAAAATCCTCTGAAAGGCAGCCCTGCCCTCCTCTGTGTTGACCAGGTTGTGCATTTTGATGTCCTCTGCACCTTTGCCTAGGGTGTATTCTATTCCTAAATTCAAGTGGTTCATAAGATCTTAAAGAGTATCAGACCCTTATTAGCCCCCAGTGAAAGCCAGTCACAAGTGATGAGTCACTGCTTGGACTTCAAATCACTGATCACTACACTTTGAATCTGATGGTTCGGACAGTTTTTTACCCACCTGGTAATCTACCCATCCAGTCCATAGCTCCCCAGTTTGGCTACAAGGATATTACTGAAAGACATGTTGAAAGTCTTCCTAAACTCCAGTTAACTGCTCCTTCTTTGTTCACAGAATCTTCTGGCTGGAGGCAATTAGGTTAGTCAGGCATGATTTGCCCCAGAAAGTCCATGCTGGCTGTTCCTGATCGCCACCTTCTTCCTCTTGCTCTCACCTCAAAAAGAACTAGCTTTGTATTAATTTAATTAATGTCTAGAATTCGGGCTGTCCCTTGAAGGTTTCAGTTAAAGATTCCCTTGTGATTAGTTTACTTGTCTGTCTCAGTCTCATCTAAGCAAGAATCAGGCCTTCTGTATGAGAAAACTTGCAGGACATGATTGCACAGGCTGCTTTAGAGAGGGAGGTCTGACGTTCATGAGGCTGATAGACATTTTCTGAGCAGAATGAGTTTCTTTTGCTATGATGTAAGTATGTAAGGTGAAAGGCATTTGAAAATCTGACCCATAAAACCATTAACCATTTGATATAATGACAAAAAAGTAAAAATGGATGAAGAAGTCCTGCTAGAGTCAGTACAATCACCTATTCAGACTCACATATATGCACATTTGCAAGCTGCAAAAGCAAAGCCTGAAGACCTTTCTGAGGGAAACTCATATGAGCAATAGGACATGAGCAGACTGAGGAAGCTCAGCTTTATTCTGGTAATTGCTGTACAAAGCGCTCTTCCAACAGAGGCCAGTCTGTGAACATATTAAATGTATCAGTAATGTAGATTGGCTGCAAATCAAACCATTTAATTGCTCATTACCTTTAGTAAATCACTGAGATATGCGCTAAGTAAATCTGTTCCTAGCAGTAAAAGATTTATAGGGCAGAGGGAAGAAGGCTAATAGGACTAAATCCCCCTTAGTACAACTACCCAGTATAATCCATCATCACAGAGTGGGGTAGAAGCTGTGCAAATCCTTCCCTAATCAGCACTGAAATCATGCCCAGATCTGTCTGGCACATATCTTTAGGCATCCATCTTGTCTTTTGTCATGAAGGAAACAGATTCTTTCTCATGATTTGTATTTCTTTATCTAGGTAACTTGTACTCATTGATCATTTTACTCTCTCCCTTACCAATTAAGCCTTACATTTAGAGCAGTACGCCCTACATTTTATGTATCTCCATTGTCCCCATCTATTTGAATATCTCACCTGCAAAATGCCATACTGTATTGTGGAATTAATGACAAAATATACAAGACAAGTATAAAAGTTACAAGATTTGTTGAGGTTAGCAGTTGAATGAAATAGCAAAGACCTAACTGTTGAACTCCCATAACTTCATATCCTTTCATCCTTCCTCTAATTTCCTGTTCCATCTGTAGATTAAAGAGTTAGAAAATGTTGGAGGAGGAGTGACTAATCTGTTTTGACATTTTGCTATGTGATTGTCTTTTGCCCCTTGGCAGGTAGAAGACAAAGCACAAAGCTTGTTGGGAAAAGGATACTGCAGTCTGACACAATCTGCACACAGAGAGCTGGCAAATACTGTTACGTTCCTGCTGAGGAATATCAATATCAATGAATTTCTTCTTATTGCTTCTTATTATTAGGGGAGAATTCAGTGTGATTAGACATATGAAAGTGCTGTATTTTATCTGGATTTGGTGTTTTGTGTTTGCCATTACGTACCACTATAAACTCCATTTCATGGTATGGTCTAAAATGGTCAGTTTAGGAGGGCCTAGATTTATTAAATTTATTTATACTGCCAAACGCTTTATATATATTTTTTTTCTTCTGATGAAATAAAGCTATGGTTTATCCTTTTATTGCCAGAAAGTCTGTGAATTCAGTACTGGATCCACTTAGGGATTTACAGATCCAAGACAGGACTTTGGCAGACCTGAAGCATCTAACTGAATACCAGCTGCAGGCCCCCTCAGTGGAGACCCAACATTATCAAGACCAGAGTTCACACAGCACTTCCCTGTACAACTTGACCCTTCCTGAAATGCCCCCAGTCCCGCTCCTGTGCCTGCACAGGATTTTCCATACCAGGCAGGCTGGTGCCTGAGCAGAACAGGGATTCAAAAAACAGCGTAAGAGTAGTTTTCAAACCTCCCATGGGGGCTGTGTCCCTGTGCAGAGTGAGGGACAAAATGCATAAGGCTGCCTTCGTGTTGGCAATTTCCACATGCAACAGGAGATGAGGAGGCAAGAGTTGGTGCTTCCCAAGGTGACTCTTGCAACATTCCATGGCTCCTGAATGCAGCAGAGTTGGTTGGAGAAGGATGGGGGTAGATGAGCTGATCAGATGGAGGTGAGGGGGATGAATTTAAATTTCCTCAAGCTGGGAAGGCAATCTGTTCAGGCTTCCCAGTTCCCCAGGCACTGCAAGGACTCAAGTATCATGCAAAGCAGAGGTTACCTCAGACTGTCTGCAAATAAAACAACACATCCCATTTAGTCCTTTGAGTGAAAAACATCGTCACCAGCCTTCACCAGAAGAGTGAGGGCTGCAGCCCTGAGCAGCTGAAGATGCAGCCCGAGCACAGTGTCCCAGGCTGAAGGCAGGACGAGGCACTGGAGGTACCCCTGTGCTCAGCAGTTTCTGCTGCCAGCCCTGGCAGAGCCCTGCTCGGTGCGCAGGGCTTGGCATCCTGCTGCCAGGGCTTCCAGCACTGCCTGTGCCCCGCAGCAGATGGGCACCTCACAGAGCTGCTGCTCAATGTAGTTAAAAGCTACCCCACCTATTTTCATTTATTTTCTTTTGCTTAACTGGACAGAGGCTTTATGACCTCTGAGAGTCTAAATTGCTCCGTCCAGTAAATTGCTGTTCGTGTGAGAACATTAAGGACTTTTAATTATAAATCAAAATTACCACAGGTTAAGAGAGAGAGACTTGAGGAAGCTTTGATGATTCTTGTGTCTGCTTCATACGTAGGGATAATCCTGATTCAGCAGCTGGTGGTGTTGAAGACTCATTTACATGAGCTTCAATATATTAAATATCCACTCTTGTAATTTTTCCAATGAAAGCCAGGTTTGGCTGGTTGTTTTTCTTTTTTTAAAACCGTGTTTGCTCTTTGCCCATTAAGAGGCAAAGTCCACTTATCTTGGGCACGTCTGCACAGAGGTACCAACAGCCTTGATTTAAATGTTAGTCTGTCAAAACCAGGTAAAAACTTAAGTAAAGACTTCCCTCATAGAGGACCAGGTGCTGTAGTTATATTACAACATTACTTGACTTGATGATAGGTTTTCTTAATATTGTGACTGTCAGTATAAGTGATGAGTAACAATTGCTGCACTTGGATGGCAATCCTTTTAGCATGAATTTTAAATCTGAGATTATTAAATGCTTTATGCTTCTGTTAAATTTTCCCTTGTAATTGTCTGGGACACACAAAGCAGAATACTGTTGTCCAAATGTACTTGTCATCATTTTTCCAAACAAGCAGTGATGTCCCAAGTCATTAAATGACTTAAAGACCATAGAATTATTTTTGAAGAATATACTTTTTCTCCCATTACACTCTTGTTTCTGACCTATGGCATCACAAGATTGGCTGTATCTGCAGACAGGCATTGTGCTATTTACAGGTAAAACCTGTGCAAGTTGACAGCAAGAATTTTGGAGACAGGGGCCAGGTTAAACAACACTGACTGAGTACCTGTACCTTTTGCCAGTTTGTCAGTGAAGACAAACACAGACTGTAAACCTAGTAATTTTTTTTCCTGACCACACAGAACAATGTCATGGTTACAATTTAGGGAAGATTTTGCTTGGATTGGTCATTGAAATGGTAGTCCTCCTCCATGGGCAGAGGTTAGGAGTAGTTCTGCTGTCCTCATTCTCCTAGGCAGGGTAAGTGAAGGGTGATGAATGGATGACAAGGGAGATGTGCTCTAAGTCAACGTTCCTTATAGAAACTCTTATAGAGAAAGGGTTGAGCCACTGACATAGATCTTGGATGGGACAGAAAGATGGAAAAGGGGAACAAGGAGAGAGGCAACTAGGTTGACTGAGAGACACGAATGCGAATCTAGGTTAAATGTTAGGGTCACACACTCTAATTAGGAGCTAATCGAGGGTGAGTGAAAGGAAGAAGGCATGATGCATTCCCGAGATCACTCCATTTAAATTAGGAGCAAACAGAGTCAGTGAAAGGATGAAGCCATGTACTGACAGAGATGTGGGTGACTCAGTCAAGTACATGACTCTGGTGCTGGGAACTCTGACACTGACTCTTCACCATGACCCTGGGCAAGCCCCAGCTTTTCTCTGGGTCATGTCTGACATCTGAGTAAGCAGATTGAGCTCCCACCACAGCCAGTGCAGTTGTATTTACATGTGTTAATGTCATATTTCACAGAATGCTTCATTTTATACATCTGTAAATGTCTGGATTTTTAAGAACAGATGCCAGAATACCAAATTCTATGAAGAACTTCAAGCTGGAAATACCAAATTCAGAAGGGAGTGAGAGGGAATCACCCAAATAAATTTCACTCTCAGAACTACCTACAGGACTTTTTGTGCTAGTTAAAATCACTGATCTTGTTTTCAAATATACACAGCATCAGTTACCTGCTCTGTAGTGAAGTGCCTCAAGCACTCAACACCTCTATAAATCAGATCATATGTTCCCCTTCTGAGATGTTAACAAGTCATTAAACCCAACTGTGTAGTCTCAGATCAGCTGGCTATTCTGCTTTAATTAGTTAGTTCCCACAATTTTAAAATTTTTTTCCAAATAACACTGTCTGTTGTGAGGATCATTTCACTTACATATGTTGCTGTTGTGCCTCTGAATCTGTCTACGTGTCCAAGACAGCACGGAGCACAGCAGAAACCTAAATCTAGGCATGACAGAGCTCACCACTGTGACTATACACTAATTTATGGGGAAGTGATAGTATGGCTACAATTTCTCTATCTCTTTTCCCAAAGACAACATTTATTTTTGCCAGCCAGGGCATTTTCATGTAAGGAATTCCCTTCTGTAACAGGGACCTAAGAGATAAAAAAAATTCTCTGTCTCTCCAGCTTGTTACTTGTGTCATATATTTTTTGTAGCTTTTAAGTCTTAAATTTCCTTGGCAATGTTGGGCATGGCTCCTGGCACATGTCTATATGTGGCGTGTGCCTCTTCCGATGGTTCTGAGTTGCAACAACATAGATGACATGGGTGTCCTCCAGTCTTCCATTCCAAGATCTGTAATTAGTTCAAATTGGTTTATTTTTAAAAGTGTGTAGTGCATCCTAATTAATACAAATAAGTACTTTTCTAGCTTTCCAAGCTTAACTGAACTAGATGCAAATAATTCCCAACCCAGGGCAAGATCCTATTGGCATCTGGACTAGTCTGTGTTGCATAAACACACTACCTTAAGAAAAGAGAAGCTAAGTAAAATAAATAACATGAAAAAAAAAAAAGGAAACTCAAACTGTAACAAAGTAGTGTGCTTTTCACAGTTATCTGAACAGCAGAATAAAATTACTGTATTCCCAGAAACTAAGTTCACATAGCTATAAGAAAGCCATCACAGAGATGACTAAGTGCTCAGTGTGTGAACACTAAAAGACAGTGATTCCCGAATTGACCATCAAGGAAAAAGGATATCAGAAAGGAGGCAACTTGGCAAAATAGAAAAGCATATAAAGTGGTGAACTGATATGCTTGAGTCAATGAAACACTGAACACAGCTGACTACCATGCCCAAGGGACTAGCAGGAGTCTGGACGGTTCTGGTGACTCATTCTGCATATGTACAGGGTCAGCTTAGGTGGAGATCCAAGAATGTTAACATTTCCCATCTTTTTTTAATATTAGGATTTGCTATTTTTCATTGTCTGCTTCCTTTCTTCAGCACAGTATAAACTTTACATGCTAAATTCTAAAGACAATAGCAGTTCAGCTTTTAGCTCTGTGAATTTTTTCTCATTCAGCAAACTTGTCAATATACATGGACATCAGTATATGCAATGTTAACATGCACTAAAGTGCTGGACTTTCAAAGAATTTGTGGTATATCACAAAGTAAAAGCTATTGATATTTTCATAACGCTAACTTCAAAAGCAAATGGGGTTTGCCTTCTTTCATTTTTGACACAAACCTGAAATTCAGTCCAGACAGTTTCAGATTTGCAATTCTTATCTGTTTACAATGAATAAGCACTACTTCTTGGAAAGCTTCAAGTAGAACAGTGTTTATAAGATTCATAAACTAATTCATGGGGTTTTGGCAATCAGCACATGAAACTTACTAGTTTTACACAGATCAGTCTGAAATCAAGAAAGATTTGGAATTTTTGGCTGACTTTTGAACGGAAATTTGCATTTGTTCAATTGTTTTCAATTTAGTATTTTTTTTCTCTAAGAGCACCAGGAAGGAGAGCAGACTGCTTGCTCAGATGCATGTAAACATTTTCAGGTGATATTTGCCACTGCCTGCTGCATGTTGAAAATCATTTTGTACTGCAGAAAATAAAATTTTTTTGAGTTACAGAAAAAAATTTGCCAGTTCCTCAGAGAGAAACAGGTGGGATTTTGTAAAGTACGGAAAGTTCTGCTCTAACTGCTCCACTGCAGTCTGCAAAAGCCCACTGACATCCAAGGATGGAGAAGTAAGCTAATGCTGAATACATTAAAAATCTCGCCCAGCTTTGCACATTTGTAATTTTGACACACTGGCAGCATCCCTTGTGGTGATGGAAAGAGAGAAGAGGTTGCCAGGAAGTTACAAGTTTATTTGTGTAGATGTTTTAAGAGGGTAAGAAATCCTCCTGGCATACAGGGAAATTACTTTTTTTATTTCACCTCATAATGTTATCCCCTAAAAGTGAACCAAAAGCTGTTTTTCTCTGTCAGGACTTACTTCAGGACCTGGGTTGGTTTGCTGACAATTATTGAAGACAGTGCCTCACATGTCTAGCTCCTCTGGGAGCACTGTCTTTTACAAGTCTTTCTGCTCTCCAGGTAATGAACTTTGTGACTCAAGTGTGAATTGGAAACAACAATGGCAACAACAACCCAGCCAGCCAAATTAAACCCTTGGTGCTTGACTAATGCAACTCTAAAGGTTTTCAAGTAGTTTGGGGGAGTCTTTTGAATACCACAGTTTGAAGACACCTCAAGTAATGAAGTTCCTGGGTTGAATGCATTACTCTGAAATAGTCTATATGCACCACTTTTTACAGTGTGTAATTAGTAAGAACTCAGAATGTGCATTGCCTTGGCCCGTGTCAAAGCACTCGGGCCATTACATCTGGGAGTCAGCCTGCCAAAATCTGGGGCTGAGTAAGAAGAGAAGCAAAGGGAATGACACTTGTTTTAGGCATAAAAGAAACTACGTAGCCCTGAAAGAAGTGGTGGGTGATCATAAAGCAAACTGCAGAAAGGTCTCTAGCATGTCTCACCTGTAAAGCCCCATCTCCTCCCAAGACTCCTTATCTTCTCTTCCCCAAAAGTGCCAGCCTGGGCTGGATGCAGCCCCTGCCAAGGATCGCTTTCTGGCCTGTATCCTCTGTTGAAGGGGATCACGTTCAAAGTGCCTTTGGAGAGTGGTCTCTATTGTGTCTGTCTCCTTGGATTGTACCAAGAATTTCCTTGGAGACAAATTGGCTTGGGATAGAACCGCCTCAGGAGACACGGAGATTGTTTAAAAATATGGAAAACAGGGGCTAGTTTTTCTAGACCTCTTTAATTTATTAGTATAGGTATCTAGTAAATGGTATAGGGCTATCTTAGAAGGTCTCTGTCAGAATAGTGAAGGGTATCTACACAGCAGAGTTTTTACATGAACAGAGCTCCAAACTACCCGTGCTTCCTAAACTGGATTAATTTCTATATTAGCATTAAATAAAAAGTTCAGTAATTGGGTTTTTTTACATTTAAAATGTAAACCCATATTAGAGGCTGTTCTAGAGGCAATATGCTGACTGCCCTACTGCGTGCTGGGTAATTCTGAAAATTCAGGAATTTAGGAAGCAGCTTGGATCTTCTTTTCTTTCTGAAAATATATGGTTTATCAATAGGGGAACTGTGCTGAAAGTCAGTGAATTCTTGAACATTTTGGCAACAAAAGAAGCAAATGAACAAAACACTTCTACTTCCACTCAGCTGGCAGTGGATTTGAGCAGAAATACGAAAAAAAAAAAAAAGAAGTGAAATCCCACATGGAAAAAAAAAAGGTAGCAATTGAGAAGCAGACCTCCTCCTACATTGGCTGAATGTGCCAAATAATAACTGAACAGAGATGAAAAGTTGAAAAGATTGAGCGTTTCTTAGTTGAAACAATATTATATGCTAAAGTTAGAGGCAAAATCAAGTAACTAATGAATCAAAAACTGCAACTAGAAAGGAGGGGAAAATCCTGCACACTGAAAATGGATTTAAATGCTATCCAATGTTTCAAAAATATCCATATTCCACCAACCAATTTTTATTCCATGGATCCCAGTGGTAGGCAGTATCTTTTTTTCAGTGACAATGAAATCTAATTTTAAGATAATTTACTTGCTTATGTTACATCACGTACTTCTCCCTCAGCATAGTAAGAGCTGTTTCTCTGTAGCACATTGCTATAGAAATGGCTCAGAGCAGAAAAATACAAAGATACTTGTCATAAGCTCTGTGTAAAATGGTGAAGGTTATATCAGCTGTTTGTGTACTTCAGTTTTCTACTCATCTGGAAAAAGAAGAAAGTGAGAAGTCAATTTTGACACTGTATAAATGCTGAAAGTCTGTTCTTATCTTGCTGCTCAGCTCCTTTATTTCCTCTTGAGGCTGAATTGTGAAATTGCAGTCCAGTTTGTAAGTGACAAAGGTCTGTCAAAGGTCTTAGCTTATGGATTTTGTTTTTCACATATTCAGTGTGTTTACATACGGAAGTTGAAGTTGTTCCAATCACACACAAAAAAGTGTACAAAAAAAGTGTCAAAGTAATTTTCATTCTAAAGGTTTTGAAAGGAAATTAATTTGGGAAGTAGGGTGGGAGGGCAGAGTGTTTGAATTTTTTTTTTCAGGAAACTTTTTAATGAAGGTGCCAAATTTTCTTTTGGCCTTTGGTTTTAAACTTTTCCTTCCTTCTCCTTTGTTTTTTTTCTCTTATTTTCCTTCCCTTTTCCTCCCTCCCCACCTTCCTGAAAGAATAGAAGGGATGGAGAAAGAGCAGGATAATTAGAATTGGCAGAAAGATGAAAGATGAAAGATGTATACCTGGAACAAACTGTACCTGTTGATTGAATATTTTCAGTGGATTACTCCAGAGACTGTTTCGGTTCTAGTTCATTGCACAGTGAATATTTCAGCTTTGTAAAAGACCTGCATGTTCCTGTGAATGCCTATATGATATACTGTTCTAATGTGGTCAGCTTTGGAAAATCAGATCACTTGTAGTATGACAGAGCTTTCCCCCTGCAGTGTCTGTTCCTCTTTTTTAATTTGGATTTTTTTAAAAATCTCTGTTTTCATCAGGGGAAATACATTTCAGTTTTCAAAAGAACAAGTAGTATTCAGACTCAGGCAACCTTTTGTTTTGTAACATCTCTTGAAGACCAGGCTCCTTCATGACAGACAACAGACTATGAACTTCCTTGTTCTTGATACTGAGCTCTTTTTGGCTTGAATTTATATTGAAGCTATTGATGGTCAATATTCTACCATTCATGATGCCAGCAAGAGACGTCATTTATTTGTACGATGCTTTGTATTGTTTGGCTTGATAATTTATTAGTCAGCTTACTGTAGGCTTCAGTATTATCTAAGTGCCATAAAATTTAATTGGGTGCCATTTCCTGTACACTTTCTCATGCATGTTTATGAAAGGAAGTTACATCTTTTCATGAGTGCAGAAACATTCCTTGACCAGTTAGACACATAAAGCTGCAGGTAAGCAGACTACAGACTCAGAAATCATAATTTGCTACAGTTTTCACCCTTATAAACTTCTGTAAATTACTTTGACTCTTCTCTTTTGCTTACTAGAAGATGAAAATAATCATATGGTAGATTAGCTAGACAAAAAAAAAAAAAGGGGAAAAAAAAAGGAATACAACCATGACTGTGACATACTATAGTTTCAGTACAAAGCAGGAGCTTCTCTAATGAGTTCAGTGTCAGTGGAATAAAACAGTAAAATGGAGGCACAGGAACTTTCACTGACTTTCACAGTGAAAATTGCAAAATCAGTGCAACAGAATTGATAAAGGATTTGTTAATGTCTACATGTGCTACTACACCAGGCTGTCTTTTTTAAAGACAGCAGCAATTATCAAAGATACTTTGGATTCTAAATGGAGCAAAATCTGCCTGTGTTGCCACTTGGATATGTTTGGCTTTCCAAAGGTACCTTGAATAGCAATGAGGTCAAGAGCCTCGCAGGTAGAGCAGAGAGATTTTGTTTCACAGAGGGCAATAAAGTCTGTGCAGAAAAGGCAGTGTGAGGTGGTCAGACATAGCTAGCTAAGAGTAACTGAGTAAGTGTGCCTACTCTCCACTGTAAATTAACCTCTAAAGCAGGAAAAAACCTCCCCACATATTTCACGTGTCTGACCGACTCATGGGTCTGTGCTGCATTCATCCAGCCAGGCAGCTTTAAGGCTTCCTCCACTCCTGCTGTCACAGCTACATGGCTGCCTGTCGTTCTGCTGCCAAAGAAAACAAATCTGATTTATCATCTTTGTGGTCAGTGGAAATACCTTCTCTCCTTAGAGTTTCAGGAGGTCAGTTGTCCAGTGAGAGCGAGCAGTCCTCTTGACCTTGCCACCTCTCGTGTGACCCTGGCTGCTCCTCCACTGCCATTTTTATTCCTGATTTCTCAAAGGAGCAATAGATAGACGACTTGTAAATCATCTGTTGGCTTCAGACTTCTTGGATGAGAATGGGTGAAGAAGCATGTTCACCAGGACTGCAGATGACTGCTAAGGATTTCCAGATATCTCATGGATAGTATAAAACTATATTCATGGCCAATAAGCCTGTGGCTTAGATAACGTATCAGCCATTTTCTTACTAACCACCCTTAGCACTGCTCACTTCAGGTCTGGAGGATGGTCACTTTGCAGTAACACCATGTTCATTGACTCATTTCCATGCAATGCTCAAGCAATTCCTCAAGTCATGTCACGGTCAGCTTGGGAATCCGTGATGACTCTTTTTGAGTCCTTTGGTCTAGAAGTACACACATTGCTTAAATCGGACAAAAATGTTATTGGGGGAAGGGGGAGGGGGGGAAGTAAATAGTTAAAATTATTAGTTGTCATATTCCATTAGACAAAGAAGACTCATGTTTACAGCGATTCTCACTGCTCACATCTCTTAACCTGGCAGGATGTGCGGGATGGGGAGAAATGATGTGCTTAGGTTACAGGAGGTTGCTGAAAATGCTTCTACATGCCTCTGAGTTACTTCAGCCAGAAAACAACTAGGATTTAACCTACTAAAGAACAATGTTTGATAGCTTCTGTGATGTGTGTGGCAGCAAAATAAAAATAGTTTTCACTGCATTTTTAAAACAAGTATCTGTGATTTGTGTAAACAAGCAAACACACAAAACCTCCCAAAAAACCAAACCAAACCAACAACAACAAAACAAGCGGAGCAGTCTAAAATGATAGATTATGGATATTTTGTAGCATTTTGAAGAATTTCTCCCAATCTCAGTGGTTACTTAATGTTTATAGAGCTGCAAGGGACCTGATCTTGCGCTGGAAATAGTCCTGCTTACAGCCAGAGGTTGGACTAAATGTTCTTCAGCGCTCCCTGCCAAAAAACATTTCCACGACTGTGATTTTTTTCTCTTCCAAAGAAGCTCAGAACTGTGCCTCACTGTCGCACCCCGGTTGTGCCAGCTTTCCTGTCTGTGGAGAGCAAATCAAACATTTACTCCCCTACCTCACAGGGGCACAGTGAGGAATAGCGTATTTACACAGTGGTATAAAAATGTAAACTAGGTGTCACAGGACTATTGCTGAGTAACAGCCTTTGCATATTGGAGGTGTACGAGGAAAATCATTCATCACTTCCTTGCTCTCTACAGGACCCTGAGATAACTACGGTTGAATTATTTATTTGTTTGGGCAAAAAGTGGTTTACAACCTGAGAAGGTGCTTGGGTATTTCTTTCTAGCTGTTTTAAGGCAAACCAGCAGATTACCCAAAATAAAGAGGAGGGGGTCCTGCAGTATGGGATGAAATGCAGCGCTAGGAGTTGAAAGAGATCCAATTTTAAGTCCAGGTCTGCCACACACCCACTGTGGGTTTTGGGAAGATCCTTCAGCCTTTCTTTCCGCTGTACAAGGAGCAGACTGTGTAACACAAGGGATGTTTAAATAACGTTGACAGTGTATACATCTGCAAAGGCTACCCAAATCTACTTAGAGCAAAGAGAATTCTCTGTTTGCCCCCACTGAGGCCTACATGTGGAGGGGGTGCCCCGGGGGATTTCAAGGGGACCATGGAAGTCAGAGCTACGCTGCTCAGCTGTGGTACCTTGCTGTGCTGGGCTTGGCTCTGACCCACATGGCTTTTAAGGGTGGGCACAGATGAGAGCTGCACTGGTAGCCAAAAGTAGAAGTATGATGCTGAAAAGTGGATTTCCAAGATTTCTAGTTTGAAAACTCTCACCTTGTTTACCGAGCTCTGAGGACATCAGAGTCTGGTTCCCCCTGTTGTTTTTCAAAGTAACTCCATAGGTCTTTAGACTAACATACACTTTGTTTCATCTGTATTATCATTTGCAGATGAATGTTCCCCCATGCCCACAACTCCAGATGAAACATACAAGGTTTGGCTCTGCATGAGACTTCTAGACAAGACAGTGGGATGAGATAGGTGGTTTTTTGAGAGCAATTCTCAACGTTTCCAATGAGGAAATAAAATGAACATTCGTTGGAGTAAAGTTTAGTACAAGGTATGAGGAAATATTGTTCTAATAAATTCCAACCTTTAAACCCTCCTTGACTCTGCCATTTCTCATGATGGTTGTTTATTGCTTTTCAGACAAAGGAGCAAGCTCATGCCATAAATATGTTCCTGGAGTGTTCTCAGCTATAAGCACGTTTCTCAGCCTAATTCTTTTCTAGTTCTCTCCTAAAGCAAGATCAGCCACAAGGATGATTATTCCTCTGCACCAAGATATTCTACAGAAATGTCTAAATTTCTACCTGGATTGTTTTTTGCTAGAAGGGGAGAACATCAGCTTCACATACAGAATGACTATAGCAACCTCTTCTTTAATTTCACTCTCCTTATTCTCATTTATTTATATTGCAGCAGCACCCACAGGCCTTAACTAGGGAGTAGTCTCCATGGCACTAGACAGCGTACAAACACAGAGGAAGATACTGAAGAGCTTGCAATCAAATAAAGCAATATTACGGTGCCTTTTCTTTAGCTACAGGAGAAGAGACTAAGGGCCCAATTAGATTAAGATCGTGCTTAGCCCAAATCTATGAGATTACATTTGCAGTCTCTTCCTGAGACTCTATCTCTTAGACACCACTTGCATTAAATAAACCATATTATGGATTATGAGACAATATCAACTATGTTAATTCAAGTGGAAAAAAAATCAATATGAGGACTAAACAAAGCATTGTGTTTGTCTCTGCCTTTTGATAAATCCAGTTATTTACTTAATCTTTTCTGGGTGTGAAGGTTTTTTGTTCATCACAAGTTTTCCTCATGTAGGTATTCTTTCAGAAAAGTTACAGTGAACTGGGATCAGCTGAAATGAGGTAGGCCTGCTCTTCACTCTCTTGATGTGGAAATCATAGTGAATATTTTCAGATTTATAGAACTACTATTTTGGCTATATAGGCATCTGACATGGCATGAACATCATGAAAGGAATTTTAATTATGCATTTTGAAAGCCTCTCATGATCAAAACAGGTTACTGGGATGTAGGACTAGTTGCCTAGATGTCTGTGAGGAAGGCCACACTCTATACTGTAATTCACAGTAAATTTGTCTTTGAAGAAAGTATCATCAAACCATGCATGCATGTTTTTTGGACATTCTGCCTATTAAGCATGGCATTATATAAATAATGATTATTGAATATATAGGAAGAAGAATCACCTATTTTACCACAGAGGTCCAAATAACAGAGAAAAACCTGTCCTGTGTAAGCCAAGTGAAAGATGTGCCATACAGGAATTTTTATTATACACATCCAGTAAAACTAAAATACACAGAAAGCTAAGTATTAGCAAAACAGAAAATGTCTTAGAGATACAGTTAAATATATTCCCACTTCCTAGTAGGGACTTTATAATCTGTGTTCACAAACATTCAAGATATTATGAGCAAAATTTTATGTCAGTTAAGAAGAAACAAGTTAAAGCAGATCTAAAGACACATTCTGAACTAGATATATAGCGACTAATAAGGCAAGAAAACTATGCTACTGCCAAAAATGAGGAGAATCAAGAATGAACAAATTCTGCATTTCCTTAATCCTTTCCAAATGAAACTTGAGGCTTTCAGTTTTCTGTTAAATTGCCAGAACTGGGAATAAGGGAACAGCAGTATGAAAGGTCTTTGCTTCATCTGCTGTTAGTAAGTCTAATTAAGCTTTAGCTTTTAATTTATTGCTTGCACATTTAGAGACCCATGCTGTGCACAACCAGTGATCTTCTTCAAAGATGATGGAAAGCCAGCAGAAATGCATCCTACTAGCCCCTGACTCTCTTCTGTTCCTATCTACAGCCTCAACAGCTGCCTGTCTGTCTGTATCATATCTCCAGCCACTCATGCCACCCTAACAGCCACATGTGTGCAAGAGTGGCACGGGCAGAATGGCCACAGCTGTACACTCAGGAGGGGAAATACTTTTGTCAGCAACATTGCAAATGTTGTCCCAATTTTCAAGAAGATTAAGAAGGAAGACCCTGGTAATTACAAGCCTGTAGGTCTCATTTCAGTGCCTGGTAAAATTATGGAGAAGGTTATTCTGGAAGTTATTGAAAAACACTTGAGAGACAACACAGTCATTGGTTATAGCCAGCCCAGGTGTATGAGGGGAAAAGCTTAACTAATTTAATTTCCTTTTATGACAAAGTCATACATCTAGTTGACAAAGGGAAGCTAGCAGATGGGTTTGGATTTTAGCAAAGCTCTAGATACTGTCTGTCCCAGTATCCTTCTGGACAAAATGTTGAGCGCACAGCTAGACAAGTCCATAATACATTGAGTGAGCAATTGGCTGATAAGTCAGGCTCAAAGAATTAGGGTAAATGGGGTTACATCAAGCTGGTGGCCAGTCACCAGTGGGATTGCCCAGGGCCTGCTTTTAAGGCCAGTACTCTAATATTTTTATAAATGATCTGGACACAGGAATAAAATGTATATTAAGTTTTCACTGATGATACTAAACTAGGAGGAACTGTGGACTCCCTTGAAGGTAGAGCAGCCTTACAGAGAGATTTGAATATATTAGGGGACTGGGCAATCACCATCTGTATGAAATTTAGCAATAGCAAGTGCGGGATTCTCCGCATGGAGCAGGATAATCCTGATTATACGTACAAACTGGGGGATGAGAGCTTGGAGAGCAGCACTCCAAAAAGAGATCTGTGGGTTTGGGTTGATGGCAAATTGAATATGAGTCAACAGCATGCCCTGGCTGGCCAAAGGCCCAACCGTGTCCTGGGGATCATCCAGTGCAGCACGGCCAGGCGGTCAAAGGAGGCGATTGTCTGACTCTACACCACACTGGTGTGGTCCCACCTCAAGTTCTGTATGCAGTTTTGTCAATGTAGGAAGGGCATCAAACTACTAGAATATGTCCAGAGGAGGATGACCAAGATGGTGAAAGGCCTTGAGGGCAAGACTTATGAGGAGAATCTGAGGCCCTTGGCTTGTTCAACTTGGAGAAGAGAAGGCCAAGGGGTGCCCTCATGGCAGCCTGCACCTTCCTCACAGAAGTGGAGCAGGAGGTGCTGCTCTCCTCTCTCAGGTGACTTGTCACAGGACACAAGGAAATGGAAGGAAGCCACGCCAGGAGTTCAGGTTGGACATTAGGAAAAGTTTCTTCACTGAGAGGGTGGTCGGTCCCTGGAAGAGGCACCCCAGGGAAGTGGTCACGGCCCTAAGCCTTTCAGAGTTCAGTGAGTGTCTGGAAGAGACTCTTAGTTGTATGATTTACTTTTAGGTAGTCCTGTGAGGATCAGGGAGTTAGACTCGAAGCTGCTGATGGGTACCCTCCAACTCAACATATTCTGTCATTTTATGATTCTGTCCTTCTCTTTGGGAGGTTCACAGCCCAGTGCTGCTTGCAAGATGTACTCAAGGGTCCATGATGGGCACAAGAGCAGATTGGAGAAAGAAATTCCTCCCTGACACCCAGAGAACAGAACACCTGTGATTGCACTCTGAAAGGCAGGGACATGGCAGTCTTGCTCTCTGCCCTGTTTTGTCCTCTTCTCCAAAGCTTAGTGCAACCTGTGAGAAGACTACTTGCAGACCTGCCTGTGAGCATGTTGGACACCAAGAGAAGGTGAGACAGGTGGAGGGAGAAGCATCCTATTCTTGTAAAGCAGAGGACAGAGCAGGACTGGTGTGCGGCAAGATCCTGACAGTCAGTCTAAGGAAAGGAGGGAATCTCCACATTCCCCTAGGCAATAACAACAATATCTGGTGGCCTTGAGAGTATCTGCCCCTGTGCTAAGTTGACCACCACACAGTGCACAGGGCAGATATCTCTCACACTGCCTCCTTGAAGGTTTGCTAATGCCCCTTGAGCTTCCTCTAGCCATCCGTTGTGTTTGCAGCGGCTGTTGTAGTGACATATTATGTCCATACTGGAGAAATACAAGGGACAGAGGGAAGCATGGCTGGGGAGGAAAAGTGGTGAGGCAGAGGAACATGTGCCACAAAATATTTTTTTTACTCCTTGGACAGAGAAAGCTCTTTGTTGTGTTGAGTTGTCTACATATAAGTCTAAAGGGGGAAACTAGCTCCCAAAATGCCTGGCTAGACTTGTGCATGTCCTACTCCTACCATTCCCTCAATGTCTCTTTTCCAAACGTCCTATCTCCATGACCACAGGGACTGTTTTGGACTATAACTCACAGTGTTGTCACAGATATCTCTGCCTTTGGCAGCTAAGGCTGTATTTGAAGAGTAGGGAAACTTTACTTTAGGTTTCTGTATGTAGCTATTGAACAGCTGTTTCAGATCTTATTTTCATGATACCTTTCACTGGAATTTTTGCAGTAACATGACTCAGCAAATACTGATTTTTTTCTTGTGTACATAAATAATGGAATATCAAGTTTCACCAGACAGCAAATTTTCTGCTGAAGTCAATAACACCTCTGAATCTGTTCCAGTTTTGTTAGCGGCTTCACTTCCTAGATATCTCTTTAAAAATGTGTACAAGAAAAGACAGGATGATGTTGTCAGTCAGATTGCACTACCCATTAGAATTTTTCTTTCGTAATTTTATTCTTCAGTTCAAGGTTCATTTTTTTAACAGGAATTATTTGCAAAATCAGGAGTATGTAACATCCTACATGTCTTGGTATAATGTCAAAGTGTGTGGCTGATTAATTGTTGTGGGAAAGTCAGCTCAAAGCTAATCAGTAGGTAACACATAATTTTATTCATTTGCAGAAAGATGTCACAGTAAGCTTTAATTAAACATTAAGTCAAAAGATAGCTGCTAATTCTCTCACTCCAGTTTTTTGCTGTGTTTTTCTGAAAACTTAATGCTTAGCTCATTTAGAGAACCTCGGTCTAAAAAACATCCTGTGAATTGTGATCTAATCACAAAATTTTAGCAAAATTCATGGACAGGTTGTATATTTGTCATGTGTGCCTCTATGTCAGCTGGTCAATATTCAAGGATCACCTTCTCATTGTCCAGGAACAAAGTGTACCGACAAAGAGGAAGGCAGGAAAGAATGCTAGGAGATCTGCCTGGATGAACAAGGAGCTCCTGGACTCACTGTCACACAAAAAGAATCTTTACAAGGAGTGGAAGAAAGGACAGCAAGAATGGGAGGCATATAAGGAAACTATCCGAGCAGCAAGAGACCTGGTTAGAAAAGCTAAAGCTCAGTTAGAATTGCATTTAGCCAGGGAGAACAAGGGAAACAGCAAAAATTTCTATAGGTGTACTAACGGTAAGAAGAAGACTAGGGAAGGTGTGGGCCCCCTCAGAAAAGAAACAGAAGAACTGGTGA
This sequence comes from Rhinoptilus africanus, assembly GCA_013400135.1. Taxonomy (NCBI): domain Eukaryota; kingdom Metazoa; phylum Chordata; class Aves; order Charadriiformes; family Glareolidae; genus Rhinoptilus; species Rhinoptilus africanus. The sequence continues at coordinate 32,458 of VXBO01015114.1, forward strand.
CAAGTGATATGGAGAAGGCTGAGCTTCTCAATGACTTCTTTTCCTCGATTTTCACTGGCAAGGACTCCAGCCATGCTCCTGGAGTCACAGAATATAATGGCAGGGGTTGGATAGAACTGCCCATTGTAAGTGAAAATCAGGTTTGTGACCATCTGATGAACCTGAAAGTGTACAAGTCCACAGGACCCACTCACAGGTACTGAGGGAACTGGTGGATGAGGTCGCTAAACTGCTCTCTATTATATTCCAAAAGTCATGTCAATCTGGTGAAGTCCCCACTGATGGGAAAAGGTGAAAAAAAAATCCCCATTTTCAAAAAGGGAAAGAAGGATGAAGCAGGGAACTATAGGCCAGTCAGTCTCACCTCTGTGCGTGATAAAATTATGGAGCAGATCCTCCTGGAGGAACTGCTGAGGAAGAAGAATAATGAAGAGGTGNTGTGAAGACAGACTGAGGGAGCTGGGGTTGTTCAGTCTGGAGAAAAGAAGGCTCCAGTATGTGCCCTACCAGTACCTTAAGGGGGGCCTACAAGAAAGCTGGTGAGGAACTTTTTAGGATGCCGGGTAATGGTAGGACTAGAGGGAATGGATTAAAACTAGAGATGCGTCGATTCAGAATGGATGTAATGAAGAAGTTCTTCACCATGAGGGTGGTGAGACACTGGAACAGGTTGGTGGAACAGATATTGGAACAGAGAGGCGGTGGAAGCCCCATCCCTGGAAGTTTTTAAGGCCAGGCTGGATGGGGCTCTGAGCAACCTGATCTAATGGGAGGCAGGGGGGTTGGAACTAGATGATCTTTAAGGTCCCTTCCCACCCTGACAATTCTACAATTCTATTATTCTGTGATTAGGTGTAAGGGAGTCATTATGATGCTGATCTTCTGTGTGGCAACTAAAAGCCATATCTAAACCAGAACACAAGTACCTCTGGTTTAGATACAGAGTTCTTGGTGTACAATCTAAGGTCCCAGATTCAACATCTGGTGTTTACAGCAAGAACACATTGCCTGAGGACAGCAATACAAATATCTGTGCATTAATCAGGTTGTTGCCCAGAGCTGGCCAGCAGTAAAGGCTGAGGATGGTGCTGTGCCAGATCACACCATCTTTCTGGTGTTAAACACCTGCCTCTGGTATCCAAAATGGATGTAGAGTCCAAGATCTTCCTCCCTGTGGGATGCAGAGCATAACATTATCTTCTGAGGAAACACCTACCATTATTCTTTGAAAGAACTAAAGGAGGCCAGCAGCACCCACACCCATTTTTTCTGTAACAGGAGGCTGCCTGGGGTGTCTGTCCTGCTAGTGGACCCAAAAGGCTCAAGCCTGCTGTCCTGCACCTGAGAAGGGTTTTCTACATCAGTTTGTGTGGCAGCTCGGCCAGGGTATTTTCTATATATACACCTGCTGCTGCTTGTTGTGCAGCCGAGCAAAAGGCTCACGGGGTCCAGAAAGGAATATTTGGAAGAAACCCAGATTTCCTCTACAGGAAGGTACTGAATCTTACAAATCCTTAAAATTAACTCAGAAAATATGTTGGTTTTAAATAAAGCATTGCAAATAGGCACTGGTGCTGATTTTCAGCTACCCCTTATGCATTACAGCTGCTGTCTTCAGCATGTAAAGACTGCATGTTCAAAACAGCATTCAAAGCTTTCACTTCTCAGATGAATGCCTCAGGTATCTGAATTACCCTTCTTTTGGTGTTTTCCTTCTGTGACCTATTATCAGTAGCTCTTTCCTTATTGAATGTATTGCCATTTGGGGAACCCTTTCTCAAACATGGATTTTGTCCTTGCAAACTTATCTTGGCCTCACAAACACAGTATACGAGTCTGGAGTCCACTTGGGGAGCAGAGGAAAACCATTTAGAATATTCTTTTACTTTTATATGATGCTGCCAAATTTGTGACATATTCGCTAATATTTCTGCTCTACCTAAAACTGCACATTTTCATAAGTAAATTGTCCTTTTGACTGTGTTCCAATGTTTGTTTTTCCTCTGGCAAAACCATGGAAATGAGTAGGATTTGTTCTGAAGTATGATGCTTACAGGCTAAAGCAGGACAAAACACCCATTATCCTCTAGACATTTTGAAGAGAGGGGAGATCAAACGGGAGGAACGTGGTGAAGTTTCCATCAATCAGTTGACATTTGATAGAAACGGAGATTAAATGTTAAGAATCAAGGGGCAAGGTTGTAACATGCTTATTTTACATGCCAACTTACTATGTTTTTTGATTACAAAAGAGACACACCATAAATTGGAGAGGTGCTTCTAGTAGTAATGGTGTATAAAAGGTGGACCAGTATTACCATTGTATAGTGTATTGTCCCAATAAAAAGTAATAACTTCTAGCACAGGGATGCAAAAGATGATAGCTTAGAAAGAGAAAAAATATTCAAGACTTTGTCTCTTGTAAGATCTGAAGTATAAAAATCTTTTTAAGAGTCTCAGGAGGGCAAAGATTCAGAAGAATTTACTTAAGGCCATCCTATGTGCAATAAAGTGTCTCAGTTCACAGTGTTACATTCTTTCTAAGAGCTAAAATAACAGAATCTGTGAGCAAAGCTAGAGTAGCTTGTCAGAGCTGCCAGTGGAGCAAAGAGCAACTGGTGGGAGGGGAGCATCTACCAGAGCAGAGGCTGCTTGCAATGCTAGGAATGGCAGCATCACAAACTGGTAACCCTCGCACAGGATTACAGGCTAATATAAAAAATTAGAATGATTAATAATTAGGCCCCTTGACTCTGGTTGGCCAAATCAAATGCAAACAATTTTTGCTGTGGTTAAGGCTTAAAAAAAGGTGAAAGGTGCTGATAATTTTGATATATTTCCTTTCCATATTCAGGTTTATTTAAAATTCAAAATAAGTCTGCTGAAACGGCAGTGATTTGTGAAGGAATCAGGTCTAAGTTTTGCCAAGCAGCTTCTATTCATTAAAGACTTTACAGTGGAAGACTCAGCTCCACATATCTACCTTTTCGCATTTGCAGTAAGTAAACTCTGACAGCAAAAACTAGTCCGGGTCCTAGGAAAATTTCATAACTGAATGAGGCTGGCTGACACACCGGAAGGCTGTGCTGCCATACAAAGAGACCTAGACAGGTTGGAGAATTGGGCAGAGAAGAACCTTATGAAATTTAACAAGGGCAAATGTAGGGTGCTGCCCCTGGGGAGGAATAAGCCCCTGCACCAGGACAGGTTGGGAGCTGACCTGCTGGAGAGTAGCTCTGAGGAAAGGGACCTGGGAGTCCTGGTGGACAACAGGATGGCCATGAGCCAGCAATGTGCCCTTGTGGCCAAGAAGGCCAATGGCATCCTGGGGTGCATCAAGAAGAGTGTGGCCAGCAGGTCGAGGGAGGTCATCCTCCCCCTCTACTCTGCCTTGGTGAGGCCCCACCTGGAGTATCTGTGTCCAGTTCTGGGCTCCCCGGCTCAAGAAGGACAGGGAACTGCTGGAGAGGGTGCAGCAAAGGGCTACAAAGATGATTAGGGGACTGGAGCACCTCTCTTATGAAGAAAGGCTGAGAGATTTGGGTCTCTTTAGTCTAGAAAAAAGACAGCTCAGGGGGGACCTTATCAATGCCTATAAATACTTAAAAGGTGGGTGTCAGGAGGATGGGGCCAGGCTCTTTTCAGTGGTGCCCAGTGACAGGACAAGAGGGCACAAACCTGAGTACAGGAAGTTCCACTTCTTTACCCTGAGGGTGGCAGAGCCCTGGCACAGGCTGCCCAGGGAGGTGGTGGAATCTCTGTCTCTGGAGACATTCAAAACCTGCCTGGACGCGTTCCTGTGTAACCTGCTCTAAGGTGGCCCTGCTCTGGCAGGGGGTTGGACTAGATGATCTCCAGAGGTCCCCTCCAACCCTATGATTCCGTGATTCTTTGAATGAATACAAAATGACTCTATTTGAATGGTTGTAGTTATTTTCCCAAACTTCTCTACTGTAGCAATTCCTGTAGATATGAATCGTCCTGATAGATGGGCTCAAATGTAGTTTAAAAAGACAAAAAAGCATCCAGATATTCAGAAAGCATTGTGAAGCAATAAAAAAACCCAACAGTATCTGCCAGTTACGGGATTCCTCACTACCATCTTCAGCTAGTTTTACTATGGAAGTGATAGTAATCTAAGTGGCACTCAGAGAAATCAACACTATAGAGTTAAGCACATTTCTTGTACTGTTCCCAAGCAAAGATTTTTAATCTCTCTCTACACATAGAAATCAGAAAAGATAACTCTGTATGATCTCACACCAGCAAAAAAAATAGAGCCAACTCCACTGAAAAAAAGGAAGTGTGTTAAGGGAGAGTAAATTCTTGCCCCTTGTACTTACTAGTCTTAAATTAGTTTCTTACATCAAGTCTTAAGCAACAGAGCAACAGACAAATATAACAGTCCACAAATACAACCTATACACAGAGACTCAAATATAGCTCAAAGCTTAAGTATGTTTTTTTAATTTACAAGAGGTTTATAGCATCTCTTTCCTGAGAAGATCGCTGTGGACTTTGTAGGAGTGTTGATAGGGATAGAAATGAAGAAAACATGGTTATCCTGCATACAAGGTGAAGGTTTTTAATTAGTGCTTTTAAATGATACAGGGACTTTCACCTCTACCTCAGTTGTGTGGGGTTGTAAAAACAGCTCTTGACACTGCATATAGAGGTTGAGCATGTCCAGCAGAGGAAGAGCATCAGCTGGCACACCTCTTCTATGATCCTGCAAGAAGAAACTCACCAAGACCAAGGAACAGCCTGGGGAAATTTGTACAAAATCTGCCTCTCTTGCCACCCTTCTAGAAAAGACAACTGACATCCTTATGATCATCAACATATTACCTCTTTCTGGGAAGTTCCCTCTTTCATCACCATTTATGTCCTTCCCTTGGTTTAGATTATGCCACTCTGGCTTTGTGTATCCATTCATAGAGTCTTCCAATGGAAAACCCATTATTAATCCCCAAATTATTAAACCATTTCTTCCCCAGGAACTGAACAATCCCTTCTATTATATTTCTAAAACCCCTGAAATCCTGTAACTGAATTGTTAATTTTGAGGTATGGCAGCTGAATTTTACTACCTCACCACAAGTTTCAGGATAACAGTCCCAAAGTTTTTTTCGAGAGGAATGCCTGCCCAGTGAAGTCACTTGAGAGCACCACCAGAACAAGAAGCGAAAGCAGTTTGTGCAAGTGTGTCCTTGCTTGTGAATTATCCCCTCTGCTCTTCTACAGCTGCTACAGCACATGGAGCTTCAGTGCCTGGCTGGAAACACATTGGGAATCCCACCAGCAACAAAAAATTGCTTTAGTGTAAAAGCGAGGGCAACCTGCACTTAGGTCAGACAGAGATCTTTAGTCAGTGAAAAGCATTCAGTGGCTCCGTACTGAATCGCCTTCACTTAAAATTTGGCATATGGTTCTTTTAACTTTCAAGAAAAAATAACAGGGAAGAAGGCCCAATGAAACTAATAAATAAATAAAATGCAGAGAAATTGAATAATAATAATAATAATAAATGGTAAGTGAGAAGTTGTAAAAAAGGAAAACTAAATTCTAAGTATTTTGCCAGTGGTGACTTCCCTTCTCCTCCCTGCCCTTTGCTCCCCACACACAGGCTCAAAGACGCTCCTCTCTGGTTTCCCCAGGAGGCAGACAGATGTTGCAACACTTCATTGCTGTGGTGAGCTCCTACCGACACAAACAGTCCCACTAACATATCACAGACACAAAGAAACTTTACACAATCAAGGGAGCAGGAGAGGCAAATCAGCTGAGCTGACTTATGTTTGGGACCATTGCATTTCTTCACTCTGAGTGCATGGGTACTCCATTTGCCAACTGACCCACGTTCACTTTGTTTCTGAATGATTTTCTGAACAGGGTTTTGATGTCTCTCTGGACTCTGTAGCTCCATAGGTGATTCCAAGTCACTGTTACTCATAGGTGAAGCACCCCTTGACACAACTGATATGATGAGAGTCGGTAGACAACCTGGATTTTAGTTGGGGTTTATGGGTTTAAATCTTTGGAAAAAATCACCCCTCTTTCTTTCTGATCCACATAGTCACATGATGTAATGCAACCAAAGATGTGCCGTGCCCACAAGAACTCCCTCGTTTTGGTAAAAAAATTAAGGAAGCCTTCATGATAAAAAACAAGCCCAAACCAAATGAAATCATCAAAGAGGCACTTCATGATTTTCTGTTAGCTGGTAATCACTATTCATAATCAAGGAAACAAGCAGAGGGATTGAAGAGTCTACTAACCTGCTAGAAATTTGAAGAAGTATATCTGTAGCTGCTGATAATAACATTATTCACAAATATTTATTACTTTAAAATTGAGTTTATTCAGCTAAGCATTAACTTTGTGATATAATGGTAAATATGTTTTTTCCAGTTTCTGGGTAATACATTTTCTCAAGGGTACTTTGTTCAAGAAGAGCCTGTGTAATGAATAGCTATGATTTCCCCAAACTATTTGTCAAAATTTTTAGTAGTTAAATTTACTCAAAGTTTGTATAAGAAAGGCAATGCGAAGAAAAAGTCTTGTAGCCTAACCAATTTTATTTCCTAATCATTTAGTGGAGTGAAAGACTTGGTTTTTTTTTTTTTTTTGTTATGAAGGAAGTTGGAAGCTATCACATGCTCTTCCCAGACGTATAATAACTCTTTCCTGCCAGAGATCCCTGGCAGTTCAGCTCATGAGAACCTACACTGGGATCTCCAGACATTTAACTATTCATTTTTCTCTAATAAACTCAAGAAAGTCTTTCCCAAATTCTCTGAATTCTACAAAGAGATAAAACTTATGTGCTTATCTCATCATCCCCAATCCCCCAAAGATTTGTGATATTTCCTGTATTTTACAGGCCTGGAAATATTGTTACAGCAGCTTCCATCAGAATTTTCAACCACTTCTATGCTCAGCTCTTGTTGCAACTACAAAACGTAGGATAGCAAAGTGATATTATCCTCATTCTGGAAATGAACTACTCTGATACTTGCATTCCTCAAAACATAATATAGATTTGGTTCGGACTCATGCAAAAGTCCAGTAAAAACTGGACAGGAGTTTTGGAAAGGTCTTAGCTAAAGCTGAGCTCTAACTTGTCCCATTTCAGCTAAACAAAAGTAACTCAGGCCAGGGAAGTACTAGTGTATGCTGCTCTGTGACAGATATGGGCTGCAGCTGGGGCCACTGTGTGCATACAGTGCAGGGAGATGTCCTCCCGTCATGTCGAGAATCTTCACAGCATGGGAACATGTCTCCTTAGGACACCATGGAGAGGACAACTGCTTCCTGAAATGCAGCAACTTGGAAGTATGAAGACATTTCTTTCAAAATCAGGACCCCACTTCTCCTTGTTTCTTGGATTTATCACTACTGGACTAATATGGCTATGTGTGTAGCTCTGCAGCTGGAGATACACTTGATGATATGCACAAAGTAGGTGGTTGGGATAGGACTTCTTTCCAGGGATTAAAAACAAAAACATGAGAATCCTTTACCCCAAAGCAAATGCTCCTAGCCTTAATTTCTATCCTCTTCAAGTCAGCGATTTCCACAATATTTTTTTAAAATACTATTAAACTGGTTTTGTTACATCTGCACATAATTATGTTTTCAAAGCCGCATAATTCAATCCTGGGTTTCTCTGTTAGAGATACAGAAGGTCTGTTTCTAATTTCTTTGGTGCATCTAGTACCTTATAGACATGAATCACATCTCTCACCACTTGGTGAGAATTGGAAGAGGATAAAAATCCTCATCCATCTTTGTCGCGTGATGCTAACATAACTTGCATTATGCAAGACTGACAAGAACCAGTCATTCTACACCAAAGACTTGATTCATAACTTTCATATCCAAATAATTCCATTTCTTTTGCTCTAGTTCATCCATTCTAAAGAAATAAAAGAAATCCTTTAAACTGACTATAAGTATCAGAAAAAACAGAAGAAACAGTTTTTCAGCCTATTTTGATGCACACAAAAGGATGTGGATAGTTCCACAAAAATTAAAAAAACTGATAACTAGTAGTTGTGATCTACAAAAAGTCTAAATATTAAGGGATTAGTCTTGTGTTTCTCATATACTCAATGTGCTTCTGCCTGGGGAATTAGTGATAGGCACATAGGCTGATTCTGCACAGTGAAACCTATATCTGACCTGAGTAATCATGGACACTTCCTTGAAAAGCTTCACTTCAACCAGGTTACATACAGCTCTCTGTTGCCCTTGCAGCAAGAGATACTGATTCTCTTTGTAGATGAAGCCATGGCCACTTCATTCTGCTGCAATGTTACTGAAAGGATAGACGGGACACATGGAAGTGCTAAAATACTGTTGCAGTCTTTCTAGGAGAGTCTGCAATCCCATACCTGCTCATCCTGACCACCCAAGTCAGGGACCTGCAGCCAGACTTACATTCTTCTCCTTCTCTGACATTTTGAACTATCAGCCCTTTGCTCACTATGGCACATCCTCAAGGGGAGCGAGACGTAACAAATACTCCTCCCCAACAGTGTCCCATATTTTTCCCAGAGAAGCAGCAATAGGTTTCAGCTCCCACAGGCCGAGACGAGAGCTGAATCTTTCCCATTGCAAAATGAAGGTTCTAAGTCTTTGCCTTGTTATAAAATGTTAAAGGCACTGTGACTTTTTTTTTTTTTTTTTT
>VXBO01015114.1:41772-54573 GCA_013400135.1 Rhinoptilus africanus
TCATGTCTTTTGCTTTAAGCAGTGCCTAAGCCAAGAAACTGCTGCATCAGGAAGCTGAAAACTTCAGGGATGTGTCTCATTATTCATTGTGATGCCTTACCGTAAATAATTAACATATTTTAATGGCTTAAAAAGAATGTAAAAGCATCAGTTTTCATTCATCTATAATAAAAAAGGAGGAGGAGGAGTGAACTGACAGGAGGATATGAGACACTATGAATTAAAGTTAATAAATAATGCCTTCAGTATTAGTCATCAGTTTTACCTTGCACATCCCGCAAGCTGCACACTGCAATGTCTTATAACTAGTTTGAAATGGGATTGTTTTGTGTGGAAAAAACATGGATGGTATTTAAGTAGAACTCCAGAAGAACTCACTTCAGATGGGAATTAACAGAGGGAAAGAAATCTAAACATTATTTTCTCTCACAGTTTCCTTTTCTAAATTTATTTAATGTGTTATGATTCATAAATATTTGATGGGCTATGGCTCAGTAAATGTCATTTTCTTGGCTCTGGGGGGAACTTCAACTTTGAGTGTTGATGAAAATGATATAAAGCCCCTGTGGAACAAGTGGGACATGTACTATGTGTCTGAAGGCCAGATTCTAGGTCTGTCAAAATAAATCACAAAACCTCAATTGTATTCTGAGATTAAAAGGGTCAAGTAGTTGAGGAAATCTAGGTCCGAACTCTAGCAGTGCTGCTATACTAGTAGATCTTTTATGACTTTTCTTTAGGTCTTCACTTGCTGATAGAGCTGTAAGTTCAAGCAGTAACTTCTGGAAACTATAAAGGTGTGTCGTACATTACAAAAAATACTTAAAGTACCTATGGCATTTTTCACTGGTGTTTTAAAAATTCCTGCTGCCTAAGGCAGAAAATTCTTTCCCTCTGATCTCAGGGATGTCTTGACAATAAACTAGGGCAGGCCTTCTTCCATGGCTTCATTCCCTTCCCTGGGCCATGCTCAAAAGATGAGAAGCAGCTCTGATTTGGACAAGGAGATAGCCACAAACTGCATGCATGCGATTTTTGGTGGGCTGTGCAGCAAACATTGAACAGCAGCATCTGGAACTGAGAAGATGAAGGCTGATGCACTCTCTTTCCAGAGCTTCATGGTGAATCACTCCAACTCTCTGTGGAGTTCAGTCAGACAACAGAGGAAGATGCAAGAAGGTGCATTTCTTGCCTTTTTTTGTTGCCTTCTTGTGCTAAATTCTAAATCTCATCCCCCCCCCTATGAAGAGATATACAAATATTGTGACATGGGACAAGCAGATTACTTGGGCAAGAGGCAACCTGGCAGCCTTCCCAAATAGAAACTCTTGGTTTCAGTGGAAATGTTTTTCACTCAATGTTTTCAGATTCCAAAATAATAGAGCTGTGATGAAGCATTTTCCCATACAGCTACGGCTGCCTCAATAAGGCAAACAAGACCAGAATGTGGTTAAAACAGAGGAAGAATAATAATATTAGAGATAGCAGCTGACATCCTACACACTGAAATGCGATTTTTCTTGGTGAAATTTGTCGGGATTCATTCTATGAGCAATGAGAATGATTGACAATGGAAAAGACATGTTTCAATGCATCTCATCTTGGTCTTTAAGACATGAAGTTGTCCCTACAAATGGGTGATTAGTATAAAAAAGTTTTGATTCATGCTTCCTGTACCTGATACCCTAATGCTATCGGAAGCACTGGTGTTTGAAATTGCTTTTTATAAAAAGATTCTCAAACCACTTATTGTGTCAAACTTGGAGATGTGAATATTAAAAACTTCACCCTGAGCAGACGTTGAATTTAGAGCCCTGCACTCCTTCCTACATGGATCCTTCAATTACAAGATTAGTATCTTAATGAGGAATAAAAAAAAGGGGGACAATGAAAGCACTTCTCCTTTTGCAAGTACTGTAAAAAAAAAAAAAAAGAAGAAAATGACTGTATTTTGTAGGGAGCTTGATCCCATTGGTGTATCTCAGGTGCCACCTGGGAAAGCTGCCTGAGTTTGGGCCCATGGGGATCTCTGCAGGAGGGAGGCCAAGTTTGGAATGCAACCGGAATTAGGTAGGATGGTGGTGCCAGCCACCTCAGACCTATCAAGATGCCGAGCAGTTCTGGACATGCTCGAAGGCACTAGAGATGCGGAGTGGGTGTGCTGTAAAGTCGTAGGTTAAGGCTGTGGCACTTAAATTTTGATGAAATGCTAGTTTAGAGCCATGAAGCTTTCTAGGAGTGCTGGGGAAGGAGACAAAAAGAAGATTTAACCCTGTTTTTCCATGGTTTTATTAGCCAAAGACTAGACTAGACTACCAAAATGTATCGGTTGTCTTTATAAAGGCTTTATAAAAAATACCAGTTGGATTCGTACATGCCTGCCAAATTCCTTATGAATAGGTGATGACACAAGTTGGTTTGGAAAGCTTTGTATCAAAGAAGTGTTTTTTCAAAATTATTTTCCTTATGATCTACTTAGAGTATTTCATGTGCTTTTCAGTGTAAAACTGCTTATGGTCACTTTAATCTTAATGTTTTTAAGAATTTATTGAGCATTGGAGTATATATCTTTTTTGGAACAAGGTTTTAATGTCAGTGCTTTACACCCAGCCTCTGGGACCACACAAAGGCCACTTCCACCCACTACCTTGCCTTTGGCAGCAGATAAATAAGTCAGTATTTCAAAAGAATGTGATAAGCTCCAGAATTTGCTTTTGTTCAGTCACTAATGCCCCAGTAGAAAATTTTTATCCCTGAAAGCACAGGGCCAGACAGTTGTAACTAGGTTAAGCAGGGTGTCATTAGTATTGATTAAGTGTACAGTATTTTTTGAATTGCCTGTTTAGCTTTTGTACAATGGGACCTTATATAAGAACACACTTAATGATATTGGATGACTGGCAAACATAACTCTCCTTTTAGCCTTCAACAACCGTTTCATGCTTCATTATCCACTAGTGTCCTAAGCAAACTAAAAGATCCCTTCTAATCACTTTGCCTGGAAGTCCCCTGTGGCTGGTTTTGTCCTTTTCGATGAGCTGAGCTCTGAGTTTTTGGTGACATTAGCAGGTGACGCAATTTCAGCCCCCTTACACAACTCTATGATGACACCAGGTAAGCACTGCCTTTACAGCCAGCATCAGTAATGCAGCACAGAGAATGACAGCCTTTTCACCAGCCCAGCCTTCTCCCACAAGGCAGAAGAATGAGAACAAAAAAAGCAGCCCTAAAATCCCACCTCTTACAAGAAGGATATGTCAGTGCAAGCCATATGGAAGGCTGCCATGAGCCACCCTTGCAGTGAAGACATCTCAAGCCAGGCAAAGGGTGTGTGAAGTGTATCCTGGGGACAAGGTATGTCAGAGGCAACACCGATTCACACAACACTACCGAAACCCTGGTCTATCTTGAAGCCTATAAGGCAATGTAAGGAGACAGCACAGTCACAGTTAGGAGAGAGAAAAGACAGTTAAAGCATGTTAGCTATGTAAAATACATACAAAACTTTTCCAAAGAAGGCCATCAGTGATATAACTACAGGTAAAAAAAGACAAGACTGAAACAACCTCTCACCTAAGAGGGTTTTGGATCAGATCATTAGAAGGTATAACTTGGAAGGAATCACCGAAGTCAGTGGCATACCGTAGACTAACATCAGCAGAGAGGATCTATATGTAGACTGTACAAATGCCCTAAGTATGTCTGTGAAAGAGAAATTAGTTACCTTGCAGCTGCTAAGGGGTAATAGCATAAACATAACTGTAAAATAGACGTTATTTTGTACCCCAACTTATTGTACACATTGGCTTTATTGGAGTGGTATGTGCAGGGGAATCCTGTTGTAAGGGACATTCCTTCACCTGGCTGACAGAAGAATGTAAGATTTTTATTTCTTCCAAGGCCAAAGCCATGCTGAAAGACCATGCTGTACTGATAGAAGAAATTAGCTGAGAAGAAAGGAAGAATGCGCAAGCTGAAGTTAATGCATTTCTGTCAGAAGTGTCACAAGAGTTGTATGTGTGTAGCCTGTCCCCTCCTTATCAAATGTATCAGTCCAAGACAAGGGAAATTTATCCCAAACTTGCAGGTAAATCACCGTGTTACGCCTTTTTTCTGTTTTGTGCTCTTCTGCTTCTTGATCGGGATCATCAGGAGAAAAAAAATATTTCTGTTTTAAAAAGTTGTGGAGTTATTTTAAGCAGTTGCTGGTCATGGGAAAGCAGAGGAGAAGGGCTTACAGGAGACTTACCTGTCTGGGTGAAATTGAGGGGCTTTGGAGACCCCTCAGAAGAAGGGAAAGAGCAGTAAAACATTCAGTGCCCCAACTCTGTGGCAGGCATTCCAGTGGAGCTAATAGCTTGCTCAGTGGCATATGAGGACACTGTAAGTTTATTTCTTATAAAGAGATACTGGAACAAAATTTCTAGTTCAGACCTGCTTCCAGGTTGTGTATTCAAGCCTAAAGGTATTATTTAGTTTAATTAGGTAAATTGTTTTGTAAAATAGAACATGAAAATTGTATACAAATGACTGACAGAATAGAGTATGTATGACTTTGTTGTTTTGATGGATTAAGAGAGAAGGGAAGTTTATTTTGGATAACACTTTGAGAAAAGCTATCCTTCAATTTCAGGCAAATAAGGAAGGATATGGCTGCATCTTACTTGTGCACTCTTTTAAAAACCCGTCTAAGGTTTAGAGATTTAATCCGGATCTCAGGAAAGTTAGTGCTATGATTCCTATTTGTATTCATGAGCTTTGGAGAAGTTCACAGGTCTGGGTGTGTTGGAGGAATATAGATTAGTGTGCCAATGATTATTTTCACACTGCAAATATTAATTTTTCCCAGTGAATTGTCCTGAACTTGGGAGAAGTGCTCTATCTCAGCAGAGTTGCTAAATGTCTATTACAGAACATGGAGTCTTCTTTTAACTGCCTTATTTTAATAAATATTTTTTAAGGGGAGACCAGAAATGTCAAGCCTTTAATTACCCAGGTGCTCTTCTTCAATCATTTTATGTCATGTTCATATCAAGCTTGGAAGGTGCACTGCTTACAATTTCAGTTTTGGGATTAGTGTGTTGAAAGCCTTTATCTCCAGCACTTTGAAAACAGAATCTTAAAGAATGGAGGATTTGATGAAAATAAATGTTTGGGATGTCTTAAACCTCCCCCAAGGGGGGATGGTTATATGAAAGGTCTAGATGATTCAGATAAATCATAAATTATACACTGTAGCTAATATTTAGAGGAGAGAAATGAAGAAAAACATAACCTCTTGACCCTTTCTTCCCCAAACAGCTAAAGTTCTTAAGAAAACATGAACTATTATAAATATTGTTAACTATGCTTAAAGCCTAATTTGCTGCTGAAAATCGTATTACAGAACTTGCTTTTCTTGCATGAAAGAGAGTATATGGCAACTTGAAATCAGGACTTGAGGGAATGTGTGCATTAGTACGCAAGACAGTTCCTACTATACATGATCACACTCAGAAGTAGGAGGAATGGTTTTATTTTGAATCTGGATGCTGACCCAAGAAATGGAGTAGCAAGTTATTATTGGCAGTAAAGTGCAAAGAAAGAATATATCCTTTTCCAACCTCAGGATTTCATTCTGAGTTTATAAAACCAATGTCCAGGTAGGGGGGAGGAAGATCAGTTTTGATGTAGTGCTGTTTTAAACAAAATTTAACTGTGCAGTACAGATTACATGTACAGCCAAGGTGAAGCCTCAAGTTAGAATTAATATTACTCTTAATGACTGTTCTCACATGTACAGGAAAATCAAAGAGAAAATTCACAGCAGACTGAGGAGGGTACAAGTTGTGGGATGACACCTCTGATAACTTGACCGCAATGCTGGCAGTTGATGATGTGTCACAGACATGCCCAGACAAATGAGGAAAGATTTCCCCTGCACGGGTGACGCTAGTACAAGGACAGCCATCTGCACTGTTGACATTTTGTAGGACATTTCTCAGAACACTTGAACTGGCAGCATGTATGCTGCCTTTTTATGAACTACAGATCTTATTAATAGGGAGGGTCTTGGCTTAATGCAGTGCTGGTAGAGTTTCTTCAAACAAAGTTAGCCATGTAACACATGCCAGATGCCTGACTGTAAACACGTACGATCATTTTATAACTTAAAAATATATGCTCCCCCTTAACATTCCGCATTGTTTTCATTCAGACATTGCATACTCCTCCCCCACTAGATTTTCCATCTGTACATTTACCTTACTTACTTGCTCTATATAATCTTATATTCACTGTCAGCATTAGTGTTGTTCTTCACTGGCTGTTCTTAGAATCCTATGAAAGTATTTCCTTCTAATTAATACAGAAATCAAACTAACTCCTTTTCAGATCAGCTCTGTGCTGCTTCTGTATCAAGTTACAGGTATAGCACAGAGAGCTATTATCTGATGCTTCCAAACACTCAGGTGCTTGCTTTCTCAATGAATTGACCCCTTCAGAAACAGAGCAAGCCACTCCTTTAACTCATGTGTCACATTTCTTGGAAGCAGTATAGTCTTATATCTCTTGGAGAAGTAGGTTCTGTCAGCCTGCTCTCAATTCACTATTTCCCATATAGTCGAAGATATTTTAAGCATTCTTGGAAAGAAAGAAACTGTTGGGAAAAAATATTTAATAAGTGGTCATTCAACTCAAATAAAGTGGAAAGCTACCAGTATGCATTTATTATTGTTTGGAATAATTTAATTTGCCAAAGGAGTTGGCAAAGAAGTTGTACAATATTTATCTTTAGGGAGTAATGCATAATAAAGCCATTCCACATTTTTCATTGCTTGGGTTTTTTTTTTTTTTTTTTTTAATTGGAAATGCTCAAATGTAAACTTCTCATAAATTTTAGTTCTAACTAATGAAAATTGCAGAGGCTGAGATGCAGGATGATACTCCAAAAGACACAGCCAAATATCAACCTGATAAATGTTCAGATAATTTTATATGATCAAATAGAATCACAGAATCATAGGGTTGGAAGGGACCTTAGTAAATCATCTAGTCCAACCCCCTGCCAGAGCAGGGACACCTTAGAGCAGGTTGCACAGGAACCCATCCAGGTGGGTTTTGAATGTCTCCAGAGACGGAGACTCCCCCCCCTCCCTGGGCAGCCTGCGCCAGTGCTCTGCCACCCTCAAGGGAAAGAAGTTCCTCCTCATGTTTAGGTGGAACTTCCTGTGCTCAAGTTTGTGCCCATTACCTCTTGTCCTGTCACTGGGCACCACTGAAAAGAGCCTGGCCCCATCCTCCTGATACCCATCCTTCAAATATTTATAGGCAATAATAAGGTCCTCCCTCAGCCATCTTTTTTCCAGACTGGAGAGACCCAAATCCCTCAGCCTTTCTTCATAGGAGAGGTGCTCCAGTCCCCTAATAATCCCTGTAGACCTTTGCTGCACCCTCTCCATCAATTCCTTGTCCTTCTTGAGCTGGGGAGCCCAGAACTGGACACAGTTACTCCAGATGTGGCCTCACCAAGGCAGAGGGGGAGGATGACCTCCCTCGACCTGCTGGCCACACTCTTCTTGATGCCCCCCCGGATGCCATTGGCCTTCTTGGCCACAAGGGCACAAGGGCAAATACTTTGATTTTAAATATTTTTGGAAGCTAGAAAAGATGATTCATATCTTTGTTGTTGACCCAAAATGATGACTACAAAGATCTTTGGATTCAACAGTGGGAAGAAAATATCCCATTAATTTGCATATTTTTTTCCTGTAGATTCCAATGGACAAAATTCACATTTCTTATCCCATGATGGAAAACCACTGCTTTGAAGTATTAAAATACGAGGTGCATAGATACCAGGAATTTCTGAATACAACAAGTTTACTCTAATTCTAAGAATGATCCATAGACATGTGGAAACCAGTACTTAAAGCTTTCAGAGAAAATATCCTGGAGCTATTTTTAAGCAATGAATAACAGCACACAGATTAGAAATCCCTTCAGAAAATAATCCAACCAAATATGTCTAACTTGCGGGAGCAGAGATGGGTACGAGCCACAGAGTGAAAGGAAGGGGTTAAGTTCATGGCTCATAACTAACAATGAAACACTCAAATCTGAATCCAAAGATAAATTTTAAGTCCCAATTTCAGATGTTCAAAGTAGAGATTTTTGTTCAGGTACATTGGCAACGTAAATAATGTTCCTGAATTATCTTACCTGATAGGCTTTGACTGGCAGGAGGTTTATATTGTTCAGCCTGTCCTTATCTGGTAAGTCTCTCCTTTCAGTTGGTCACAGCCGGGGATGTGTTGCTGGACAGACAGTTTGAGGGGACCAGTGTGCTGGAGAGAATGCAGATGGGAATGTGCCCTGTGCAATACTGCACTGTTTGTGGCAAGCCCCTGTTGGCTTTTTCAGTTTAATGCATTTCGCATTTAGGCAATCTCAGAAAACTGCAATTGTCTTACAAAATTTATTTTAGAGAAATTTAATATATTTTAACAGAGGTAATCTCCTTTCGTAATGTCAAAAGCACTTTAAACAAATGGGATATTTTGGCTTGCAAAATGAAGCTTGACACACTCATCAGAACAGATTAGGAAGGTGGTAAGGAAAGATCATTACACTCGAAGGCACAGGACAGATTTATAATCACTAGTTTGTTCAAAATTATCAGCTAGGAGATAAACAATTAATTATGAAGTAGTGTCACAACAAGCTAATAAACCTGACCAGGCACTAACAGGTTAATAACAGTTTGGTGGTCTCCTCTGATCAAACCCCTGCAGCAAGATGGTATACCAAGTTAGTGCATACACTCAACTCTGCTCCTCATTCTAGAAATAGCAATAAAACAGAAAACATATAATGTAGCAATAACACAGAGGTACGATAGTCTAAACATACAGTGTGGAGCGGTACCATGCCTGAGTGTTAGACCAGCCACTCATGCCTGCATGTGGTGACCTTCGCCCCCAGTGCCTGAGGTTGGCCGTGACAAGTGTCAGTGAAGCAGGTCATTAAAGTAAATAAAAGGGACTCCATAGAACAAGCGAAAGCAGCCAAAATATTTTATCCCTTCCAGCAATCAAAAGCTTAGAATTATTAAAGCATAAAAAGGCTAAGAAACGGTTATTTTTCACAGCTATCCATGGAAAAACAGCTTTCTCTGTCTGGTTTGATATACAAACTACAAATCTGTACAAAACATACAGGTATTTTTTTTTTTTCTCTGCAGTCTTGTCTGCAGCAGCTTTCAGAGTCTATTCACACAAAATGCACTAACACACTCATCACCTTCCCTGATGAGGAGACAGAAGAAGGTTGTTCACTCCCACTCCCCAGCCTTTCAGAGGAATGCCTTCACCCATCCCCAGTTCACTTCAGAGCCAGCCTGGAACCAAATACCTCGCATGGGATAATTTATGGCAGCTTGAATCAAATTCTCCTAATCCAGGTCTCTTCTTCATTTAAGGCCATCAATCTGTTTTGGAGAAGTAAATAATGAAATAACATACCCTGAAAAATCTGTAACCTACTCCAGCCTGCTAACAAGGGTAACATTTTTCCCAGTTCTTACAAAAGGCAACAAGTCCAAGTCCCAGAGACAGGATTAATTGCTTTCCCTAAGCTTACAGCAGCAATTTGATTTATCTAAAAATATATTGGCCAGCAGGCCCATCCACTGCCTTTCTCTCTGACTGCCACTCTCAACAGAAAGAATACTTTTAGTTTTTCCTCCCCAGCCCAGATGCTGTGATGTTGCAGGGCTGCACACTGCTACTCTGGGCACAGATGGAGGGACTTAGGGTCAGAAAATACTGGCTATACTGGGAACACAAATCTGCTGCAGCACTTGCATGTGCACGCACATGCATACCCTCTTTGATCAGTGTCTATCTAGAAATCAGGTGGATATAAAAGGGAAAATGTCCTGTAATTCAAGACACATACATATTCTTCTGGGTCCAAAATTTTTGTGAGTTTATTAGCACAGGGATGAAAAAAGGTTTTCCACTAAAAAATTGCTACAAAGAAATAGAAGTTGTTAAATATGTCAAATCATTTCTCCTTAACTGCCTCTTTCAGAGGCTAAGTTCAAGTCCTTTTTTCCCTATGGAAGGAGAAAACAAAATGGAAGCTAGGGATTGCACCAGTTTGTCACTGTCAATCAGCCCCTGGCAGGATGCCCCCAGGTGTCCTGTGCCCAGCCCATCCTCTCTCCAACAGGGCATCCCTGTCCAACCCACCTGACGCAAAATGCTTTATCTTGGTGGTGGGAGACGAAGGGTCTTGAGTCCCCAAAACACTGCTCCACTTCAGTCCGTGCCTTTGTCCATAGAGTGGGAGCCCTGTGGCAGGCAATACCCATGCTTGCCCTGCTCTAGTACATACAACTGAAGGTGCCAGCAAGAGTCACCAAGTCTAGACACAGCAAGTGCAGATAACTGTGCTAAGTCAAGAAGGGTCACTGACAATCCACCTCACTCAACTCCCACAGACAACAAGCCGCAAAATACCTGACTTCATTTTCTAGAGGATATATGGAATATTTCAAACCCTCTCCCAGGCCACAAAATTTGTATCAGTTCACAAAATTTGTATCAGTTCACAAAAAGATCAACAAAATCTTGGACCTTTGCAATATTAGAGGAGAATGCCCAGATGAGATGTGCCCTGATAAACCTGTGGTACAGACTATATTCTATATGACAGACAAAGGGGAAACAAGTGAAAACAAACCCCAGATTCAGTCATCCTTGCCTTTTGTACCTAGGGAAAACTCAGGAATTAAGAGCAAATCTGACAACTGCTCTAAGCATGGTAAGCAAAGAGAACCAACCCAGGTTGCAAGGTATCTCAGCAGCACCATTACAGACACAAATGTATCCCTCAGGTACTACCTCCAGATAAAGCCCCAGTTATCCTACAGCTCTAAATGTGGGAATCCCCCTTACTCCCTCGCTCTGGAGAAATATATTAAGGGAATTTCTTCCAAACCCTGGATAGAAAAATCTCTGCCTATATGCTTGTCTGTGGTGCTCTCACGCATACCTGCAAATAAAAGATGAAAATTAACACGATGACAAACAGTATCAGAACAGTTTTGGTCCTACCAGCTGTAAACAAACAACAAACCAATTTGTGTCCACTCATTGATTTAACATCTTCTATTTGCAAGTACTTCTGTATTTTGAGGTAGTTTACAAGCATCAGCAGAAGTTTCAAATAAACTCCACGAACAGTCTGTGTATACATGAAGTGACCTGAAGTTAAGAGAGCAATTTATATAGTTTATCTTTTGTTTTCTCTCATTCAACCAATATCTAACTAAAATACAAATGCAAAAAAGCTTACTACTGATTAACGTAAATTTAATTAGTTCCTTGTTCCTGTTCTACAAGTCGTTATACTCAGTTACTTATTGGCTAAAAAGAACAACCTAAAAATGTTTCTGAGCATTTGCATTTTATGGTAAAGATGTGGTGTTGAGATTTCTCTCCCATTGGGCATCAAAGTAGCTTTGGCTGTTGTAATTGAAAAGTCAGTAGCATCCAATTAGTCTATTAAAGTCAATGTTCCAGCTTAAAGTAAACTTTTCATGCCTCAGGTATTATTTACAATTCTCTCCAAGAATGTACTGAAACTTCTGTCTGTTTGGATGTTTTTTCAGTTTACTCTGAAAATAACAATAAACAAATGAAACTTCACCTGGGAAAAAAATGAAGCAGCCACTGATTTCATATGAGCACACAGTTGATTCTGCACTAAAGCAGCAGCTAATATAGACTTAGAAACACAATGAATTTAATGCACAACTTAGGAATCTTATAGAAGTTCAGCCTATCTAAGGTTAGAAAAGAGCTTTTATTCTTTTTTGCAAAGGGAAAAACCAGGGCTAATGTGCAGTCACCTGGGAACAGTGGGAGAAGCAAGGAAAAAAGAAAGAACTAGCAATAGGAATTCATAATGGTTTGTCTCCCGTTAGACAAGATAATGGGAGAAAATGGTTGCATCTGACATGTAAAATTACGGATATTCCTTTCTTGTGGAGGGCACAAAAAAACCTGGGCACAAGCATGAATCTGAAGAGTGTCAGAGCATGAGAAGGTCTGGGCAGTCAAGTCAACCTTTGTCACTGTCTGCCTTAGTTTGAATGAGGTAAAAAAAAGCATGGAAGGAAAAAAAAAGAGTCAACTATGAATTTTATTTTAATATTTGCTTATTTCTTTTAGAGCCTGACTCATATTTTTCAAGATGCTAATCTGGTCCAGCATCTTCCTGTCTCTTGATTACTTTGCAGGTAAATAGTAGAGCTGGACAGAAAACATAGTGGTTCAAAGACCACTTCCTCCAAGCTCAAGATCGGTGCATCCCTAAGAGCAAGAAATCGGCCAAGGGATGCAGGAGGCCTGCCTGGCTAAGCAGGGAGCTTCTAAATAAGCTCAAATGGAAAAAGGAAGTTTATACTAAGTGGAAGAATGGCCTAATCCCTTGGGAGGACTATAAGAATGCCGCCAGAGCGTGCAGGGATGAAACGAGGAAAGCCAAGGCTGCCCTAGAACTCAGCCTGGCAAGGGATGTCAAGCTCAACAGGAAGGGCTTCTTCAAGTACATTGGAGGAAAAAGGAAGACCAGAGAAGCTGTGGGCCCACTGTTGACCGACACAGGAGCCATGGTGACGGAGGATGCGGAGAAGGCGGAGTTATTGAATGCCTTCTTTGCCTCGGTCTTTACTACTCAGCCCAGCCCTCAAGAGCCCCAGGCCTTGGGGAAAGTAACAGGGAAAGAGGAAGACTTCCCCTGGGTGGAGGAGGA
>VXBO01015118.1:0-30489 GCA_013400135.1 Rhinoptilus africanus
GTCTTCCCCAGCTCCACGATGCAGCAGCCGTAGTCGGCTCCGAAGGAGATCCGCACGTTCCGGTAGTCATAGCACTGCCGCCCGTCCAGCCGCTGCGGGCCCAGAGACAGACACACCGCGTTAGGGCGCCATAACCGGGACGGGGAGAGGGGGGGGCCTGTCCGGCCTACCCCCGGGCGGCGGCAGGGGGGCGACCCGCGCCAGCCGCCCACCCTCCCCGAGGACGGGGGAGGGGACGGAGAAGGGGACGGTGAAGGGGAAGCCGGCGCCGCACCTTCCTCTCCTCGACGGCGCGGAGGATGAAGCGCCGCTCGCAGTTGGAGAGCGGCGTCGCCTTCATGGCGGACCCTGAGGCGCGGCGCGAGCGGGAGCCCGGCGGCCGCGCGCCGCGCTTGCGTCATCACCGCGCGACGGCGGGCGCCACTGCGCAGGCGCAGAGCTCCCCTCAGGGCCGGGCCCTCCCCTCAGGCTGTGGCGGGCGGTTCTCTTCGGTAGATCGCGCCGTAATTAGCGGTCATCGTTCCTCAGGGGCCGCTAAAAGATGGGCACGGGACTTCCTTCACTCGGGGTGGGGTTGGTGGAGCAGCCGGGCCCATCACCGCTTTCCTACCCCCTCTTCAGCGGCCCTCTGGGCCTAGTGCCGAGGCGCCGGTCGTCAGGGAAACCGGCTAGTAGTTTAAAAAAGCGCGCCTCGGGCCTTCCGAGTGGCTAACGGTGAGGAGGTGTGGAGCCTTGAGGGGTGTGCGCGCTTCTGCAGCCCCTGGAAAACAGCCTAGACGGTAGTGCGAGCGAGGCAGGCAGTGCTGCCGGCCAAAATGCAACAAAAGCTTCGCGTTGTCAGAGGAACGTCCTTCCCTGTTGTTATGGAGTGGTGCCTGTAAGTAAAAACTCAAGACTGCGAGTAAAAACAAGTGTCTGTTACGCTGAGTTTGAGTTGAAATGAGAAAATGGGTTACTGTATCTTCCCACCCATGTTAAACCCCCGATGCTCTGACTTTTCTCACACTAAACTGTTGAAATATCTCAGTTATGCTGTCTTTTTAAACCTTGTTAACACACCAAACGTGTAGTGCAAACTAAAATTGAGTTATGTTTCCCAAACTTCAAGTTTGTGCAAGTGAGGACAAGTGTCTTGATTTTTCCATGCTGGTTTTAGGTTTTTAAGATGAGGATAAATAAAAATAATCACAAATATTCAGTGTAAAAGAATATTGATGTGATCACAGAAAGGCTCTATTGGTGTAAGGCCAAAAATAAGCAAATTGTTTTCCCAAAAGGTGCTACATGTGAAGCAGCAATAAGGAACAAAATGATTTAATGCTTGTGACTTCTTCTCTAGCCACAAAAATGCCAAAAATTAGTGTAAAGTTCTCTTTCATCACAGATATGTGGTTGACTGGATATTTTCCTTGGAGTTTAACTGTCAGTCTTTAGGTAGAAATTCTGTCTCGTATTTGCTTTTTCTATTGTTTAAGTTCAGTGATAATATTCTTTAGTGAAGGCTTGGGGTTAAATTCTGGCTGTTTTGCAATCACTGAGAAAAAAATGCTTCTATTGGCACTAAGTTTGTAGCCTTAAGTCCTGCTGTGCAGCTTTTTAGTAGCCCCAAGTCCTGTTGGTGCAGCTTTTTACATTAAAAGTAAAGGTTAGGTACTAAAGACTGGCAATCAAGATTTGATAAGGAAATTGTTTTCTAAATGCTAATTTTAATCTCGGAGCTAATTTCTGAGATATATGCAGTTGTGTGAACTGTGAAGCAGTGTTTCTAAATCAAAGAAAACAAGTATATTTTGAGTTGTTTCATTTCTTGTTATCAAACAGATATAACGTAAAATAAAGCTTGGGCAACACTTGCAGAAATATTTTGGCAAATATGTAAGTTGAATAACAAAAAAGGCAGACTTCTGAAAGAAGTGGTGTGTAACCATAAGCTTTGCATTTTGAAGTATGTTGCTGTAAATCCTTTCCTGTCCCACTGATATGTTTCATTTGTTGTAGGGAAGTCTTTACATCGCTTTCAGAAACTCACTGCAAATCTCAGACACTTCAGTGGTACTGGAGAAGTGTTACGCTTGTTTGCATATTTAAATAAAACCCAAGCAAAAGCTGTAAATTACTGCTTTGAATACTTTTTCTTACACTTCTTACACCTTTTTTGTGCTGTCATTTTGTATTTGTCTGTATACTTTTTCAGAGCCCGTTTTGACCTGTGTTTTAAGTCACAGTATTTGTGAGAAGTAGGATGGTTAAATATTTCTGTCATCCTATAATATAAAGAGAGATTTGAAATCTTTTTACGTGTCAGTTAACAGAATTTGCTTGGTAAACACAGTCCTGCTATGCTGCTTTTTGGGCAGATACTGGGGCGGTTAAAGTCTCCCATGAGGAATTTAAGCTGTTTGTTCAGTGCTGCAAAGTTGTTGTGCTTTATTTGAATGAGAGAATCTGAGTCCTGTGTGTGCTCAAAGGTCCCGAGTGTTAGGAGCAGCATTAAGTATTTTACACGGCATGCACGGCTCAAGTGGCTGAATAGAACGACATGATTATTTCCTTGCTGCTGTTTGTTTGTAAATTCGGTTTAAAGGGCCATCCAATAAACCCACAAAATCAGTGAGGCGGCACAGGTTTCACTAGATGCCTGGTCTGGCAGGCAGCCAGGTCATTAGCGGTGATGATATGCAACATGGAGAGATCCCCGTTTGAATTGCAGAATCTTGGTTTGGTTTGGAAAGCTGGAAGCTTACAAGCAGGAGAAAATGTCTTTGTGGAACATTTCATAGAGAAAGTGGAGGGACTTAAAAGTGCCTTACTGTGCCGTTCGACAGCTTTCAGTAAGACATAATGCATGCTGAAAACATTAGTGTTGTTTTTTGCACTGAAAACCCAAACGTTTATTGTATAGCAGGCAAAGACCATACAGGCATGGTTAGGCTAAATTTGCAGCCAGGAAATCCTTTCTGAGAAATTGTATCTTGCTTGATTACAATGCCAGGGACACCAAAATAAGCACTTCTTTTCCATGAATAGTCTCCACCTCTGTTGCAGTAACCCACATGAAATCCAGCTTACCTCGCTGTTTATTTCCACATTTTCCTCTGGTTTTCTTTTTGGGGGGAAAAAAGCACAACTCGCTGTATAAGCAGAGAAGCATAATGTTGGCAATCACTATCACAAATAAATTAGGAATTATTTAAAAGGTGAGTGAGACCATCTACTTTTTTTAGAAGAAATGAGCTCTGAGGACCCGACCTTTGTCTTCACGTCTTTGATTCACGGATTCAAGGATTTCAATATCGTTTCTTCTTATTTGCGTTCCTGTAGAGGAGCGTAGATTTGTAGCCTAATTGCTTACTATCAGCTCCATTTGGAATCGCTGGCATTTGTGCTCCAAGTGAGATAAATGGAACATTAGTATTTGTGTTCAGTTCCATCACAATGGGCAAGCAGTTGAATTTAAGGATTTTTCAGCTTAGCTTGATTCTGATAGCTTCTACAGAAGAGGTGATGGGGTGGAATTTCACACTTGAATGGGGCATTCTGCAGCTGAGTAATACAGCAGTTCAGATGTTGGTCAGAAAAGGGCTTCCGTGAGTAGCTTAACTTTCACTGTGTTATTTAGTCAATAGTTTGCTTATCTTGATAATGATAAATGAATCCATTTTACTTGGTTCTCATTCGATAGCATGGTTTTGTTATGTTTTCATTTGCAGGCTTTGCAAGAGAATGGTAATACTTAAAATCACTTTGATACTCTTCAAAAAAGTGTTTATGTTACCTGCCCCTTGAGAAGGAGAATTGAAATCTGGAAATAGACATACTACTCAAAATCATTCACGTAGGTTAAAATGTACTAATCTGGCAAGCCATTTAGACAGTGGAATTTTTACTGTAAATGGTTGCTCACTAGAGCAGTCAAAATGAAAACATTTTTGTTTTGTGAAACATGGTGGTCATTTTCATTTCAAAATGAAACAATTTTTCACTAAACTCTTCAGTTACTATCAACAACCATGGAAGGGTTTGAATTGTTTGTAGGAGCCGCCTAAACTATGTTACTCTTCATGAGTTACAGAAATGTCAGCTTGGGCGTATGCTGACATTTGTGCTTGGGGCTAGAGGGGGAAAAATTCCTGTGCCGGCTCTCCCGGTGAACCATCACATGCCTTCATCTGTCAGGCTGGTGGCAATGTGCCCTTTGGCATCCCCCCTCTTGACAGAAGCGACCGACTGAGTATTTGGGCTGGTGAGGATTTGCAGTCTTGTTCCTTAGCAAATCACAGCAATGGCTTTTTGTTTTGTGAAAGCTTTATAACAGCTTTGATGAAATAGTATTTCCAAAGGAGTCACATTTTTGACACTAAACCAGAACATTCAACAGCGTTGTCAGTCATTTGTGTTTGGGTTTTTTGCACTGGTACATGTTCAGAAACATTTCCAGAGGAATAATTATACCTTTATTGCTGGGGAGGCAGATATAGTGGATTTTTGCTTCTGATGCTGGTCCTGTTTAAGATTAGTACACAGTGGAGTTGATGGTGAGCTTCAGGAGGAGCTGGATGCGATTCCAGGGGAAGCAAGTTGCATGTGGGGGCTGGAAATCAGCTATTTCCTTTGATTCATGCCATTTTTGCACAAAGTCTACTTTGCAGATATTGTAGGTGCCCATGTGCTAGGAAGGGTAAAGAATTTCATGCACAAAGTAAGGAGGCGTAAAATCGCCACACTGGAAATCTGAAGCAGGCTATATGGAAAATAAGGTCAATATAATAGGTTCATGA
Source organism: Rhinoptilus africanus (assembly GCA_013400135.1). Lineage (NCBI taxonomy): Eukaryota > Metazoa > Chordata > Aves > Charadriiformes > Glareolidae > Rhinoptilus > Rhinoptilus africanus. Next base: position 4,779 of record VXBO01015118.1, read on the forward strand.
AATAGAAGTCGAGCAATTACTGCGTTTCTGCAGAGTTACAGTAACAACCAAGTAGTAGAAATACTGTGGGTGTTTGAAACCGGAAAGAAAAGGAATGAGTGTTTTACACCGCAGAGTGAATAAATGAGTGAATAAATCACAGGCACTTAGGCTAAAGCAGGAATTGTCAGAAAGAAGAGCCTAATGATCTATTGTGCCTGCCTAGAAGCGTTTCTTCGTTTGAGATGAATGCTCCGCAGGCTGAAATGCTTGAATTGGATTATCTTACCGAACTGAGCCATGAGGGAAAATCACATTTGGGGACTGAAGAAAAGAACAAACTGCATCAGAATCTCAGCTTCGTGACAGCAAGCTTCCAGCAACCATGTTTTATGGCCTAATAAAAATAAATAAAAAATTGTTCTTCTCTTCTTGTGGTAGCTTTAGCTGTAATGTGCCTTTGCTGGTTAGCTGCAAGTCCTGCTCCCCAGTGCCTCCAGTATATGCATTCACACATGTATGCACAACATGATGTATACAGTATTTCAGTTTATAAGATTATTTGGGAAGAAAGGCTCCGCATAGATGTAATAATATCATTTATAATTTTTTTTATGGGGGCCCCCGAGGTTTTGAGATAGATACAGTTGCATTCGAGTGATGCAGCTGGCAGAAGTGAAGCATGAGGAGCACAGCTTGCGTACCACCAGCTTGATGCAGTGAGGTGCGGGCTGTTCTGGTCCTGCTCCAGAGAAGCACTTAAACAAACTCCTTATCTGAAGCACAGCCATAAGCACGCTTCCCTTACTTATTCGAAGGCAGTTGTCACAGCTTGCACGGCTGAAATTTAGGAAAGTAGTTGCCTAATATATGTGCTGAAGTAATTTTATTAAAAAAAAAAAAAAGGGACCCAGAACTGTTAGCAAATCATCCAAATACCGGCTTAAAGCGAGTTGGTAATAACTTCTCCATCTACTTGCTAGGTGCTTGTTTGATCATCTTTCACAGGCTAGATTTCTGAGTAAACCCCAAAATGTTCTTGCTGTTTCTGCCTATGCTTAGCCTTCACACCATCTCCTGGGTTTTATTATTCTTGTGAAAGAAGTTTTTTGCACCTAAGAGTCCTGCGAAAAGTTTTGATCCTGCATTCAGCTTCCCAGCTCTCAGCAATTGGAAGTATTTGCAAGGCTGAATTCTAGACAAGCAACAAAGTGGGGGGAAAAGAAATTACACCCCTTCTTTTTTTTGCTGCTGGTGCGTGTTTCACTCTGGAGTCTTCCGAAGAGCTACTGAAATGGCCAAAGTGCTGTCCTGCCACCCGGGTGGGTGTAATTATTAATCTGCAGCTTTGAGTCTCAGCACAACAGCTAAATACCAAGAGGTCTGCTGTCTCCACATCCTGCAATTTCTCTGTCTCCAGACAAACTGCATTCATGATTTTTATTAATTCAAGTAATAACAGTTGCTGAGTTAAATATCTCGTTTAGCCAAAATTGTTACAGCTTGAGTTGAAGGCTCTGAACATACAAAACCAGTGTCTGGATTAAGATCTTAGTGTTGTTTAAGATTTTCAAACCTTTTAGAAGCATCTTCAAATTCCCTTAAAAAGGAACAAATGTTCATATTGAAGTAGAAACTATAGTTTGCTTTCGTGTACAGTAGGCAAAACTAAATCTAAATTGTTGTTAGAAAAAAAAGCACACTTTCTTATATCCAAGTCTTAACTATTACTAGGCAGACAGGTTAAATACTGGCTTAATACAAGAACTCAGGAGTGTGAAACTGAAGCGAGTATCAGTTTGGAAACGTATGTTTTTCTATTGGAAAAGAAGACAGTAAATGTTCCTGATACCACATATGTGTGATCTCATACCACATATTGATACTCCCACAACACAGAGGAAATCCAGAGTACCGAAAAGCTTTTGGGTCACATCTGATCTGTAAGAGATGAAAGCACATTGAATAAAATTGGGGGATAATTTTCCGTTTTGAAACAGGGATTATTTTGAATAATTCAGTTCAGTGTTCTGCCACCCTTCTCACAGCCCACAGTTCTATTAGTCTTGAATGCCAGACCACGCTGCTGCAGGTGTACTGGTGGAAAAAGTATCTATGGAGCACTCGGATAATGTGATCTGGATTTCTGCTGCCTGTGAATTGAATCTGCCCAGCTTTGCAGCTCTAACAAACCAGAATCATCCCCGTTCCCAGATTCTCCAAAGTGCCGTCGTGACTCAGAGGGATAAGTGAATGAATACGTGTGTTTGGTTACAGGAAAATCTGGCGCTGTGTGCGCAGCATCGCCAGCTGTAACCATCTTAGGTGGTTAAGGCATCTGTGCGTGCCTTGATGCAATTACAGGAAAGGTGGTATCAGCCCCAGGAAAAGTGATAAATGGTCAAGTTAAACCATTAAATCAGAACAGCTCTTTTGAATTATTCCTTCTGCTTATTCAGCTTCCAAGCGTCTGTTACAAGCCAGAAATTAATCTTGACCGCCTGGTTACTTGAAACTCTGAAAGTCGTAATTTTTTTCCAGGGAACTCTTTTTGTTGTTCTATATGGGCAGCCTCTTTTGAGACTAATAATATTTATTTTAAATCAGGAGATAAATTTTAGAAAATTTATGCATATGCCTCTTCCAAGTAATGCTGTGCCGTTGTTCTGTAGGGCCTTACTGCTTCTTTATACAAGGAGTAAGGATTGGGGAAGAATTCTAGCATTCCTGCTTATTTAGGCTGCATGTTATACTCTCTTGCTTAGACTATAAGAAGCATCCTGCATTATTTAGTTATAGGATTATAATACTAAAAGAAGATGAACTATCTCTCTTCCCTATGGCTGTAAGAAATTTCACGATTCTCTTTTGGTCATAAACCCCCCAAAATGATGCAGGGGGGTTGGAACTAGATGATCTTGAAGGTCCCTTCCAACCCGACCATTCCATGATTCTGATGTATTTGTTGATTCAGCTGATTTTAAATAGAATCTCGTATTTATAATTGCACCTTAAAACACAGTCATTGTTAAAGGTTAAAAGCATGGTTTGGAAGTATCTGCTGTCATGTATAACAGCTGCCCGCAAGGCGCTGTATCCCCCTGTCTCTTGTGGAGCTTCAATCAATATTTGTGCATATGAAATGCAAGCATTAATCTTGCCACATTTCCCAAAGATCCTAGTCCTTAATTCCTTGCAAAGAAACGCTGATAGGAAAACTGTGTTTTGAGTAGTTCAATTCCTCGCTAACAATACAAATGAAACGGGAAAGTGCTAATTATTGCGCCTGAGAGAATAGAGAGCTGGGATGTGTGAGCACTGGAGAATGATGGATGCTGGCCTTTCTTTCCGATAATGTTTTCTACAGACTTGATGAAGGTGACAGAATGGAGTTTTGCTATTTCAAGAAAAGGTGAATGATGATTTTCCCAAATTGCTTCAAATTGTTTATTGAGCATTACTATGAAGTATTATTCTAGAGGTCCAAGAAGGATAGATGATTCGGTGTAAAATGGTAGCTCAATACGTATTTATCTCTTTAGCTCAAACTTGCCATGATGCTATACTTATATTAAGAAATTGGGAGGCTTTATGAAGTAGAATCTATGCATTTTTTGATGTATTTCTTCAGGAAGTAGCACACTTTCTGTGGCCCTGACAATATTTGCAATATATGCAGCAGTGCTTATGTTCACTCTCTGAAATGTCGGTTCTGGTGCGTATAAATCCGTGGAGGCATTGGGGATATGACTTGAGCTGAATCATGTGGGCAAGCAGAGAGATGGTACCCAAAAAGTGCACATGGGGTTTTCCATGAGGATTGCAGCAAGCTGACATCCCTCACCCCCTTTGCCTCATCAGCTCTCCTGCAGCCTCGGTGTAGTAGGAGTCTGTGGGGAGAAGGGAGAAGCAGAGGGGGATTAGGTGCACTAGTTTGAGAGTGTGAAATGTGTCTGATTTTTTGCATTCCTCAGGTTTTGCTTAACCTGTCTGTTAAGTCTGTGCTGAGCAGAGCATTTCCGAATGCGAGTGCGGGAGCCAGATCTAACCCTGGTGTGTCCCTCGAAGTGTAGCGGCTCTGTTACCTGAGCGGCAGCCAGATGTTAACGATAAAACGTGACAAAGGGCATCTGGTATTTTTAACATACAATTTTTCATCACCTTCAAAGCAGAAATCATGGCGGGTCCATCACAATTATTTTGCTTGCCAAAATCTGAGTCAGGTGGCCAAAAATCTGAGGAACTTTTTCTATTCCCATGGCAATATCCGAGAAGTGTTTTTGCTCCTGGCCAAGGTTTTCAAATGTCTTCAAGGAGAGAGATGTTTTCTGATAGCGACGAAGTTCTGAGCTGGTTGGTCTGTGCTGGTGGAGGTGTGTGAAATGCGGGTGGGGAGGTGGAGAGGACGGATGCTGCTGGTGGGTACCGCCGTGTGGGCACTCCGCTGGGGATGGGAGGCTCGCTTTCGAAGTGAGTCAACCCAGCAAGCCTCCCTTGGTGGCGAGGGCTGGCCTCGGAGCACCCTTGATGTAAGAGGGCATCTGTGCCCACGGAGCGTGGCCAAGGCGTCCCAGGCTTGGACCACGGGCCCAAAAGGCGCAAGGTGGCCACGGTGCCCTCCAGCTGCCGGCCCCTTCTCCTCCGCCCGGTGCCCCTCTCCGCCCGCCGGCCGCCCTGCCGCAGGGGAGGAGGCACCGGGCGGCGAGAGGAGCGGCGCCGGCACCGGGCGGTCCGCCGGCAGCCGTGCCGTGCCGTGCCGGGGGAGGCATGGAGTGGGAGCTCAACCTGCTCCTCTACCTGGCGCTTTTCCTCCTCCTGCTGCTGCTCCTGCTGCTGCTGCTCTGCCTGCTCCTCCGGCAGCTGCGGGGCTGGGCGGGCAGTGCTCCCGCCGCCCCCCCGCGCCGCCGCCCGCCGCCGCGGCAGGCCCCCGGCGCCCCGCGCGGNGGCTGCCTGTCGGGAGCTGTGAGCCGCCCCTCGCCGCCGCCTCGGGCCGCCCCGCAGGTGAGTCCGCCGCTTCTCCCGGCGGCGGGAGGCTGGGAAGGACGGGGACGGGGGGGAACCGGCGGCGGTTCAGCGCGTTTCTCGGGAAGCTGGCCGGGCTCCGCCGCTCCTGCCCTGCCCGCTTCCCCCGCTCTCGCTGGGCTGGCCGCGTTTGCGGCGCTAAATTCAGGGGAAGTGTGAAGGTGAGCTCGCCCCGCAGCTTTAACTCTGAAACAAAGTATTAGAAAACTCCCCTCCGGCCCTCTTTGCCGAAGAGATTACCTTGCCTTTACTTTGGCATACAGAGATCTGAATTTGACCTGATTAGAGCACTTTTAAATTTAGCATTTTGCAACACAGTAGTTGACACTTGCCTTTTAAAATTACTTTTTTTAACTTTAACCACATCTAACACAGTTTTCCTGCTTTTATTCCGTTGGAGTTATTCCCTCATATGACTAAAATGCTAAGTAGGCTTCACCCCCCCTTAGGTGGGGACAGAACAGGCAACATCACACAGCTGACCTCTTCCCATCCCTGATGTCCCCAGGGATCGCTTTGTCCCCAGCGCAGCAGCTGCTGGTCCCCAGGCACTGCCTGTGGCTGATGTCCACATGGTGCAGTTGGGGAGCTCTGGGGCATGGTGCACCCTCCTGCCGGCTGCCCCCACCCTGTGCTGGGCATCGGGGGTCACAGAGGGAGTGACTTGGCTGCTGGGCCTTTAGGAAACTCATGCTTGAGGCAGACCGTTGGTTGTCTTCTCGCAGGCTCATTTTTGATAGCTCTTGTAGTGGCTTTCACATGAGAGCTCAAGCAAGTGTGAGTTCTGTGGTTGTGTGTGACCTGTGCCCTGACACGAGTTTTGATCCAGACATTTATTGATGAGAGCCAACTGCCATTCCCACATTTATCAGTACAAAAGTCTGAGAGGAGGATTTGGGAATGACATATGATGGAGGTAAAGCTCTCCAGTGATTTTTTGCACCATGGCAAAGGGTGGATGTGGATTTGTCCTTACAAGAGGGACTTATGGAGAAGTTAAGGATAGATGCTAGCAGCTGTGCAGTAAGCTTGGCAAAAGGAAAATATTTTAGAAGTACTATAGAACTGGTGGTTTTGTTTAAATATGTGGGGTTTGGGGGTTCTTTTTTGGGTTGCTGTAGGTGGCAGCTGTCAGGGGCAGTCTGTCTGTGGAAGAGCAGGCAGCCAGGTCTCCAGCACTACCGTAGGGTGTATTTTACAGGGCAGAATGCTGCTAGTTCAAACAAGCGCCTCTTGGTATATGCTCTGTCTTAACACCTGCCATGCATTTCTCTGTAGCAAGGCAGCACGCTGCAAGGACGAGACCACTGTTAGAGGCCCATATGATATTCTGGCTCCCCAGCCCTTGCAGCAGTGAATCTGAGCTCTCTTTTCCTTCTGCTTACTGCTGAGTAACTTGGGATGCGGGGAAGAACCTGGTGTGAGTGCAGGGGTAACGTTAACAGCAAGTGGGAGAGGCCCTCCTCTGGAGGGTGTCCTTCCCCCAACACGCAGTCCTTCATGCCAGGGGCTTTGGGAGTCATAGGACACTTTATTGGGGCTGCTACTACGAGAGGCTTGGAGCTGATACCATCCTGCCTTGCACACCTCAGGCCATGAAGATTTGCCATCTGTAGCCAACTGATAGGAGCTGGTGAAGTCAGGACTGCGGCTTCTGCTGCCCATGGTGGCCCTTCTGTGGTTCTTGGACCCTGGGGCCATAACCAGGCCGCGCAGGCAGGAATGGCAGCGCTCTCCCATGCCTGGCGTGCTTCTGCACCAGGAGGATTTCTGCACACAGGGTGACAAGGACAAATTCAGCTTGGTAGGAAACTACCTGTCAAATTCCCACAGAGTGGCTACACAGGCGAGGGCCAGATCCTTGATTCTCTCTAGTCCTGCCGTGCCTCCTCCCAGTACCTGGTACCCCAGTTGCCCTTCTGCACGTTTGGGTGGGCTTTTTCAAAGTAATGAGAAATGGTGAGACAACAGTACTGTGTAGGTTTTCCTGATTGTGACCAGTCAACCTTGTATCTATACAGTTTTTGTATTCTTTCTCTGTAAAAATGGTCAGGATGACTTTGGCCTCACATCAGTGATTAGAAAGAAGGCTGGTTAATGGTTTTGCTCAATTAATATAAGTAGCCATAAAACTGTAAAGCATATTCTGCATGAGCACAAAGAGATTACCTTTATACCCAGCTGACTTTGCAGATAAGTAGCCCTGAAGTATTTGAAATAATGCAAATGGTTGGGGTGCTTTTAATAACTTGATTTGCGGAAGCACTTCATACTAACTGTACTGCATGGAATAGAGATAATCTGATGTTTGTAATGACTCTTTACAAGCATGACTGACAGGGCATAGGCTGTTACCTTTATTTGAAAACAGAAACTAGCAGATGATTTTCCTCTGACAAATATGCATTTTATACCAACGCAGTGCAATAGACAAGTTTGGGGAGGTTACTCAGTTAAACACTTAGAAGTTGGAAGATTAAAATTTCTTTGTTTTGTCTTGTTTTTGGTACTAGTACTGCATCTCTAATGTCCTAATTTCACAAATACCTGCAGTGTAGGAATAAATACCCCAAACTTCCAATTCGAGCAAGATGAACACTCCTGGAAAGTAATCTCCATATTTCAGTGCTGTCACCTGCCGCGTAATTTGAAAAGACAACCAGAGGAGTTTTTTGACATCGCACACAACAGGCGCATCAAACATCTGCACCATTCAAACAAATTTCCAGTTCTCGATATAGGTTTTAGGGCACAGCTGTGGAGGCAACACCTTCCCCTCTGGTGGTATGATCACAGGGCAGAAAGGTGAATGGAGGTCAAGCTCTTCTGCACTGATATTGTATCTGATTATTTTTCCAAATGAAGACTGGTGCTGCCGATAGCCCCTTTGTCCTTTTGCTCGGAGAGGAGGACAGGCCACCCCGTCAGCAAAGAGTGCCTGTCCCACTGTCTATAGCTCTTCTGGGAAGTTTCTAAATTCCCAGCGTCCAACTTCACAACAAAAGATGTGCATCATTTCGTTTAATCAGTGAAGAGAGACAGAAGTAAGCCTAAGGCTCTAAAAAATTAGGCAGATGAATCATCTTGGGAAGCTGTAAATAGAGAAACTGCAGGGTGTGAGAAATACAAGGTGTGATCGTTAGTAGTCAATTAATCCTGAGTTTGGAAAGCAACAAAAGTGACCTGCATGTTGCTGAACTGCATAGGTGTAGGTATCCTGTCCTAGGAGAGGGGAAGGTCTCCTGTCTTTCTCTTCAGCCCTAAGGTGCCTGGGGCACTGTCAGGACACCTCATTACTAGACCAGTGTTGATGGGAATTCAGATAAGAGCAATGAAAAGCCTTTGGGGAATTTAGAAAGAAAGAATAAAGTAGTTAAATATGTAAATATGTTTTGTTAGCTGGCAGCTATAGGGGAAGGCCAACATCTGCAAATACTTGAAAGATATAAACAATGAGGAAGAAGATGACTTATTTAGCATAATGCATATCTAGGCATAATGACACAGAATAAAGATAGGGACTAGTAAAACTAATAGCAGGAATAAGTACTTGACGATAAAGTATGTTAAATCAAGAAATAACCTGCCAAGGAAAACACACAAAGCTCAATGTTTGTATGTTGAAAACTAGATAATGCACAGAGGGGATAAAGCTGTGCTTTTATGAAGGGGCACTGACTATGTAATCACCTCTTTTGACATCTCTAGGTTAAAAGACAAAAAGCCTCAGTGAACCACAGTCGTTTCCAATGAGACCTGAAGAATTATGCCAGAAATGTCTTACTTTGGGCATTTGCAAATGCCCTAAAAGAAATACAACCACTGAGTTCTTTTTCTGGTGGTTAGTCTGGTATGAGTATTTTCCCAGTGACACGTAGCGTAGCTCTACTCGCAGCCACAGCTCTGCAAGACCTGCTCAGTAGCTTTAATTTCATGATATTCCCGAGAAGCTCTTTATTATTTTGCTTCCCTTCAAATGTTGTTGCATCTGTGACATCTGTCTTTGAAAAATCCACCTCTGTGGAGGGCTATCAAAACTCTGACCGTCATTTAAGACCTGTTTTGAGGTGCCTTAGTGGGATGTCAGCCAAACAGGTTTTCCATTCAGGGGTACTGGCACATCTGAGCTAGGCCATCCACTCCTAGGGCTTGTGTCACGCTCAGAAGACTCGGTGCTGTTTGAGAGTCCCAGCTCCTGGACTCAGGTGGGTGGATACAAACCTCTTTCCATTTTCAGAAAGCTCTTGAGATCCCATGATGCAGGGAAGAAGTTTGAAAGAGAAGAAAGTTGTCAGTCACGGTCTTGTGGTTGCATCTTACTCCTTGCGCAGAAAAGACCTGATCCTTTTTTCAGGTAGCTGGAAAGGAGTCTGAATGCACCAAGCTTTTGATACGGAATATGATGATCTGCCTGATTTGGGCTTACAGAAGAATTTTTATTTTTGTTGTTGTTAGATTGATATTTTAGCTTCCCTCATGGTAATGGATGAAAGTTTTAGAAAATGGGAAGTGTGTTACTTGATGTAGTTACAAAAATTGAATTATGGTTCAGTTCTATGACAGACCCTGGACAATTACTGGAGGAATTGTTTAAGGAAAGCCTCACAAATCCGAATTTTATTTATTTTCGGTGTGACTTGTAGTGAAACTCAGCAGCATATGCTTCAGGTGACTTCCCTTTGAAAATGCATGGAGTTTCTTTTGATTTCAGAAAAATAAACTTCTTCAGAACAGAGCATGTCAATAGCAATGGTCTTAAAATTATATTCCACTTTTTCTGGAATATTTTTTAATAATCAAGGATAAAATATATGTCCTTAGTCTGTTTAGTCTATTATTTATGTATTTATGAGTGGTTTTTAGAAATTAATTTTGTACTCTTTTTCTGAACCTGCCTTGACAGAAACAGCATTCTGCAAAACGAGTTAAAAGACCAAGTCACAGCTTGCTGAAGATATCAGATGATAGAGAAAAACAAATTACTTTTCATTCCAGTCTTTGTACACAAGGCTTTACTTAATCTCTGTGTTAGTAAATGGCACTTCTTCTCTTCCAAGGAGGTTCAATATAATGTTTTCAATATCTTTAAATGCTGAATTAACTGCAAGTCTGCTGTGATCACCAAGGCATACTCACACCTATTTAACAGGTGGGAATTGACGTGTGCCAGCATGCACCTCTTGCTGAGGGCTAAATCTTGCTTTCCTTGCTGTAAATATTTTCCTTGCGCTTATATTTTCCAGAGCAGTTAGTGAAATACTTCCTAACACAGCCTCTCCCTCCAGACTGCTGCAATGGGGTGATCACAAGCTCGGTGTGTTCCTGTGCCAGTGAGGGATGCTCTGTTTAAGATAAATGGATGTAGAGTAAAAAGTACTCGGTTGCCTGCCTTGGATTTCATTTTCGATAGTGCAGCCAGGAGACAGAATAGGAACTGGACAGGTTGTTAAAAGGTGATAACAGCAAACATGAGGACTTCTTTCATTGTCTCCCACCACCTGCTTGATGCTTTGGACTGGTCTCATCCATGGGTCTTTCTCTCATCTTCAGCTTTTCATAACCCCAGGCTGTGTCTTACCTGGAGCACGAGTCTCTCCTGTTCAAGCTGGAGCCCTGTGTACCCTGAAAAGGCATGAACTGCTGAACTGGGGTGAGAGATGCATGCCATGGGAGCCGTACCCGCCGTGCTGGGAGGCCACTTTCTCTTAGTACCTTGGCGGTCATACAGAGGCAGCTTAGTGATCTTCCCAGGCTGCAGGCAGTCCTCCGAGCCGCAGTGACTAAAAGCAATGAGCCTCATTTTTGGTTTGTTAAACAGGAACTGTTAGTGTAAGGCAGTGGTGGAGGCCCAATCCAAGGGAAACTGTAGCACTAAGGCGAGTCATTTCTGTTACTCTCACTCTTACATATCTGTTTTTCATTTTGAACTGAGCTTTTATTGTGCGTTCCTCCTAAATGAAGTGAGCCTTCACGTGCCTGGGTATCTTTCATACAGATTAATCTTTCTGTCAGCTGTTTCTTTGTCAGTGTTATAAAGATACCAGAATTTAATAATCAATGTGCCTGAAAATATAGCACAAGTCCTAATTTTACAGTTGGTATAGTACTAATATTTGTAGAAAATTTAAAAGCATGTCATCTATATCAAAACTTTTGCACAAAGTGATCCGTAACACACAATACACCAAGATTTAAAAAAAAAAAAGGAATATAATGCTAAAAATTAATACCATTGCTTGGCTGCAATATCCATATATTGACCTAAGAAGCATAGAGGTATTTTTCTTATCTCCTTATCCTACCAAGTACCTGTAGAAAAAAAATTATCCATTGCTTCTGACCTTAATACTGTCCCCTTTTAATAGCATTTTGGGTACCCAGTTAATGATTCAAAAAACCAATTTGAATTGTCTAAGTGACTTTGTAGCAGCCAGTGTGAGACAAGTGATTATTAGAAAGAGCAAGATGGATGTAAACTGAAAGCCAGACCCGGAGCCTGCTGCACACGCGTGCTACTATTCTCCCGCGTGTGATTAGCAGAAGAGTTTTTCAGCAATATCAGGACAGGAGGTGAAAAAGAGCCATAGAGAATTGTTTTCCTAAAGCTCAGCAGGGTCTGGGAGCTGCACTGCACTGTAGCTGGTCGTTTGTGCATGTCTTATTAAAATTTATGTTGCATTAAGGAGACTGTCAAGAGGCAACTCTTTGTCTTAATGAATGGTAATGAAGTTTTCAGAGGTATCGGTTCTTTGGCAAAAGATCATCTATCTGTCTCTGGTGGAACAGGTTTTGCTGGAGCCTTGATTGATTGCTGAAGACAAGTTTAGCTATTCTGCTTGGCGAGAAAGGATCACTGGTGTATACTTTTCCTCTTTTGTTTTCTCGTTCTTTGGGGTGATTGATGTACTCAAACTGGTCCTTTCTACATGACATGAATGCCGTGTAACATCAGACGTGTGATGAAAACTCGATATTCCCATGCTGAAAACGATAAAAGCCTCCCAAAACCCAGCTCAGACCTTTATGTTATGACAGTTTTGCTGGCTTGCTGACTCTTTGGGATAGCGCAGAGGTGCTTCTGTGAGCCCTGCAGGATGCTGGTGGCCAGAGGGAGCCACTTGGGGAGCGAGGGGTGGGCAGGAGGTGGAGAGGACCAGGATGAAATACAGGTGTTGGCATTAGAGAGGGGAGCTGGCTTGTTTACTTGCAGGTGAGGGTGGAAACAGAGAGGTTAAGTGCAGTGGGACAGGCACCTGGGTGGGTTTCCTGGAGAGAGGTGAGGGCTAAGGAGGGTAGTTCCAGGTCTTGCCTGCTGATCTGGGCAGTATTGAATGCCCTCTGGAGCTGTGCCCTTGGAGGTGTTTGCCAAGAGAAGCAGGTAAGGATGCAGGGAGATGGAGGGGCTCAGTGGAGAGGAGATCCAGGAAAAGCAGATGGTGTATATATGTATTTTGCTATACTTGGTTTTTGATGTGTAGTAAAGAGCAGAGGCCCTGTATGGTGAAGTACCTTTATGGAGGGAAGGGAAGTGTGTTTGTGGGGTTGTGGGGTCTTTTTTGTCTTCTTCAGCTAACTAATTTCCAGGAAGATAGATTTTAGAAAGCATTAGGTGATGAGAGCTCTTATGCTTTGTCAGATCTGGGCATGAGACAGACCCTGGGGCTGTGCAGGAGACTCAAGGAGAAATGAGCCACCTCATGCCAGGAATGGGAAGGGAGGCCCTCGACACCCCTGTATCTAGCAGGGGGACCCCAAGCCAGCACATGAAGAGATACGGAGGGGTCTATTAACACACTCCCCAGCGCTGCTGTAGGGGTTTCGGTGCCTGCACAGAGGGTTTTCTGTCTGACTGTGAGCACAGCTTAGCACCCCACCTTGGGGAGGTGCATCCGACCTTAGGGTGAGGTGCCCTCCTTTACTTTAAAACGGGGGGAAAAGAGAGTTTATGGTCTTTTCATAAGCTCCTAACGAAACAATATCATTAAGAATGACTTACGGTAATCTGTCAGTAGTTGAAGTGATGTGGACCTCTTCTGTGTGAAAAAAGTCTCTAAATTTTTTAACTGTGATTTACTGAAGTCTGCTTTAACTGCCCTGCTTGTGTCTGTTGCCCTGATTCAAATATGCAATCCCTGGAGGATCTTCACCTGTTGGAAGATTATGGATGGTTAGCAGAGGAATTAGAGGTCTGCAATACGTTATTGTGCAAAGAATAAGCATGGAGGAAAAGATGATTCATCACTGCTCTACACCAGCCCTGTGTTCACGTAACTTATTCATAATCATCTGAATGCTGTCATCTTGTACAGGGCTAAAAAAGCTGGGAGGGAAACGCACTGCACCTGGTTTGTGTGTGCACTGCTCATCCTCTCCTGGCTCCCTCCTACCCTAATTCCTCAAGTGGGGAAACTGAGGCATAAACTGCCTCTGAGCATGCGGAATGTCAGAGTGGCAGGGATACAACACGAGCTTCTGGTGGGGAACACCGGTGGGGAGCTCATATGCCTCCCAAAACCCGAGCTGAGGTGGGCTGAGGTGACCCCCCTGCCTCAAGCGCCTTGGTGGCTGAAGCTAAAATTTTGGGTCCCTGGACCCAAATCTGAATGGGCTCAGAGCTATGCCTGTGCGCGCTGTCATCTGACGCTTAAATGCTGGTCAGAAACCCAAAAGACTGCCAAAAAGTGTGTTATAAAGCCAGGTAAACAAAGCTTGCAATTTGGCCTTCAGTTTAGGGAACATGCAGCATTTTTTTCCCCTTGTGCTGTTGCTGTGTGAAAGGCAGGAGAAACCGCTCGGGGGAGAGGAGTGTTTATTGTGAGGCAGGTTTGGTTTGCCATGTGGCTGGCTGGCTCCTAGGAGATGCATTGAGGAAACCTGCTTAATGAACCCACAGAAGTCCACCCCCTTTGATAGCAAGTTGGTGGCTTTTAATGGTACCACTAAACCGCCAAACGAATTTCCTTTTTCAACCTTCGCTTTCTGCTGCCAGCACCGTAAGTAACAGCAGGCTCCGTGGAAAACCTGAAGGGGACAACATTTCAGAAAGTAAAAGACCTCAAGCATCAACAAACGCTTGTGACAGAGCAGAGCTGTTTGACGTGAGAAGACGTGTAACAAACTAATCTCTTTGCTTGTCTCAACCTGCAGCTCTAAGAAAAGAAATATTACCTGGGAGCTTCTGCAGAAATACTTCAACTTCTGAAGTAAAATGCATAATCCTGGAACTGTGCAATGTTATTTTGAAGAGAAATTAAATTTAAAATTGTACTTCATTTTTTTTTTTAATGTGGTATCTCCAGGTTAGTCCAGTCCTTTGAGCATAGGCAATGCATGACCAATTTTAGCATTCACCATTTGAAAGCTGTTTTGCTTGACATCTTTTAAAAATATCAAATTAAGAAAGCTTTGCTTGACTGAAATCTGACTCGACTGTAGAGACAGCTCACTGTTGTGAAAATCCTTCTCCCTTCAGCTTTCTTTTGAGGGAAGTTATACGAACGCTAGAAAGTACTGAAACTCCATTCAGTGCTAGCACAGAGGGAGAAATTAAATGTTTTTATGAATTGTGATGGGTTTGGTTGCAGGCTGTACTGAAGTAACCTGACTGATCTACAGGCTTTACTGTTTTCTCCTTACTACTGTGGGATTTGCTAGTGTGCAGTGTCTCAGGTATGAAATACATTTTCTCAATGTGTATGATATAATCCAAACTGAAATGCAAAGTCTTTTTAAGGATTGATGACAAAAAAATTGAAAACCTCAGGCCTTTTTTTTTTTTCTCCATTGACCCTACTGCATCCGTATTTGGCCCTTTTCCAGCTCAGAAATTAGCTTCCCTGTGTTTAAGACAAACTCTTGGCATGAGATTCTCTATCAGTGTGGAGCATTTTACATACAGAAACCTGCTCACAGTTTCATACTGAAAAAAGCAGAGCTAGTAGGGGATCTGCTTATAGTTGCTGGGAATGCTGCATAAACAAAGGTATTCTGGGATCAAATACTAGGATTTGTAGGGGATAGCGTAGGTAAACAAAGCCTTTCTTTTTCCCCAGTGCCAGAGCCCTCTGCTTTAACTTATTACAAATAACGTCAAAACTGTGGTATTTTGAAGTGTGAATTCAGAATTTAGATGCAGCAGGGTAGCATCATGTAGACCTTTTGACTGTTTTGAGGGAGAAAAGGAAGGAAAGAGCAAATGTGTGGTAAAAGAAAAACCCATCAAGTGGAATACCTGCCTGATTACTTGGTGGTGGTTTTTTTGATTTATTTAGATAGGGAAATTGTTGCATGAACTCCTGGAATAAAATTTTGCCATGTGTGAGGGTTTTGGAGGATTCTTATGTGCCATCACTGTTATTTCTCTATTTTGTTATAATCTTCCTGGAAGAGGGTTTGAGATGACAGGGGCTCTCCTCCGTGCCGCAATTCCGGTGCAGTGCCACTAGATGTCCCGTTTTCTGAAAGGTTTATGCCGCTTTCAAAATCACTGGTATTACTCTGTGTTTGAAATATGGGGAGGGATTTCAGCAAGTCAGCATTTACATTATTCATGTTTTCACTTCCCCACCGTAGTTATTTTTGAAAAATTTGCCCGTAAGAGTGCTTTAATGTGGTTTAACTAAAATTCCTACGGCAGCTGAGACTGGGAATGTGGGGCTGACAAAATGAAAGCATCCTTCTCTGTCACCGTATTCAGCAGATTAACTTCTGATAAGTTGGTTTTGAATTGCTGTATAGCAGCACTGCTATACTGGCATATACATCGTAATGAAATCTTTGTACAAAACCCAAACCCTTGGTTCTGTAACTACTAACAGAGAGAGGTATTTGGCATAAAGTACTTTTTTGTGGGTTCTTTCGATTTAAAAATAATTTTGAGGCAAAGCTATGCATGAATTGTGCCGTATGTCACATCTGTGTGCAGGTCTGAGCGGAAGGTTTGTGCCTCTGTGTGGCAGTAGATGAACCATACCATGAAATACCACCAGTGCATGTTCAGATAGTGACGTTCTCCTCTGCCTTCACACAGATTATATGTACTAGGGCTCCAAAACCAGGCAGGCACAACCAATATGGGTTTCTGGCCTCTAGTTCCAAGCAGACTGTTTATTCTCCTGCCGTAAGCCGGTGGAAGTTTGTCCCAAGACCCCTTGTAGTGAGTGCCGAAGTTGTCTCTGTGGCTCTGACCCACAGAGCCGCAGTGTGGGGCAGGAGGGGTGTCGCTTGCCCTTTATGACTGTGCGGATGGAGGCTGGTGTTGCTACTTGTGTGTTTACTGGTTTCGTCCTATGGTTAGAGGCACAGCGGTTGCTACCCATTTCTGGGAGGTACGGCTGCTCGCTCTGCTCAGCTCAGCCTCCCCGTGTTGCCTCTTATTGCAGTAGTTCAGCCAGGTGAACACTCACAACAGAGAAAGGGAAGTCCTGGCGAGCCATAAATATTTATTTATTTTGGCTGCAGGAAAAAAGGTAATTTATGCCTGCAGCTGTCTTCAGCAAATAATGTAACGCCAGGAAGCAAATAGGTTGGGTATTAAAAGAATAAAATGCATCTGCTCGTTATTGGGAGCTTGGGTGGTACCAAGTACCGTGGCACAGATGGGAAGGGACCGCTGCAGCCCACAGCCTGCTGCTGCAGATCCTGCCTCTGCCAGTGGGACCACAGGGCTTCAGGATTTTAAGAGTGTCGGAAGGATGAGGGCAGGGATTTCTGCTCTATTCCTTGGTCTCAGCGGTCCAGAGCTGGGAGGTTTGCAGTTACACAGGAGCGACATTTGCCGTGTTTAGAAAAGCGATGTGTCGAAACTTTAGTGCTCTCTAACCTCAGTTTCACTGATCTGCTGCTACACCTGCAGTCAAATATGCAAGGGCATAGTGAGGTCTGGATATTTCTCTTTTCTCCTTCTGGGAAGGTGATCTGCCTGGCTCAGTTGGTGGCATCTCATGCCTTCTTTGCCCCACGAACATATCTGGGTGCTTGCTTTTTTGAGCAATGACCTCCAGACCTGAAATGAAATAGCAATTTTATTTGTTGGCTTTTGATTACCTGGGGCATGGGCAAACAACCGGTGTTGCAGGCAACCCATGAGAAGTCATTCAAGCCACTGATTGCAAATAGATGCAACAAACCAAAGAGCTTAAGATATGCAAGGAGGAGGCAGGGAAAGGTATTAACATAAGGCAATCTGTGGTTCCCCTTGCAAATGTGCTCATTCTGTTGTATCAATGCCAAAAACCAGTCTGGTTTTGGTAACGGATCAGGATACGTGGCAGTAGCTACATGCACACTGTGAAAATAATGCTAATCTGCAGTTTAGGATTTAGTGCTTGTTACTAGTTCTGGTGTAGAGATTTTCATCAGGGTGCTTTTATGAAGAACAAATATTACTTTAACCACATCATTCCTGGAAAAAGAGATTTGGGGTTTCATTGTAGCTTAATAGAGGATCTTGAAAAGGACTCTCAGCCCCTGACTTCCACTTCATCATTCTACTCTGGAAAAATTAGCATTACAAAAAGCTGTCAATATGATCAAGAAAACCAGGTTTGCCCTTAAGAATACTTTACCTGAATAATAGCTATATGTATGTTCTTGCCAGGGGCAGGGAAATAATTTTTTACTTTGTTCCTGGACCCTAACCAGTCTTTAAAGCTCTGCTGTGGTTACTGCTACTGGAAGTTGATGTGCTACATTAATCATTTTATGCTTGAAAATGCAAATTAAGGTAACAAAAACTCCACCAAAAGTCTCTGAGATGCAGAGGCACTGAGTCTTTTTAGAGCAATGTTACCACAGGTATTTCTCCCAAACTAATAATTTCTTTTCAGACAAACAGCTAGTTTAGAAAGAACAGAAATACTGTGTCATAAAGCCAGCTCATAAAAACATGATGGGGGTGAGAAGCTTAAAATACTGGCAATGTGGACTACACATACAAATTATCAGAAGTCCATTATATTTGCTGACATGCTTTGATAAAACTTGGACTCCTTGAATCATATTATCACCTGGAAGTCTCACCTTTCATTAAAGCAAAGCAAACAAAAATGCCCAAATACCCAGCATTTGTTGCTATAGAGAAAAAGCCTGACAACATGATCCAGAGAGTTATGAAAGAAATGCATATCACACTACTCAAAACCTAGTCTCATTTTTGAACAGTAGGGCCAGCAATCCATGGAGGAAAAAATCCCTTATGCCTGGCGTTGAGCAAGGTGGAAACAGGAGAATGTTAAGAAATTCTATTTAAAAGTGTCTTTTATTTTTTTTCTTCAGACTTCGGCAGGCCTTTCAGCCTTGTATGAGAGCAAGCGAGAGGTTTATGGAATTTTGCCCTATACTAAGTCTTATTTTTGCATGGCTTTGTCTATGCATAAAACTTTGAGTGACTTGCTTGTCTTTTAAAGTTTCAAAAGTAAGTAAAGAGATGGAGCATTTTTAAGATAGAGTGCCTGTGTCTGGGTGTGGAGTGGCAATGACTTATCAGGAGCAATTAAAACAGACCTGGCTTATGTGCTGGCAGTTTAGGTAGAGGTCTTGAGCTAAGAGCTAAAAATGTTTCTTGTTTTCACAGGACCACTGAACATCCGATGTCAGGGGAAAACGTGAAAAGTTCTGGAAAGAAGGAATGGAAGGAAGTAAGTTCCAGACAAATTATTGAAGACACTAATGCCTCCTTATAAAACTGCTGGGTTATCTAGGTGGTGGTGTGGGCTGCACACAGTCTGCAGTTGAAGCCCTCTGTTATTTGGGGTTTTGTTGAATAGTGGCTTGGAAGATTGAGATCAACATGTTTTAGAAACTTAATGAAAGGCTGAAGAGAAACCAAGTCAATGTAGACTTTGTTTGGTTTTGCCTCCAGACTGATTTCCTCATAATCAAACCAAAATTTTGTAGGCCTGATTCTGCTTTTACTTGTGGGAGTCAAGGCTTGTGCTATTTCAGGTGAGAACGGCCGTGCAAGATGCAGAGGTGGGCGGGTGTCCCTTATCCTGGCACCTTTAGAATAATTTATAGATTCTTTTCTTCTTCATCCTTGAATACGTAAACCAAGGAGGCAGTTTTCAGTGACACCGAGGCCCTTCAGCAAAGTAAAGAGAGAAAGAACAGAGCAGTGCAAAGTCATAGCTTGTGACTTGAAACCGGGGTTCAGTTACCAGTCACCGGCTGTGACCTTGGGGAAACCACTGAGCCTCAGCTTACCTTTATTCTCCACTTGAAAATGAAGATAATAGTGTTCCTGTATCTTGAGGCTCTCGTGGGGATGCTAATGGTAGGCCCCCTGATGAGAAATAGGTCTTGTTACAAGACCTCAGTTGGAAGTATTTGGGAATAATAAATGCAAAGGGCAAACTTCAGTGACATTATGCCAGTCCTAGTGATCAAGATTAGCATCCAGGGCCTGAGCTGAGTATTGGAATCTGGCTCAAGTGATTTATCTTTGCTTGAATAGAGACTATTGCATTGATGACATCCTTGTGATGTGTCTTTCTCTGAAGACAATTTCAAAGAAACCTGCACCTCCTCTGGCTAAAAGAAAATGAAATATTTTTCCAGTAAGATGAATTCAGCTGCTTGATGCTGTAACTGGTATGAATGCTCTTAGCTCCCATTAACCTTTTCACATTGTACTAGTGTCCTAAGAGAAATTGAGAATCTGACAGAGCGTTGTTCTGTAATGGGTCGTGGATTAGAAGTAATGAAACACTTGGAGCAAGTTGTCTTTGCTGGAATATAAGCCGATATTTAGTCTCCAATGCAAGTCTCAAAGTGCTTTTACAAAAAACCCAAACTAGTCATCATCTACTTTGCACTCTTAGCCTGTCCTTCAGCCAGCCCCCTGATGCTGGCACAAGCTGCATGGAAAGAATTTTGGAAACTTTCTGTCAATATTAAAATCTGAACTTTTTACCCTGCCTGTAAAGCAGCACCACCCTCCCCTCTTCCCCCTTATTTTAATAGCGTTAGTGCCTAGTGTCCGCCTTGTACCTTCCACCCGAGGTGCGGCACAAAGCTCTCCTCGTTGCTGCTAGCAGCTGAACTGATTCCCTCCGCTCTTACACAAGGACAGCGAACGAGGCTCTGAGAAACTTTCATCCACCGGCACCCAGTCTTGAACACAACTGATTTCTTCTCTGTCAGTATCAATCAAAGCGTGAACTTGAAATTGCTCTTCCCCCCCCCTCTTTGCTTCTGAATTCTGGTTCACCAAGCAGTTTTGACTGTTTCACTTCCAAAGAGACATTAAAGTGTTGAAAAGCATTTAAGATTGGTCTTTGGTTATGATTTCATAAGGAAACTGTCTGCTCCATGAAATTTCCCAAGCCTGAAAATCTCCCTTGGTAAGCCTATTGCACTTCAGCTTCTTCAATAGGCTTTTAAAATACTTTGCAATGGGATTTTTTTTTTAAAAAAGCAAAAATATTTTAACTGGGACACTAACTGTCTTTGGCCTTTCTGTATCATGTGAAAAGGGCTCTAATGTGATTACTGTGCTCCAACTCTGTTAGATAAATTGAAGGACTTTTCCTTTTTCTGTTTATTTTTTAAAAATTGAAGTTATTGGTCTTTCTGTGATCTAGCAGTCTCCTCTGGACAGCAACTGCAAGAGAGCATACTTTTGAAGTTAACTGCTTTTGTGTGAACTTTTCATCCTCTAAGACTTTTACATTGTTTCGGGAAAAATATGCAGATGCATTTTAGCACTACAAGCAGACTTTGAAAATATTTTTCCAGCCCCTTATTAAAAACCCCATATCAAATTAATTATTTCACATATCTGATGATTCTTGCATGCAATCTTTGTCTCCCTTCTACAGTTGTAACGGCTCTGTTGTGTAACTCTGGTGTGATGGCAATTTTGGACTTTATACTTTGATCAGTGCTCAAGAAAAATCTGCTTGCTTATTTATTTAAAATAAATATGCCTAGACCTACTTACATATCTGAACTTCATACAGAAGTGAGAAGGTTTATCGAGACCACGCTTCTTGGGGTAGCCTGTGCATACTAGTTTTGTCCTCTGTAATGTGCAATCCTGCCTACAGGCTCTTGAACCTAGGCCACGCGGTGCAGGTTATACTGAGGTTCTGGATTTACCTTTTTTAAAGGAAAACAATATACAGAGCAATAACTTTGAAGAACAAAAGGTGGCTTTTGAAGCACTTATTTGGGAGGCAACAAAAACTGTTTTCCCTAAAGTAAAGAAGTGTTTGCCAAATGAAGGTGGGTCCCCATGATAATCTTCTGTTGTTCTCTCCTCTCACTTGCTCTACAGGAAGACGCTGTGAAGTCCCATAAAGGGGGGTTTCAGGCTGACCACTTGTGTCTCAGGGCCTCATCTTGTCGGGAGGAACAAAAACACACAACGAGCGAGCCCTGATGTGGATTAACCATCTAATTTATTTTTGTCAGGGTGCAGTTTTGGATTAATGTGTAGTTTTTAAAATCCTTTTTCAAGAGCTCAGGTCAGGGAAATGGTAAGCTGTGACACAGCAGCACTAGCTGATGTATATCCAGAGCGAAAAACTAACCCCAGGGTGTATCCCCAAATGGATGCAATCCCATCTCTGTCTCCTGAGGAAGTGCAAGGTTGCTAATGATACCTGTGCTTCTGAGGTTACTTTGGCTTTCTGGCTGGTGAACACTTCCTGGTTGCTTAATCAAGGGACATTTGGTCTCAGTGTGATATTTGGGCATTTTGTTTCCTTTTGAAAGTGTGACTTTGAGACCAGCCTCAGAATTTCACTCTGTGTGGAAAAGACGTGTGCTTTGAAGCAGATTTGGAACTGAGAGGGGCCTGGTTGCAAAGTCACGATGTGTACCAGAGCTAAATGCATCATTAGGCACTGCCACTCTGTTTCTCCTGATATTTATTGCTTTTTATTGTTCCAGGTGTTTGAAGCTCTGTGTTAAGGAAGGATTGGAAGCGCACTGTGCCAGCAGCAGCACTTGGAAGCAGACTGTTATATCCTGGTATGATTCTGATAGTGTTTGAAGATGCAAAGAGCAGGGAGGGGCTTGGAAGGGGGAAGGGTTGCTTTCACCTAATGTGGGTTTTTCTCCTTGTGTAAGAATTTGGCTTCATTTAAAAAAAAAAAAAAGATAAAAGATTTATGCTAACTTTAGAAGGGTTATTTGTGGCTTGTGGGTGAACACTGTTGAATACTAGAGCCGCTGTCAGGTTAAATACTTGCCCGTGGTGGCCATGAAGGTCCCACCTGTGATGCTTGTGAGTCTCCACAACTGTTTTAGCCCAACTTAAATTGTCTCCACTGAAGACAGTCAGCGCAATATGCATTTCCCTCCAGTTATATGTTCACATCTTCAGGTTCATTCTGGATTTGCTGGTATAGCTATTTCTGCCTCTTCCCTTTGCATTCAGATCAATGCAAAGACTGAAATTCTGTGATGATCAGGAGATATTTTTTTTCCCCCCAAACATCTGCTCTTGCCAAATGGACTGGCAAATCTTTCACATGGTTTTACTCTTAACATTTCCCCCGCTCCCCCAGGCCTCCTTGCTTCATGAAGTTATGTAAATATTTGCTTGCTTAAACAAATATTGATGACATTTTAGATTGACTAGAGTAGATTTAACTCCTAACTTCTGTTGGCAAGAAGATCGTTCTCTTCTCCTATTTTTAACCTTTTCCTACTGTTGCGGTTTATCATCGCCAGAGTTGTGGTGAGTGGAGTTAAATCCATCTGGCTGCTGATCACAAGTGGTGTTCCCCAGGGCTCATTATTAGGGCCTCTTCTTGATTAATATCTTTATCAGTGAACTGGACAAGGGGATCGAGTGCACCCTCAGTAAGTTTGCAGATGACACCAAGTTGGGTGGGAGCGTTGATCTGCTTGAGGGCAGGATGGCTGTACGTAGGGATCTGGACAGGCTGGATCGATGGGCCGAGGCTAATGGCACGAGATTCAACAAGGCCAAGTGCCGGGTCCCGCACTTGGGTCACAACAACCCCGTGCAGCGCTACAGGCTCAGGGCAGAGCGGCTGGAAAGCTGCCTGGCAGAAAAGGACCTAGGGGTGTTGGTGGACAGCCGGCTGGATATGAGCCAGCAGTGTGCCCAGGTGGGCCAGAAGGCCAAGAGTATCCTGGCCAGTGTCAGGAATAGTGTTCGAGCAGGACTAGGGAAGTGGTTGTCCAGCTGCACTTGGCACTGGTGAGGCCCCACCTCGAGTACTGTGTTCAGTTTTGGGCCCGTCACTACAAGAAAGACATTGAGGCGCTGGAGTGGGTCCAGAGAAGGGCAATGAAGCTGGTGAGGGGTCTGGAGCACAAGTCCTATGAGGAGCAGCTGAGGGAGCTGGGATGGTTTAGCTTGGAGAAAAGGAGTCTGAGGGGGAGACCTTATCGCTGAGTCCCCATCCCTGGAGGTATTCACAAGGCCTGTAGATGAGGTGCTGAGGGACATGATTTAGTGGTGGACTTGGCAGTGTTAAATGAACAGTTGGAATTGAGGACCATAAAGGTCTTTTCCAGCGTAAACAATTCTATGATTCAACATATTTCAGACCCTCTCCAGAACAGGAAAATACTCTGTGTTCTCATATCCAAGATTCTTTTCCCTGTCCTTCACTGATTAGAAATCCAGAAGTTACCTTCGGTTGACTGAATGTTACCTCATGTTTGGCTGAGGGTAAGACTGTGCGCAGAGATTAGAATAACAAGCTATCGTGTGTAAGCTGCTCAGAGGCAGAAGAGTGGAAAACCATTTCAAATATCTTGAAATGAAAAAAAAGTAGACATCCTCCACCAGAAATGAGAAGCAAAGTGAACGCGGAGACACTTACTGCAGAACAAAAGGCATGTGTTAATTTGATTACAAATCCACAACCTCCAACACAAAGTTTAAAGGGAAAAATGGAATTAAAGACATCTGTCTGATGATTTCCTTAGATTTGAGAGTTGCATAGGAGTGGCAGAGGAAACAAAAATCCTGTTATCCAGGAAAATCCATCCTCATAAGTTGGAAGGTAGAAGAATAGGTGGGGAGAAAACAAGCTTTTCCCCCCTGCCTCTTAATGTGCTATTACACACGTGACACACTTGCAACATTTTCATTAAGCTGGCAGAAATTGTGTCACATTGCCTGGTTTAAACTATCCTTGGCATTACAGGAAGATTCTATTAGCATATTTCCAAGTCATGGGGACGATAGCTTTATTAGTTTATAGACACCTTATTGATTGTTCGCAGATACTGATAGAGCCTTTTTTAAAATTTTCATGTTACCCAGTAACTTCTTATCACACATCTGAGTCACTAACGAGGTTTGAATTCCATTTGGCTGTGCTCACAACTGTGTCATTTGGCGCTCGGTGTGCGGGTTAATGCCACGTTTGTGTGCCTCAACCTGATGGACAGAATTTTGGAGTGTGTTAAAGAGATTTAGATTTTTTTTTCTAAAGATTTAGAACCCGCTGCATTTCTTTGTGCATGCGTGCACTGTCTAGATAGTAAAGCTTGAAACACGATCACAGCATGGCATGTATCTGCTCTGGACATAACGTGTAAGGAGAAAAAGACTGACTTTTGCAGGAAGAGGTGGGTGTGTATAAGCAAGGTTGTGCTTCAACTAAAGCAAATCATGTGAATGTCGACCACTATTTTTAAAAAACATTTCATAATCCATAATATTTTCTTAAATGTCATTATTCTACATCTAATCCGTATGTGTATTTCCATAAGTATTACGAGCAGCCCACTATTCCCTTCCTGCACCTTTGAGCATGTGTAGAATGCTGCTTCAGTGGATTAGACTTTAATACGCCAAATCAAATTAGACTTTAATATGTAAATCGGTCCATTTTAGTAAATGATTTGATCCTCAGTCCTGCAAAGGAAGCCAGCTGGGTGGATCTCATGGTTTTGCTGAACTGTATGTGCACTTCTGGGGCAACAAGAAATGATGGACAAAATATTTAAATTTACATCATGATCTCCATTTCCGTTGGTGTTTTCTGAGGTAAATGCTACTCACTTTAAGACAGAAGTGACCATTTCATGTTAAAATGCTCACATAGCAAGACTATATTCATGTCTTATTTTGGCAAAGACGCTAAATTCCATTTGTGTTGCAGTCTCTTTTCCTCCTTTCATCTGGCGCACATCTGGATTGCATTTGTAGGGGTGAGGGAGCAAGTCTCCAGCTTTAGATGAAAGCGTTCATTGGATAGCCATGCAGACTGCATCCTCGGTGCTCTCCCAAACGGGATGTATCTTCTCTACACCCGGGTCTGTGTAATGGTCCCACTGTACGATGTTGAGAAGTAAAAAGTATCATCACCCGAAATGCTTACTGTACCAATAGTCTAGAACATTCGGTTCCAACACTACGCTTATGCTGTGAGCCCAGCTGACTTGGAAGCTAGCCTAGGTCAGCTAGAAAAATGGATGGAGAGCTGCCCTGAGGAGAAGGACTTGGGAGTGCTGGCTGATGAGAGGCTCAACATGAGCCGGTATGTGCGCTCGCAGCCCAGAAACTCAACCTGTCTTAACCTGGGCTGCATCAAAAGAAGGGTGTCCAGCAGGTCAAGGGGGGTGATTCTGCCCCTCTGCTCCGCTCTGGTGAGACCCCACCTGGAGTGCTGTGTCCAGCTCTGGGGCCACCAACAGAAGGAGGACATGGACCTGTTGGAGCGAGCCCTGAGGAGGGCCATGAAGATGCTTGTAGGGGTGGAGCCCCTCTGCTGTG
>VXBO01015122.1:0-29012 GCA_013400135.1 Rhinoptilus africanus
GGATTTTTTTTTTCCCTTTTTACTGTTTTTGATGGAGCAAATGAACGCATTAGTCTAGAAAACTGCGGACTCCTTGGAACAGCCGCGGGGAAGGCGAGCTGAGAGAAAAGCCAAAAAAAAAAAAAAACCCAAAAACCTCTAGTGGAAAGCCGAGAAACCTCACGGTTCGCTGCCCAGCGCGACGGCGGCGGTTCCCGGCGGGAGGCGATGTCCCGCGTTGGCCGCCTCTCGGCTGCCACCTCCTGGGTCGGCTCCTCGCCGCGCCGCCCCCGCCGGGCGCTGCTCCCCTTGAGGACCGCGCAGAACGGGAGATCAGAGTCGGGAACGCCAACGCCCGACATGAAGCAGGGCTGCTGTACGGACGTTCTGCCAGGCAAAGGGATCGGTGCCTTCAAATGTGGCCAGCCAAGAGCCGAGACGTTTCTCAGGACAAATTCCTGCCTTTCCACAAAGGCGCCTCGCCTGGCAGATGTCTACAGGGTTCACAGGGTGGCCCTCTGGTTTGCAGCAGCCGTTCCCAGGAACATCTGCCCGCACCTGGAGCTGACACCTCTGCAGCACGCAGAGGAAGAGCCAGGGAGGGGTGGGATTGCCCCGCTGGAAGAGCCAGGGAGGCGTGGGATTGCCCCGCTGGAAGAGCTGGGGGGCGGTGGGATTACCCTCCCCTATAGCCAAGGGGAGAAACCACTGTCCTCGCCCCAGGAGGCCATGCCGGCAGTGTACACTGACCTGCAGCTGCCTATCGGCCCGCTCAGGGACCTCACCAGAA
The DNA here is from genome assembly GCA_013400135.1 of Rhinoptilus africanus. Taxonomy (NCBI): domain Eukaryota; kingdom Metazoa; phylum Chordata; class Aves; order Charadriiformes; family Glareolidae; genus Rhinoptilus; species Rhinoptilus africanus. The sequence goes on from VXBO01015122.1 coordinate 770, forward strand.
GGTAAGGTCGCCCTCACCCAGCAGCCTGTTCCCTGCCTGTGTGGAAACCGGGACATGTGCAGCCACATCTTTCCCCGACGCGCAGTCAGACACAGCTGGGATTCATCCCCTGGCCTGGAAATTTGGAAGCACTTCTGGGTCACTCCAGACACAGCCTTAGGCAGCTATCGTAAAACTTGCCCTCTTAGGTTAATGTCTCCCTAGCGGAGAGGGTAGCCCTACAGAGGGAGCTGGAACACCGAGCCCCGAGTATGGACTTAAATTTCAGTGAGATACATTTTACCTCTAATTATGCACATCATCCCTCCTAAGGGCATTTCCATTTCGCTTTTAGATGCCAGCTGAAGAACCCAAAGTTACACAAGAGCGATACATCATTGTTCCAGAACAAAGCAGTACTTGCCTCATGCTCAGCTAGGGATATAAAATGACATTTCATTGTTTTGACCATGGCACCGTACACACATGGTAACACTCAGCTGTGACTCAGTACATCATCTCTTCCATTCATTGTTCCCGGTCGCTGTGAGGAAGTATAAAATTATTCTTTATCTTCTTTTCTGCACCTTCCTTTCCAGCTGCATTGCTGATGGGGAAGGTGCACTTAAGGTCACCCTGGAGAAATCCTGCAGGAGGCTGCAGCGCCTGGGAGGCACCAGTGCCACACAGGAATCGCCCCTCATCACAGGGCCCCCAAGTATGGTTTAACTGTTCTAAATACCACTCTTTCTCTGTATCAGAGCGCAGCACCAGCACACGAGTGCTGCATAGGCTTTACTTCGTTCATTCATAAACCATCCGCTACAAAGCAAGCCACACATTTATTTTTGTGAACTTAATACACTCATTAGTTGCATGGTAACGGCAAGCATGAACGTGGAAAACTGAGCACCAAAAATGGGAAAGTTTGTGTGTTTCTTTCTTTTCTAAAAACAATCTTTTGACAGAGGAAGTGATCTGTATTCAGGATTCTGTACAATTCCTGGTAAACGTGACATTCAAATAGCAGAGGGCTTCTCCGCAACCTCCACAGCAAAGGAAAATTCAACCTTGACCAGCTGTGCCGAGACAGCAGGGCCCACACAGTTTGGAGGCTGCCCACGTGTAGGAACACAAGGAGCAGCTGCTGTCCTGCAGAGGAAGGACTCAGGCACATCAGCCAGTTCGTAAGCACGGTTTAACCATGCTTCTGCCTGAAGTTGTGTGTTTCATTGGGGTTAACTTAACCCAGATACAGAAACCATCACTACATATTAAAACTGATTGAGATCACTGGGGGGAAACAGATCATGGCCTTTTTTTCTCATTTTATTTTGTGCAGCTAAGTAGCTGTTTGTAGATTTTTACTGCAGACACAATGAAATGAATTATACAGTTGAGGCTTAAATGTTGTGTGATGTAATAATATAGAAACTTGAGCAAATAATTTTACTTTTCTTTACCTCATTTTCCTTCCTTTCTGTCTATCTTGTCTACATTGATAATGATGGCCAGACAAAACTGCCCTTCAGCATTAGTAAAAATGCCATACATAATGGCACTTTGAGCTCTTAGCATGTAAACACCATCATGGCACAGTACAATAATACAAATGATCTTTCTCAGATGAGAAGCCCATTGTTTCAAGTGTAAGCACAGGCATATTTTATCAGTCTTTTTCTCCTTTAATTAGGTTTCAAAACAGTAACAAGAGAAAAATTATATTAAAATAATAAATGTGAATATAAATGCATATATAAACTGCAAGAAGTTCAGGAGACTCGCTTTCCTTTGAAAAACTAATACATTTTGATAACTTTGAATCCTAGCATGTTTAAAGTCAAACTACTAAAACTAATTAAACTTATGGGTTTCTATTTTGTAATAATAGCTGGCTTTTTTTTTTTCATGCAGCACCATACAATTACGCAGCCAAAAACCTCCTTCAAAATTAATCACGTCTAGACATCATTAAGTAGTTAGAGGTTTGCGTGTTATTGCTAATGCAAGTTTGTTGCTGGTGGAGTATTAGATGTAATTTTGAATCAAGGTCTGTCCATATTTTTTTAATGCGATGGACTTGTAATATCAGCTACACAGTAAGTGTTTCTGTGACACACAGCTACTGGAACGTAAGCACTACTAAAAAGTTAATAACTCTGGGGTATAGTTTATATTTTCTTCTCTGTTTGTACCAAAGTGTTTAATCTACTTCAAGTAGCTTTCATGTCACAGGAATGCCAAAATAGCATAAAGCTTGCAAACTGATTCTACAGTCATATAAAATTAAGCCGCCCAAGACTTTTTTAAGATTAAAAAAACTTCAATTGTCCTGTTGTGACCTGCCATGCAGACAGCGAACACAGACTACCAGTGCAAAGCCATTAAAGCAGTATTTATCACAGAGAACTAAACACCTTATGACCAAGAATTTTAGGGAAGATTGGTTTAAAAAATGAGTCCTTGTTAAAATGCACAAAGAGATTATTTCAAAGGAGAGTCAAGAACATTTAAAAACCCTAATTATTGCTCATTTATTTCACTCAGTCATAATTAAATTATTCAGACTGAAGTGTCTATTACAACTTCTTAAAGACATATAGGTTCTCTGTAAAAACAACTCAAAGCTAAACCAATGTGCTCATTAGGAACAGTAACACTTTATTTTTAAAGGAGTACAGTTATTTTTCTGAATTTGCCCAAAAGCATTCCTTGTTTTCTTTCCAAGGATATTTGTCCTCATAAATCTCCTGGAAATATAAACAAAGAATGGGAAATATTGTGGGAGTCTGCTACATACAGCCACAAACCAGGCCAAACAACTCAACAGCCATCCTGCTGTTATTTACTGATCACAACAGGACTACACAGCACTTGGCTGGCAAACAGAAAAAGGCCGGCAGACTCGGAACATACTGACTTATGTGTGGGCAGATGCTGAACCTTGGCCTGAGCCCCATTAAATTTAGAAGGGCCCATCTACACTGAAGTCAATTCAAGGAAGAGATCTAGAAGAAACGATGTAAAAAGCTGCAGAGTACACAGCACTTGTGCCTGAAACTACCCTTTTTACATGTTGCCATGTTAACCTACTGTACCATCATTTGTAGGAGTGTATTTAAAAGTTTACAAAATGGCAATATTAAAAAAATAAAAGTGACAACAATAGACAAAATACAGTAAATATTAGATCTTCAGGACAGACTGGATTACCCAGCAGCAGCCCAGTCACAGGCAGCAAATTCAGCAGGGCTCAGAGCCCTTGATTATTGTTTTTGAGACCACAGGACTCTAGTCTCTTGAAAAAGGTGTCAGAAAAGGGCAGTAAGGCCGAGAACATCACTGTTAGCACATGCCAAGTTCTGCCTGGGAGAGAAGGCAGAGGTAATGCTCATCACTCGCATGTAACACTGTGGTTATGCAATGAGGCTCTTTCTAGAGCCGGGCTGGTCTCTCCACACATTGTTGTGTGCCCATACTAGCTTTGGGACCTCTGCTCTTCCCTTCATTGTGTGCTGTTGCTTAATGCTTTGTGATTTCTCAAGGCCATGGGGACGAGAGGAAAACGGAAAGACAAGAAACGCCACTTTACTTGCAAACTGCAATGCTGTCCAAAGCAAAGCTGACTCAAAGTTCTTCCACAAGCCTGTGCAGAACTGAGTTTTGCCACTCAGAAGTGGAGAGCTCAGGGTTCCTTCACTTTGATCCCAGGATGGCGTTAAAAGGAAGAGGAGCTGGATGGTATAGGCAAGGGAGGGCCTTCCAGGTGCCCTAGCTGCCACAGACGTGGCTGCCTGCATTAGAGGAAACTCACTGGTCCTACACATTGGCATCCCATCAGGAGCAACTGCTGCCCGTAATGCTTCAGCTCCTTCCCTTATTTAGCCCCGCTGTCTACGACTCTGGCGCAGGCCTCAAATCAATTTTCTCCCCAGACATACCTTTTTCCATATTGGGACAGATGCTTTTAAGGTATTGATGCAGTACGTTACAGCTTCAAGGGATTCTGCTCTGTGCGGAGAGGACACTGCAATAATTACACTTGCTTCAGTTATTGGAACCACACTAGGGAGAAAAGAGGAACAACAGCAGCTTTAGCTAATGCTTAACATCAAGAGCACCCAAAATTTGTGGCCATGTCACGTCAGTATTCTGGCCACATGCTCTCCTGACTCATTCATACTGAGCAAGTGTCAAGCCACGTACAAAAGATAATACACTTTTTAAAAGAAAGAAAACCACAACCAAAATCAGTACCAGATGTGAGAATTCCATGCTTTAGAATAAATAAACCCACCAGACATAGGCTTTTTTCTTCCATTCTTTTCTTTTTTTTTTTTTTAAATAAAGTCTATGGAATTAAGAGGGGAAAATTGCTAACTTGCAACAATGCACAGAAAACCAACTGGAAGCTGGCTTAATAATGAACAGTAACAAGTTAGGAACAGCCATTTCTTATCTGAAAACCTAGGAAATCACCTCAGTTTGCACAAAAATTTGTGAAAGAAGAAACTAAGTGCCTCAAACTATGCAGATTTTGCAATGAAACCAAATTTTTGACAAATTCTGATTTCAAATTATGAAGTTTTTCCTGTTTGGTGTGCTATTTTCCAAACTTAGCAGAAGTAGCACAAGCTTTTGTTTTGCTCTTCACAAGGGTAGTATTCCCAAAAGCTGCCTCCCAATGCCTCCCTCTGTACTAAGACTACTCTGGAAAACAGTTCATAGGAAATATCTAAGCTTAATGCTTTAAGCTGCCCTCAAGAGAGTCACTCTATCTGCTGACTATAGAGGAAATCTAAGGAAACTACCTCTCAGAGCTACTACTACTGTTTGCGATCACCTCCTAAGTTCCTTCTTGCTGAGAGAAAAGGAAACAAGCATTTGCAACAGACTCTGCAAATCCTGCTAGTTTCAGTGAGAAATCTGATGAACCATGACGGCTCAGGAGTATGTCAGACACTAGTATTCCATGTTTTGAACCCAACAGAAAATGCTTATCCAGGATTAAAGGAATAACAGGAGGTCCTTTGGCAAGCATGCCTGACAATTACCGTGTCTGTTCCCTCCCCATAGTCTAAACTTTCAGGTTCCCTATGGCATAATTTGACTTAAATCTGACAATACGAACATTCTGCAGTACCTCAATGAAAAAGAGAAGAAAAAAGAAAGTGCTACCAACTTCACATCTTTAAAAAAAAGACAAAATAAATGAACAGGCACCACTGCCCTGGAAGGAAATCTCAGTCCCTTCTCCCCACTTTTGAACCACCACACCAGCATCAAGGAACCTGCAGGTGAAAAACAGACTCCAGCAAAACTACCAATACACACATTTTTGAAAAGACGATTTCTGAAACTTATCTCCGCACCAAGAGCTTGATCCTGCAGCCAGCTTTGCTGCATTAGTTTTACAGCTTATGAAGACTCCTGCACGTCCAGCAGCTATGTAAGCACAGCCATGCACCAGACATGGATTTCACTTGCGGAAGGATGAGGTCTGGCCACACATACCCAAGTCTATGGTGCACTGCAATATGTTTGATTGATGGCCACTTCTGTCTAACATCTCTGCAGATTTTCTTTATTTCGGACTCTGCCATTGAAGTATAAGCTTCATATTCTAAGTGAATCACTTTTTTCCCTTCAAAATTATTTCTTGTAGTACCTAAACACAAATGAATAATCAACAAAAATCTCTGCGTAAACAAATAAACATATTACATATTTATAACACTTGTATTATATATCTCTTATTTCATAACATGTTATAGATAAATACTGAGTAGAACTCAGGATCTCCTGCTATGGTCAAGGTCAGCATTGTGCAAATATAAATGACCTCCCCTAATTATGGCTGTGTAAAGAGATTATGTGAACAAGAGAAATCTTTAATGTACAAGGAAGAATTTAGTTTACACATTATACAAGTGTGCAGTCTGTAATGCCCAAGCCTGGGACACCTTCTATGGTAACTGCTAGGGTGCTATTATTGCATTTGTCCGTGCAATGTTTAAGCACATTAAGTCAGTATTTAGGAGCCTAGGAGCGCTCAGGTTTAAGCACAAAGGGGTTTCAAGATCTGTACCATGTACTTTAAGCAATGGGACAGATCTATCAGCCTTGACCTTCAGCAGCACAGGGATAAAATAGTATTTTACTTTCAAACAAGATCTGAGTTGCAGAAGCTTTCACACAGGTATGCACCTGTGATTTGCATAGCTACAACATCCCACTTCCCACCTTGTACAAGCTGTGTCCAAGGGGATGGGATAATAGCACCCAAGGAGCCCTGTACTCCAAAGCTGCTCTTCTGTTCAGCCCCAGGATAGGCACACCAGCAGGGAAGCTTCTCACCACTTTGTCCCAGTGCAACTGTTTAAGAGCTGCCATCGTCTTGTTCTAAATAATTGAGAATGTGTTTTCTAAACATCCTGGGTTCAGTCCAGGAATTTATTTATTTGAGAAGCACGAGTCTGGGGTGTGGACAATCTAGGTTCCATTTATTAGACTATTAACACACCCAGAGATCCAGCTCAGAAATATTAAACTCACCAATGAACAGAGACACTGCCCCACAGTATGGCGAAACGACCAGCTCTGACACTTCATCTACAGAGAGCTTTTCAGACTTGAGCTTGATAAAATCTTTTGGCACATCTTCGCTTTCATCCATAGCTCACTAGAAAAGCTGAAACCAAACAGACTGTGTTGTTGGTTCTGGCGATACTACCATTGGCCAAATGCTTTTTATCCAGTTCTGATGCTCCAATTTGTGCAGAAAACATGCACCATCTACTTCCTCACCACAATAGATCAGTCTCCATGACAAATTCATTTCTCAGAAGACTTACTGAGAGAGTATTAACTGCAAACATCAATCAATGACCCAGTTTTTAATGCATGCAGGTTCCTTCCTGGTAGGAAAGTCTGGTCCAGTAGGACGAAAGTAGAACTAGACTGAGGCCCCAGTTTAACAGTAGAATCAAAAGTGTGCACCACAGTGCTAGTATATCTGTGGTAAAACAGTCAGCCCCTCCTCCCTATCTTATCCTGAAATCAAACAGAGTTTAAAACACAGATTTCTAATAAACACAGATTAGAGTTATAAACCTAAAGTTTAATATGCTCTCCAGGACATTCAGGTACTCATACTATTGGTCTGTTTCAAGAACACAGGAGACACTTCTAATTTCTCTGAGTAGAAACCAATCACCAATTCAGCTAAGAATGAGGAGGAAAAGAAGTACTTTGAGAAGCTGCAATAACACAAGCTGCCATACATACACAGACTGGCACTTGAAAGTATGCAAAGAAATTAAGCTATTCTAAGAACACCTGTTCCTTTGACAGCAACAAAACAAAGAAAGTTTTTGTTAAGCAGCAGTCAATTCTTTTCTGTTAAAAAGTGGGAGGCAGTTTTTCATTATTACCTTATTTAGGCAAGCTGGGTATGTACTGGCAGCCAGAAACAACTACGGAAGAATAATACAAGACCCAAACCCCATATTCAAAACAATGCCTGACCTCTCTGGCAATTTTCTTCCATTTACTGCATACGTGTTAATCATTTATTAGTGCACCAGCTTATACTTTCAGGTCAGTGCAATGGCTCTTTCCAGCAGGAACATAAGTTATGCTCTCTCAAAAGACTACCGGGGTGGAGGAAGAGAATTGCAATCACATGTCTGGACCTAAACAAAAAAAAGATTATAGGAACATCATACACAATTCATGAGATACTTCAGCAGAGGATGGCACTGCCTAGGAAACTGAGCAAGAAGTGATACCTACCCAACAGAACCCGGGCAGATTTAGCCTCCACTAATTGGTGGGATGATGGCAACCTCGTCTCCGGGCTGCAGAACCAGGAGCTGATCTCCAAGAAGCACGTACTCCTGCCGAACAGCAAAAACCACTTGATCCCGGATGACAGCAAGCCTGAGAGGGATTGGTAGGAGCACAAATAGGTTTCTAAATAGAGTGTTTGCATTTAACCATGAGATTTCATTAAACAACAAACTGGTGCACAATCTAGGGCAGCTGAGGTAAATACCACTGAGACTTATGCAACTCTGCTTCCAATACACTTTCAAAAACTCAACAAACACCCACCTCCTACTCTTGGATTTCTTCTGGTGGCTAGGGAGAAACAAACTCAGTATAATTTTCAGAAGTCTGGAATTGGTTTTGTCATAGGCCTACATGAAGATGAACCAATGTATACCAGACCCACTTCAGCAGCTTCTAACAAACAAGTAGGTAACTCAAGAGGGTAGCAACTATCCAATTTGGGATAAGAAGGAAATGTTCCCCTGATTCAGTCTGGCTGGACTGGAGTAATTTTCTTACACGGCAAGAAGAACTGTGAGATGCTGTTCCTGAGATCTCATGAAGATTCAGTGGTCAGAGTTGCTCTTGTGTAACCTCACAGTATATGAAACTTTGGGTCTTTTGTACTTACACATCTGAAATTTGTTATTGATAAGGAGTGGCAACATAACTAAGAGGTAGATATGGTAGGTTTTCTCGCAGATCTTGTATATATTTTTGGACTTCAAATCTGTGAGATGTTGTTGTAAGAGTCCACAGCTCTGGGTACTACGAGGCAGGGAGTCGCTTTCATGACTAAGTGCAATCGCACAGTGACTATGAGGGCAACACTAGTAAGACAGCAGCGGAAGAATGCCAGTATTTTACTTTAGAAGGTGCAGACGTCATAACTGTTCTTGCTTCAGACTACAAAATTTGGCACAGACAGCACAGAGCCACACTGCCTAGAAACAAGTAGGCACGCCAAAAGGGTGCAAGTAAAAATCATCTTATTTCCTACCAGCCAGATAGACAAAAGTAGGCAAGGCACAGGCTGAGCAAAGCACAGTAGCACTGACTCAGAGGGCAGACTGAAGGGAGGGACTGTATGAAAGGAAAGCAAGCCACTGAGGAACTGAGCACAACCATGGAACTGAAATGCCCATTAGAAGGATGGGCTCTAATTAATGTCACTTGCAAGTTAATTCATTGGGGAAAATGGGTGGAACAGAAGAGCACTGTCAAGTACACTCAAGCTGCAGTTTGAATATCCATTAGCAACGCTAATAGAAGTCTGTGGTCAATGCTGTACAATTATGTTGAGTTTTTCCAGAAAAGCTAGGAACAGAAGTATTTTCCAAGAAGGCTGCTGTGAAGTATCTGCACATGCAAAATGTACTGCCTCAAGTCACCATTCACAAAAGGACAAAGCTGACAAGCTATGGCAAACTGACCAAAGGTGCTGCTCCTGCTTCTGAAACCTCGTAATAGGCTGCAAAGTAAAATACACTCATTCCCTACTGCCTCCCTCCCCGTAAGACACTTGGTCTCAATTCTCTGTGAGAAAAAAAAGGCCCTGGTCTAACATTTGGTTAGAGCTTCTCATCTGGAAACAGATGTCTTTGCTAAATAGTTAATTTTTTTCATAGCCTTTGAGACTAGATCTAATAAAGAAAGGTGGTGCCTAAAGGAAGACTTTGGCACCTAAGTCCAAAGTTATGGAAATTGCAGAGCATTCAGCTCTAAATCCTGAGGACAACCTCTATTATACCTTACTCTTTTCTACTCCCCACCCCAAAATGGTGTGGTACCTTTGTCTATCAGGCTCACTCTTGATAAGAATGAGCACCTTCCCTCAGCCTTAACCTGAGGGGAGATTTCTGCTGACACCTCCAAAGAGCACCAGAACCGCAGCGGTCCTTACATCACACAGTGCTCTCTCGGCACCAGAGCCCCTGTGAAATGCAGTTAACGGTGGTGGGTTTTTTTCAAAGCAGAGGGGGTTGAAAGTGGCTGAGCCTATTTCCTAGGTGAGGGCTGAGGTAAGGTTCCTTCCAGATGGTGCCATAAGCTCAGACCAACAGCTAACAGTTTAGTTAAAGATAAGCGACTGAAAACACCCGCACATTATCGTGAATTTCTTATTTATTGCCCTGGCTGTGCTTGATCCTTCCTTGCTACATCTCACCTTCTCCACAGGTCAATAACACAGCTAAGGAGCTTCCATGGGCAGCGGGTCTCCCGCACGGTGGCCCGTGGACAAGGGGCCACATGTCGCCCACCACCCCTCCGGCCCAGCTTCGGCTGCGTTTGTTGTAGCTAGTCTTTCTTTGCGCATACATAAAGATACAGCACTTGCAACTGGCCAAAACACCCACCGCAGGCTACAAGAAGCTACTGTCACTGTTTTTATGCTGTGAAAGTACTGATCCGTGCTCTAGCTCAACGCTTAATGCTGAGTGGGTGCTTACCAAAAAAAAAAAAAGAAAGAAACCAACAAAACAACCCCACCCAAACAGGTAGAGCTTTGTGCCCCTCAGCAGCAGCAGCAGCTTCCCCGAATACCTGGGGTGAACCCTGACGATCTCCTCCCAGAGCTGCAGCGCGGTGACCTGCCGTGGCACCCGCAGCGTCTCGCAGCGCAGCCCGGCCAGCTCCGCGCTGCGGGCGAAGTACAGCACCGAGACCTGCCCGGGGAACAGACGCCGGTCAGGGGAGCGGGGCCCACTGAGGGGAACGTTAGCTTCTCCCACGGCAAAACACCGAAACCAAGCCAGCGTGAGGAAGGGCGCTCCCTGGCTTCAGGCCGACAAGCCCCACCGCCTTCCTCCTCCCTCGGCCGTCAGGAGAGCACGAAAGGCGGGCGGGGGGGTAAGTGAGCGCGGATCCGTGTCCTGCTCCCCCCGCCCGGCGCCTCCGCCCGCCGAGGAGAGGGGCTGAGGGAGCCCCGCCGCCTCCCGCCCCCGTCTCGCCTCTAGCCGGGGCCCGCTCCCCAGGCTGCACCTACCTGGCAGCTCATGGAGCCGCCGTCCCCAGGGCGGACAGCCCCTCCGCCCCGGGCTCACGGTGGCGCCTGCGCCCGGAGGCGAGGCGCCGGGCCCGGACCGCCCCCTGCGGCCTGGGCCGGGAGCTCGGCCCGGCCCCGCTCCGCTACGCGTTGTTAGGGGCAGGTCGGGCCGGGCCTAGCGGTGAGGCCGGCTCCGGGGCCGTGATACCGGGCTGGGCCTAGCGGTGAGGCCGGGCGCCGGCGCTGTGAGGCCGGGCCGGGCCGGGCCTAACGGTGTGGCGCAGGCCGGCCCCGAGCCCCTTCCCCCGCCCAGGTGGATAACGGAGGTGGGAGGCGTCCCTCGGAAGGTGGTGGGGGAGCAGGAGGTGGGAGGCTGTGGTTTTGTCCCCCCAAACGCAGCCTGTAATTTTGGGGACAGCACCTGGAGAGCCAGATTTTCACGTGGGGTCAGTCCCGAGTGCATGGGGATTGCAAATGATTGCAGACGTTGTCTGCTGCCCTGCATGCGCTACCACCACTGCAGGGGCACATTGCAGGTTTAACATAGCACATAAAAGCTGACCATCCGTCACCATGCCAATTCGGGATTTCTGGGGTAGGTGCTGTTTCAGTGCAGAGATCGCCCTGGTATCCCCCTCCCTGTGGACAACCGCAGGCCTCCTGCAGCTGCCTGCGTGGAAGGAGCGTGGTGGAGGAGTGCTGGCAAACCTGCAGGTTGGGGACAGGGAGGAGGGGAGGGCAGTGTGGGGTATCAGCAGGAACTGTGGAGGGACCCCCAGCAGTTTTTCCTCAGGGCACAACTGTGTCCCAAAACCATGTCCTCGTAGGTGGCCAGGGTTATTTGTACAGCACTGTTTGCCTGGCAGCACTTGTAATCTCACAGCAGTAAAGGAGCCGCTCCTCCAGTCAATGAACCAGGGGGAACTCGGTGGTCGTTACCAGTGACATGGAGTTTGGGGTCAGTAATTGTGTTTCGGGTCAGGTGGAAAACATCCGTCCTGTGACACTGTCAGCAAAAGAAGTAAAAAATAATAAAAAATTTCTCAAATAAAGAACTACTATCCAGTCGTTTCAAAAGATGTCTGAGAAAGGAAACAGACCTTTCTATGTAATAATTCTTGCCTCTGAGGTACAAAGACAATGAAAGTTAAAGTGATAGTTTTCCAAAAAATGTGCAATAGAAACACAATTGCTTTCATGGAGCATGTATTTTGTACCAGTTATCCAGTACACCATGTCTTAATCCTCTGCTGTGAGGAACAAATGAGTTATTTTTTAAAACTGTATTCTTTTGTTTGTGAATGATTAACTACTATTACAAATGTAACTCTCCTCAAGACAGCATGTGTCAAGTGAATAAAATGATTGCTTTCTTTTTTCTCTGGGTTGTGTAATTTTGGATCTATACATCTTAAATTAAACAGATCACTTTGACAAGGTATGTGTATGAACCAGCCAGTAGCTAGCAAGAGGCTGGCATTTTTTTCCAGTGGAAGAGATGTGCCACAGGTGTCTGTCCTTAGAGTGAAGTGGGTGAGTGCTGGGCTCAGCTGGAGCAAATTAGCCCCTCAGCCCAGAGAACAATGAGCTTGGAAAGATTTATCCATACATTTAGGGTTGAATTTAGAGTTAGGTTCACTATGGAATAAGGAGAGAGGAATTACTTCTAGTGAGTTTCTGTATTTTCTTTATTTAAGCTTCAACTGCTGACTCACCTAAGCTAGTGCTCGAGTATTTTTCAAAGGATGGGTCAGTCTTCAGCCCTGTCTTGCGTGAATTAAAAGCAGAATTCGTTAAAGGCAGAAGTTGTGCCTAGAAAGCACAGGAAAAGAGTACAATTTGTGAATCCAATAATGTATTAGGATGTTCTAGAACTGATAAAAAGTTCTAAAAAAAAAAAACTACACAGGAATTAAGCTGAGGTGTAATTTGAACATCTAAACCAAAAACCCTTTCTAAATACACCTTCATTCTGGAGGTCTTTTCTTCAGGAACACTAGCCTCAGCAAGAGGTATGACTGCTACATTGCTTAGTTTGCAAGAGTGAGTTTTATTCAAATTGCTTTGTTTGTTTGGGGTTTGGGGGAGTATAGATACCTACATAAGATGAAATGAGTGGAGTTTCTGTAGTTCTGGGGGAGATACGTTAGCTCTGTGGAGTCTGGGATCTCAAAACCGTCTCTTCTTTATGATTCCTATTGGCTAGCTCCACATGATTTTCCCTTAAAATATTTTCTGGTTTGGATTCTTTTTCCAGGCACCATTTTCTTCTTCCAGCTTTTGGTTTGGAGTGGAGTAGCTGCAATGTGTAACCTCTAGTTCTAAGTGTTATTCATTGAGTCTGTTATTTTGAATTAAATCTTGTCCTAACCCGTGGGGCCTTTCCCACACTAATAAGTATATTAGCCTCTCATAATGTATTTCTTTTGGATGTATTTATTTTTAAAAGCTATGATGAAACCCACCAAAGTAGACATTTTCTATTGTGCTCTCCAACTTTCTTTGTTTTAATAATGTTTAATACTGAATATCTTACTGTATGGAATATATCTTACTGTATGGAATTCTCTTATACCACTCAAACAGACTATTGCTTAAGAGAAATTCAATTCTAATAATACTAAGGAGAGGCAAATGGTGAGGAGCTGTTATTCCTATTAATTTATTTCTTACTTACCAGCAGCATACTTTGAACTTGAAGATCTAGCTTGAGTATACCTAGCCACTACAGCACTGATTTTGCAGTGTGCTGCTGAATGGAGAGAACCACAGAAAAGTCAACAAAACTTAAGCAGGTATATAGTCTGCTAGTCCTAAGATATTTTTGTAATAATTTATTACAAGAATTGGTATAAAAAATGACTGTAGGCACTAGAAAAAAAACAAAGAGGAATAAACTGGAAACATACTGTTAATCTTTATTTCTTTTTACCAATGATTTACTTAATGTCACTGCAGCAAAAGTGACTGTTTGGGACTGGATAAGATTGTGATTGTCTAACCTCTGGTAGGTTTTCTGTTTCCTTTTGTTTTCATTTTAGACCTTTTCTCAGGACTATTTGGTACAAATCATGAGTTGCTGCTCTAAAGTTCAGATTTATACTTAGGAAGTCTTCAGAGGACTTCTTTTACTCCAGTTCTGCTCTTGTGAAGAATTAAGTTATGTGGGTGCTAGGCCCAAGTGCATCTTTGTTATACACCTGAGATGTACATATTGATGCACAACACTGTATTTAGGAGAACAGACACAATTCCTTTACTTCAAGCTTCCTGAAATAACCAGGAAAAATAAAAACGATTGTGATCTGGAAGAATACTTCATTACCTGTTGCACCCTTCAGTTGTCTTGGGAACCTGGCCAGATCTGAAGTCAGTTTAGCATTAACCTCCGGCTACTGAGTTAATTTAAAAAAAAAAAAAAAACCACCAAACAAAGCTGTTTGGAATAACCTACAAGGATACAGAAGTGAGGCAGGTATAAGAGACAGTCACCGTGAATTCCAGTCATTCCACTGAATTCAGGTCTGAATTTGGCTTCATACATGTCAACACTGGTAATAATCTGGAAAGCATTTCCTTCCTATTTTGGGAGGAAGGAGAGCTGTTCCTTGAGTTTCCGTGGTGGAAGAATGGGGAGAAAAAGTGAAAATATGAATCTGTCTGAGGCACTATGACCTCTAGGATTCCTGTGTGTGAGGTATATGTGGCCGTTTGACCAATGTCTTTAACATCCCCCTTGGCACTCTTTGAAATTGTCTATTACAAAACAGATGGTGCAGTAGTTACTTTTTCAAGGGCTAGAAGAGCATGACCACATCTGGAATTAATCTGTAGCTCCCTAAACCAATAGATCACCCAGTTTTAAGAGGGCCTTCCAATATAAATGCATTGCACAAGTACAGAGAAAGAATACACAGCTTTAAGGCAGAGTATAAGCAGTCTGGAACTGTAATTCATAGGCACACAACTCTTTCTGTTCAGCTGTCTCATTTATGAGCAAGTCTTTTCTACAAGAATTCCTTTTTATTTTCATTGAGCAACAGCAGTAAGTGAAATATGTAACTTCTTAGATTTTAAAAAAAATCCATAAATTTTCAGGTTTTTTATGATTTTCCTTTTTTGTTGACGGCTGAAGTATTCCTATAGAGATGACCTCTTTCATTTCCAAACTGTACTTTGGCCCAAAGGATAGCTTAAGGTTGTATTAAACCAGTATGCACACCAGCATCATTCAAATAAAGCTAGCTAGGGGGTTTTGGACGATCATTAAGCAGTAAAACACATGCTCTGAAGAATGATGAGGAAGGGCATTAGTGCATTCAGTGATGATGCTAAGGTAAAAACTGTTTCTCCAACTTTTTATACCAAGGCAAAGCACAAGTTTTATCCCACAGAACCGCGTATTTTTTAAAGTGCCTGGTACTTAACTACCTGGATATTATTTGATCTGAATAATCTCAATATTTAAAATATCAAATTTGTTATCTGTCATTATGAGGGAAAAAAAAAAGTAACATCAGAAATTCTTTGGTTCCTGCAAAAGCCCCAAATTTGTGTAACAAAGTAGTTGTAAGGGCAAAGAATTTTGAATGCTATCAGACATACAAATCACGTCTCTGATATTATGTTTAAAGAGATAGAATTTCCCTCTTGTATCTAGTGTTTTGGTTGGCTTTTATACTTTTCTGTCCTTTTTTAAAGCCCTTCACACAGAGAGACATGAAATGCCTGCAGATAAAAAATGCAGTGTTAATTTATGTTCCCTTATTAAATTGTTGTCCCTCTAATTATCATAACGTGTAAGAATTTGAAATATTGCACAAAGTAAGAAACATTTCAGAATATTGATTTGCTGAAGCCAATGGAATTTCACAGGATTTACTCTGATCTGTGGGTGGCTGATGAAAAAAACACCCTTTTTACCCACCAGTTGAGAATTCTTATTTAGAGGTGGACACTTGTATCAGATTACAGACTGCAGCTATCCTACCTGTCAATTCTTTATAATCAATGTAGCTACTATGCTCAGCTTGAAAAATGAAGTTTTGCTGACGTTTTTACAGTACTTCAGATCAGTGTCTTTACCTACCTCTGGGGGCACACACAGCACAATTGTGATAGGATGTTCTGCAAATGGCAGTCTAGCTTACGTTTAGATTCTGGTTGATTCTTTCGCTATCTGTTGAAGTATTCTAGTCGATTTGCCTTCAATCTTTTCCTTACACTGAAGATGTAAAGATCACATAGCTGATTCTGTAGAATGCTGTGCTTGTATTTAAACATCCTGATTAATTCTATGCTTGAAGTTTAGCATTTTTTGAGTAATAGAGTCAAAAAAGCACACACTCTTATAAACATTACAAAGAGACAGTGGCACAAGAGACACGAGTCAATCTGCACTGAGCCTAGCCAAGGGCTTGGCTGCAGCTTGCATCATGCCGTGTTCCCATACCTACCTCCTTGCCATCTACATAGGACCCTTGCCAGAAGTTTGCAGATGTTCACCATCATACAGTCAGCACATAAAACTGAATCAGTGTTCTTATGGGAAGTGGTGTGTGCTTTTCACTCACCTGTTTCGCACATTTGCAGAAAAATGTCTAGATCTTGACTTCTGATAATGTCTACCACTGAGGTTGATCAGACCGGAATTATTTCCACCAGGCTGTATGCCATGTGTATATTCTTCTCTGTATTGGCTGACAACTGGAATGCTTTCTTTGTAACTAAGAAAGGCATTTTTTCAAAAAAAGATTGTATTCTGTTGAACTTTTTCCAAACCTTGGGAAAAAGTTGTGTGATTATTTCTGAAAGTAAATCACTTGATAACTTTTACTTTAGAAAAACCTGTGAGGGAGATGGGTTGTGTCTGTGCAGTTAAGAACTAGTTCAGTTTTGTGCTTCAAATTTACATTGAGAGCCATCCTATGCCCTGGCACACAACTAGGAAATTCTGCTTTCAACTAAGTAATACATGATTACCTGCACTGCAAGCAAATAATGAAAGCCTGTCTGAAAGCCTGTCTTAAACAAACTGTCCAAATTCTGTGTGCAAAACTGAGGTGCTGAAGTTTCTGTGGCTTTGTTTTGACTAAAACTTTCATTTTCTGTTATATATAACAGCACACATATCCACATGAGGGCACCAGCTGACATCTTATTCTCAGACCAATGTGTAATCTGTTTCTGAAATGAACGTGTCAATCAATGGTCACTCTGTCTTTATGCTTACAGAGCTAGAGTAAAGATTGAACTGTTAGATGTTACAGTTCACAAATTTTGTTTTATTCTTTTTCAATTATTTTACTTTCCCTGAACTCTACATTCAGCAGAAATCTTGAAATACACTTTAATCACATAGAGATGCGGGGATGTTAAGTTTTTAACAGTAATAAAATTAAAATTCTTTTTTAACCTGGCTGCATAATGGAATGTAAATGAACTCATTAAAATTGGTAAAGTTTATTATTTGAAAGGAGAACAAAAATCCCAAGGTTTTAGCCTCATTTTTATTAAATCCACAAAAAATATGCAGACAACACCCATTCCATTTGTGGAAGTTATACAATCTTTTAAAAAAAGCAAAGAGTAATTGGCGCTCTACTCTTAGTTAGGCTGAGGATTCAGGACCAAGATCGTCCACTTCCTTTCCCCGCTGAACTCCAAGAACTTTGACCAGTGTAAATAGAGTACTGGACTGATCGCGTTTCCTCTCCTAGCTCCCAAAGTGCCAGGCAACAAAAACTGCAAAGGCTTGAGGCTTCCTTCAGGGGTCAGCAGACTGCACACTCTATGGAGGATGTAAACATATATTAGCTAAATAGGGAAGCTTACTCCAAGCAGTCTGTGGGGGTTATTTGACAGAGGTGACTGCACACAACCTGAAGTGATGTAAAGGATAGGTTTCATTGAAATCAACTGGACAGCATTTTGAAGGAAAGAGAAACTTGTCAGAAACTTCCAAAACGCTTCGGAGGGTATTCACAACAGCTGTTTTAGCCTAGTGAGACTAATCTCCCTAGGACTCCAAGCAGCGGAAACCCATAGGCTTTTCCAAAGAGTGATTCAGAAGAACCAAATTAACAACTTCTCTTGCTTGCCCCTGGCTAAACCCTGTTTCTCCATTGACTGTTGGGGTGGTCTGGAGAAACTGGCCTCTTGGGGCTAGTCTTGGTCTTAGTGAATACTCTCTCCTAGTGATAGAGAAACAAAATTCCATTATTTAAATATTAGAGGTATCATGGTATGGTATAGTCCTTTGGAGTGGGGAAAGCCTAGGAAATTTTTTTCTCAGCAGAAAGGCATAGAGTTGGAAAAGTCAGAAAAGGTGTTGAGCTGAGGACTTACTCAAGGCAGTCTCTACTGCAACATAAACAGAAGCATGTTTCATAATATGAGAACACACCTAAGCATTGGAGCATGGAGACATTAAAAAATGGTGAAGATGTGAATCTACTGGAAATCCTAATGGAAAATAGTGACTTTAAAGAATTTTTAGGTTATTTATTTTTGCAAAGAAATAAATGGTAATTTGGAAGGACAGTATCCTCCCTTTAGCACAGTAATTTAGTCTTTCAAAATCTACAAATGTACTCTAGGTCCAAAATCCTCAAGTGACTATTTTTAGGAAAGAGGAAGAGGTTAATACCTGTTAGATCCTTCTCTGCATCACCTATGCAGTGAAAAAGAGCTGTCCATGCAAGTATGGCATGCAAATATGCATGCCAGAAAATGTTAAGGTATTTATGGATATGGACTTGTGTTTGGGGATATTGTTTTGGCACTAGTGCTATGGTAAGTGATTATTTCCTTCCTTCAGATATTACCAAGAGAAATGCAAGAGATGATTAATGGATGCTTGCTTGTTATAGGCCCCAGCAAGTATCTCTGGTATCTCAATGATAACTGTACATCAGGAGAAGGGGAATGAGAGTTGTTTGGTTGTCTTCTTGCACTGTTTTTTTTTTTCCAAAGCATTTTCAAGGGGAATGATCAGCAGAGCCAGTAAGTGTTATATGTGTTATAATAAAAGAGGTTCTGGTTGATCCATAACGTACTTGTTCAGCTTCTAGAAGGCTGGAATACATGAATATACATTCATCAACTGAAAACCCGGATGCCTTGAAGACACTGGAAGATTTCTAAAGATTCTGGATAATTGATTTTAACATAGGTCAGACCTCAATTTAGCTCAAGATAGCTGATAACATAGGAGAAAATTTCCATATCCTGAAGGAAGATGATGAAGCTAATGATGCATAACAGGGAACCTGAGACTTCAGCATGCACACTGAGACAACAGAAATAGTTCAGAAAATGTAGCTTTGCTGCTGAGTAAAACCCTGAGCGGGTTGGTGCCCAAAGCACTATAGGAGTGTTCATACCTGAGGGGAATTGTGAAGCTGGTAACACTCTGCATGCCAGGATCCATTTGGTGCGTGAGTCACACACTCTTGAGTCTAAGTGGTACTGACAACTCAGAGGAGATTTCAAAGGCCTCGCAGGAACTACAAGAGCTAAGATGAGGATGAAAAATAAAAGGCTATAAACTGAAGCTGTAGTGCAGAGTGGTGACAACACTGACTAAGATAGCAGTGATTTCTGTGGGAAGCTTCTGTGCTGAGGTCTGTCAGAAAATATGGGAGTCATTTGACCTAATTTTAGCAGTCCAAGGGTTATTTAACCAGCCTTAGTTTGTTGCCTGGGCTTCTCCTGTACTTGATGAAAAGGTAGAGGCATCTTCAGAAAGCGGTTCAGGTCTTTCATACTTACCCTGGCTAAGCTGTCTGCTGTCTAGAGGCAACTGCGGAGCTTCACTGACTATAGAGGGATCATCTGTGACTAGGTTAGATACCTAACTTTTAAACAGCTGAAGTTAAGTGAAATAGTCCCATCAAGTTGTGGGTGTTACTGTGCATTTGCAGCTCATGTCCAAATAATGGCTTATAACTCTAAAGAAGAAAGTTGTAATGGTTGAAATCTTTCTCATATTTAGTACCTGGAGACCCAGGTACTACAAATGACACCAAAATAATGCCACTGAGGCCGGCACAGGAGAAAGCAGTGATGTAGATGAGCAATCCAGATGCATAGTCATGCGTATGTGAACAAAGAATGCAGGCTTTAAACACGCAACAGGAGTCCTTGTATGACTCTCTGATGACTCTGGGTAAAAATAGAGAAGTTGTAACTACAGAGGTCATATGTGGTGTTTTCTTCTGCAGCTCTCTCTTGCTAATAGACTTTCAGTGAGAACATGGATCTTCCTGTATATTTTCTTAGCCTTTCAATTCACAAATGGAGTAAATTGTTTCAAATGGACTATATCACAAACTGAATCCAAATGTGTTAACAGCATGAAAGCTGTGTCATACAAGCCATAAAGTCTCCTAAAAGGCCTCTGCTTTTCCAGTGCTGTATTTGGAATAATGCTATTTGATAATTAAAATGAAAATTAACAGAAAAAAAAACGCTTAACAATTTGTTTATTAAAAGAATAATCCTTTCATGAGCAGAAGCACCAACATGCTTTCTATGGATTAACTTGGACGACTTGCCAGATACCTCTACCGTGGAGATCAAGCAGTGGTATGACTGGTAAAGATATTAGGGCAAAATGCAGTTTTGGCAATTTTTTTTCAACTGCCAGGTAAAGCCAAACATTTTCTACTGTAAATGATATTTGAGTAGAATTATGGTGTTACATTTTTTTTTTAATTATTATTATTATTATTTTTTTTAGCTCAGGTCACATCCCAGTTGTCTCGCCTCAGCACCTTTCAGCCTCAAGGCAGTCCTCTGGCCTCCCCTTTCTTAGCCTGGACCTCTCTTGGCCTCCTGAAATTTTTATATTTAACAAATATTTATACAATGTTATTCAAGAAATATATAAACCCACAGCCAGGGAACTGCAACGTCTCTTTACAGGCAGCAGCAGGACCACCACATGCTTGCTCCTCGCTGGGGTTTGCTCTAAAGGACAGACGGCAGCAGCCCTTTCCCCACCGCCCCCTTGCAATGTGTCTGGATACACGGCAGACTGCTTCAAGAGCGTGGTAAAGGTATTCCCCGTAGCAGCTTGAGAGAAGCACACTTTGTACTGCTGTATGGCAACTTTATAGGGCTCTGGGAATTGCAAACCTGGGTATTTTTTAGAGAGCTGATGTCCCTCAATCAAATTCTGCAGGACTGATAGAAATGGAAAGTAAATAATGATAAAAATAAGGGCATGTCTCTTTGCCTTTCCATTTTAGACTCAAGGGTAAAACCTGTACTGAAATTCATGTTTTCCTGGCTGGCCAGAATTTATAGCTAATCCTAAAAATAGTCTTTGTCACTTCCCCTTAAGCCTGTGTATCTAAACAGAGAGAAGTAAAAATAGCTGGAAAGTTTGAAGCGTACCATGTCTGCTTAATACATGCAGTGTGGTGTCTGCAGGTTTGAGTTTCACGCAGCTTTATGTGTTTTCTGCGATGAGTACACTTACAGTTTCTTTTGAAGCACTTACATGTCTTGTCAAAAATCATAATACCCTTGAAGTATTGCAGATAACCAGTTAGTGATTACCTTTTTTTTTGATAATGAGCAGACACGCTTCAGTCAACCTGATGGTAATGATTACTGGCCTTGTATATTAAAAAGTTAACAAAAGCATTTGTTGCTGTAGTATGTGCACGTGTTGCATTTCTAATTCCGTAAGCAATTCCATCTAGTGTAGCCAGCCTCACCATCAAATGTGGTAACTGCAGAAAGCCTTCTAGCCCCAGCCAAAAAAAACTTCGCAAAGAAATTGTATCATTTCACCATGCAGCTGCAGCGACACGGATGCCAGCTCAGGAGAGAAGGTACGGGTGGGAACAAGCAGTGGGAAGGTGGGATCATTTATTTCAGCAGCAGTGTGGGGTTCATGCCAAAATAAACTGCTCGTGGGTCTACGAGCTAAGGGTTGCCAATATAACAATGATATGTAAGTGGAAACACACACTGATAAAGTTGTTAGTCATTCATAAATTTAAGAACAGAAAAGTGAATCCAGATTTCAGAAGAACTTCAGGTGTCCACTACCAGAATGTAATTGTTATCCAAATATTAAATTCAATAAAGAAACAGTTTAGAAAGTTGTGCGTAAAGGTGGGCATGCTGTTGCCAAAGAAAGGAGGGTGCAAGTTAACAAAGTTGTGTGCCTGCACATCATCAGCTGACCCATACAGCTGGGACCAAGGTGCTGGTACCCCCAGACACAGGCCATGATTGTGCGCAGACCAAGAGGTGGTTCCTTGGAAGTAAAATTTTCCTATATTTTGAAAATAAGTCTAGACCCTGTGATTGGTTTATCAAATTAAAAACTCATAAGTGATTACTTGAACTATAGAAGCGATATTTGAAGTTACGAGGAGAAATCTCTAGAATATCACGTAACTTCCTACCATTAAGTGAGAGCCCATGGATTACTCAACTAATCTGGAAGAAAACTTTCCCTGTAAAAGTAAACTCTCCAAAGTAGAAATTGATATGGAATTTCCTTTGGGCTCAGTACTCAGATCTCAGACCTGGGAAATGAATGTGATCTATAACAAACTTAATAGGGGCTCAAATGCTACACAGCCTCCTCCAGTGACCCCAAGGTAATCATTCTTTACTTCAGTGCTTCTGCTGCTACTTATCCTTTGGTAAAAGGATCTTGGGAGTGCTTCTTGGGACCGAGGGAAAATGTCTCTTTTTAGACCCTCCTCCTGGGCTCCCATCTCATTTTCACACAGCTCCAGCACCAATTCAATTTAAAACTGGTCATGTCCAGTTTTAACCTCTTTATTATTACTAAGATTGAATGATGTACACATTCATCCACACATATATTAATATGGTTAGTGGAAGCCTGTGGCTTACAAGCCTATAGTGGATCTGAGCTTTTGCTTTGGACCTTTCCCTTGGTTTCAGGCAGAGAATGGAGCTGTTTGTGATTTCTTTTTCAAAAAGCTGGTGCACAATGTAGTGATGCTTTTTCTCTACATTAAGATGAGTAGGAGTTGTTAGTTAAAATAGTTTTAGAAGCCAGCGTGTGTGACAAGGGATATAGTGTACATGAGGAACATGATTTGAGAATCACTTCTACTGTCTTATCAATTTTTAGCTTTTCACAATTATCTTTGACCTATCAGAGATAAAGAAAATGTAATGCTTGAAGCAAATTACAGCACCACTTTAGCTATACATGCAAGCTGTGAAGACTTTTCACCTTGGCATTGCCTTTGTATGTTATTGAAGTGAGATTTGTCTTTTTACCTCTTCCAGCTGTGGATCCTTCTTCTCTTTGACCTCTTCAGGAGACTGGGACAAATTATAGCACACTGCTTTTGGCAGCTCTGAAAGAAAATTCATGTCCTCACATTCAAAGACCAAAATTTTAAAGGACAGTATATAGATAGACCACGTGTTAGCAGCACATGAATGAGTCTGAGCAACACTTTCAAGAAGTAGAACCTGGGGTGGAAAGGCAGAATAATATCTTCTTTTCAAAGACTTTGCATTAGCACTGTTTCTACATATTCATCTTGGAACTTCTTCAGTTCTGTCTTGACCACTGATAAAGATGTTTTATTGTTAAAGTCAGACTACTGGGCTTTCAGTGTAAATTATCGAGAGCAGATTGTACTTCATTCATTCTGTAGGAACTGAAGTGCTTCAAAGAGAGTAATAATCTTTTAAATTAAATATTTCCCAGCATATGAGAGTGTTCACAGTACTGCTACCCTAAAAGGAAACTTTAAATCTGATTAAAATACGTAAAATTATGCTTGTAAGTATCCTTTTTAAGACCAGTTTATAGAATTTCATTGCCATGCAGGCTAAAGTGGACTAGTTCACCATAATCTTAAAGTTTAAAAGCATGTCAATCTGGAAAGAGGACATGAGAGGACAAAAGTGCCAAGCAACACAGCCTGTTACCATTCATGGGGAGTGTGACACTGAGAGGTATTCTGAGGAAAAACAGATGCCTTTGGCCACACTATTAAGTAAAGCATATATATCTCTGCAGAAGAAGCAGAAGTATAACACCATGTCTGTAGGTGAGAAATCTTGATGGATATTCACTGGTATGTGCTTGTCACTGACATCTATTGCAAAACTCTCCCAGAACTTGCACACCTTGGGCACTGATGTTCTGGGAGTTCACTAGACTTCCCCAGAGCAGGGGAAGACCATGGAGCTGCCCAGCTTCATTTCACTGAGCAGTCCCAGGGGACTAGGATCCATCTGGTGGGACGGAGAAATTTGCAGAGTATATGACAGGAAACTAGTAGGTATTGAGAATATGCAATTATACATATTATAAATTTTGCAACTATTTCAAGATCAGTACCTTTGCTTGGTAAAATTTGTAAGTGTGTCATTCTCATACCACTTGCCTTTAACTGTTGACATGTAACAACAGTATTGGCCATTACATCAGTGTTAGACTTAGTCATGGGGAAAGAGCGGGATAGTTGCTGTAAACAGTCTCTGGAAACAGGGATCAATGGCAGAATTGATTTAAACTGACCCTGACAATGAAGTAGTCTTATCACAAGGCTCTGCAGCCAGGGCCCGTTAAAATAGTCGTTTATTTTCCTTGCTGTTTTTGAGACACTGAAACTTTGTCAGCCTTGAAACGGAATGAACTGCCAGGAGTGTAGTTGTTTTAAGTAAATATTCCCAGAATTTCGACACACCATTGATGGCAATGACGTCTCTTTTGATGTTTGTTGTCCTAATTCCAATACACAATGCTGAGTGTAAAACACAAAACTGTAGGTTACTCTGCAAAAGATTTATGCAAAGAAAACAAAAATCTTCATAGCTCTATTATCTGCCCATTTTATTTTCATTTTGCTCTGGCACCTCTAGAGTTTCCAGCTAAACCTGTTTCTGAAGAGGCTGCTCTTCCAAAACCAACTTTCTCAAGGGGTTAAATAATAATTATGTAACATACATTTTTTTAAAGTTTCCAGAACAAAAAAATTACTTTTTTCATCCCTTCCAGGAAAGGATTAGGTGAGACTTGATTTATTTTATTTATTTTTTTTTTAATTTGGGGAGCAAACACTGGACTTCTGAATCCATTCAAAATAATTGGACACCTGCTATTACTCTGTGAATTACCCCTTGAAGATGCTAAGAAAAATATTTTCACAACAGGACTGGGCAAGCATTGGAACAGGTGGCCCAAAAGGGATGTGGAGTCTCCATTCAAAACTCAACTGCCTAAGCAAGGCACTGAGCAGCCTGACCTGACATTGAAAGCAGTTCTGCTCTGAGCAGGTGCTCGGACTGGGTGATGTCCCAAGCTCCCTTCCAGTGTCGGATGTTCCAGGCCTCCCTTCTTCTATGAGTATGTTATTTTGAGGATTTCCACAAAAAGTGGTGATTTCTTCAGCTCTTGCACTTCTCAAAGGATCCCTGTGCTCAGGACCACACATTTATTGCTTACTTGAACTTGTGAGCTCATAAATGGGCCCTTATTAATCAGTAAAATAAAATAGCTGACCGTGGAGAAGAAAATGAGAGAGACAGAGGATTTTTACAAATTAAATGGGTATTTAAAAAGTGGGACACTTTTCTTAGGAACTTAGGTAAGAACTGAATAGTCTTGGTCACCAATAATAGAAGGTGAATTTCTTTTCACAAAAACTACCTTTACAGCGGTCTAACACCACTTTCTTGAATGGATTTAACACTGATCTATAGATACTTGAGATCAAAACCAGGTCATTGTTTCTTAATAACCTGGATGCAAAATACTTCTGTGTGCTTGCTGTCCTGACTGCAGTTTCACATGGTCATCAGTGCTGAATGTTTGCAATCAGCCCTGAGACAGAAAAAAACCAGCAAGTTCATCTTTTTCTTCAGCTGAGGCACAGTTTAGATTTTGACTTTCTGTCCAGATACTGGGTTTGGACCACAAAATGCTGATCCACAGCTGGAACTAGCCCAACATTCAGGGCTCTTCCTACATGGATTTTTTTCTCAACCCGTTAGGTTGCAAACTGCTCAGTTGCAGAAAATGTCATTATTTGTGTATCTTCCTCAGAGAGTAGGAGACCTGGTGACACTATTTGACCCAATTGTCTGGGTTTCTTTTAGACCTTTCAACATTTCTTTCTTGCTGTCTCAGTCTCTGGGTATGTAAGAAACAAAGACCGGCAAGTTTTTTGCCTGCAGCGCTGAGCTGCACTGTGGCTTCTCTGGTTACCATATATCCAAACACGTGAAACCTTCATCCATAAAAACGCCATTCCATGATTCTATGAAATGCATGGTGCCAGCTCATGGAATGGTACGCACTATGCTACTGGCTGAATAAGAGTGTCACACAGGATTCAGCTGCATCACTTTCTTACCTGCAGGTCTATGCTTTTTCCTCTCATTCTTCCTCAGTTTTATGCACGTAGAGTAAGGTTTGTGGGGCGTGAGCTGAATGCAAAGTTCTGATTCACCCAGTTTAACTGAGGAACTTAAATTAGGAGAATATTTGCCCTAGGCTACTTTAAGAGTCTGTTAAGAAAGAGAGACATTTTCAGGGGGGGAGTTAGAGGTGAGTTGAGCAACACTCTGGAAAGATTTCCCCTTCTTTTTCAAGGGAGCTAACAATGAACAGTCCTGATTAGGATACGTGGCCAGCTGCCTGGGGTTAGGTGACCTGAAACCAGCCAGAGTACGAATGTGAACAAGGCCAGCCCTAATCCCAGACAGTCCAAGCAACAATCTTATTTTCCTAGCAGCCCCTCAGACCCGGCCTGTTTAGCCTTTCTTATGTCCATCAGTTATCATATGCCGGTGTCACTGACCCTACTAGCAACGTGCGGGCTCCTACCCCACAATCCTCCATTCCTCTTTTATAGAGGGGTTGGCAACAGCAAGATACCTGGCATGTCCCAAGGTCCAAGCCTGTCCGCAAGCAGGTTCACAGACCAGAGAGGATGGGAGCAGAGGCATGGAGTGGGTTTGGGAGGCAGAGCAGCAGTGGGCAGAGGGGAGAGAAAATGAGGTGTTGAGCTGAGGAGATGAAAGACAGGAAGATGAAGAGAGGAAGATGGGGGATGGTAGAAGGTCTAGGGTTGGGAGAATTAGGCATCTGGGCTTTTGGGAGGAATGTAGAACCCCTAACTCCTGGTGGGGGCCGGAGCTGTGTGAATCTGCCTCAGTGCACGTACCTCTGCACTCCAACCCCTCCGCCTGTTACAGAATGGAGTCCAGCAGTAGCTCAGAAATGATCCATGAGATTCAGATCCTGATTTGGATCAGATCCTGCCACCCCCAAACGTTGAGTGATAAATTAATTTAGAAGTACAGAAAAGGTGGAATATGAAGAAGATAAAAAGAAGGAAGAAATGCAAAGTTAACTGAAGAGGAGAGGAGAAATACAGCTGATGTGCCCCAAATTCTGTAGGAATTTCTTTTTTCCCTCTTGGTTAAGTATTTCCAGACCATGTACCTAGCTGTCATTTTGTCAATATTTAATAATTGTCCACCAGTGAATACCAGGTGCATCTCACTAGCCTCCCACACTTTTGGGGTCAAAGAGAGCTTCCTCTAGCTCCTGTCAGCTTTAGCAGGTCTTGCCCACATTTTTTCTAGGAAAATATTTCAATCTGCTGCAAAGCAAGTTCTGCAGTGGTTTGGGACTCTTTCTGTCCCACTGAAGCTTGTGTGCATGAATAAGTGCAATGGACCTCGTGCACTCCTTTTAAATGCTGAGCCCACAGATAGGCAGCATCTTTTAGCATTTTAAATTTCAGTGTTTTCTGGAAGACATTTTGCTTCATCCATAAAATGCTGTGAAATTAATATCCTGGCTTTATGTGCCAGAGGGGCTAATGGGAGAGAGAATGGGGTCTAGCAATAGTGTTAAGTTTTTGTCTTGGAGGTTTCCTAGTTTGTCTCTGACCATCTATTTTTGACTGTGATTACTTCCCTATTAACCTTGTTATGATACCAGATTAAATTTATAAATATGCAACTAGAGGTGGGCCCAGTCCAGCCTGAACATTTGTGTGTACGTTTGTGTGTTTATCTTTGCCTCTGTGTATAAGGCTCATTTCCAAGGAATCCAAACCTGGATCCAAATCCAGAGTCCTCAGATGGTCCCTGTCACTGCAGAAGGCTAAAACAAAACAGCTGAGCACAACTTTGAAGACCTTTAGATTCTAAATCCTGGTCCAAATGACTTGAATTCCTCTCCTTCTCCTATTCCTTTAATCTAGATTAAAGATAAAATCTTGGGAGCACGGGAAAAAGAAGAGAGAATATCAACAGTTGATATAAATTGCCCTCTATCAATCCCTGAAGAGTTTTCAAAATATTTAAACAATCTGATGTGAGTAACAACATTAATAAACTAAATGTGAGAAAGAAGAAAAGTGTATAATTACAGCAGAGTTTAAACATCACATCTGATAAGTAACAAAG
>VXBO01015122.1:34756-67033 GCA_013400135.1 Rhinoptilus africanus
GGTAACGGGCACAAACTTGAGCATAGGAAGTTCCACCTAAACATGAGGAGGAACTTCTTTACCTTGAGGGTGGCAGAGCACTGGAACAGGTTGCCCAGGGAGGTGGTGGAGTCTCCATCTCTGGAGACATTCAAAACCCGCCTGGATGGGTTCCTGTGCAACCTGCTCTAAGGTGGCCCTGCTCTGGCAGGGGGTTGGACTAGGTGATCTACTAAGGTCCCTTCCAACCCTATGATTCTGTGATTCTGTGAATATTTAGGGTGAGATAGAAGGATCATAGCATCTTCTGTTTTTTGATACTTATTGCAGCTTGTAGATTACCATCAGTGATTTGTATGATGCTCTCTATGGAGTAAATCTAGCCAGATATGAGTAAGGAATTTGTTCATTGCTTCTTGAAAACTTGGAAAATTATTGCAAATTGAGTAGGAAGTGAATAAGCATGTGATCAGTGCATTCATTACCTGAAGGTTTATAAATGAAGAGTAACACTTAATGCCAGTAGGTTAAGGTGGCGGTGAATTTTCCATACAAGGATTAGTCGCATTGAATGCCAATATTGATTCAATGGAAAAGGATAGTAAAATTACAGTAATTAGGTTTGGAAAGTGAAGTAAACATGAAGGAAGCCAGGAGTAATAATAAAGTCCACACTGAGAAGTAAGGAATATGGGTTGGAAGTATGAAACTGTGATTCAGCCTGAAAAAATGCAACCTAATACAACTAGAGAATCTAGAATTTCTGAAAATTAGCAAAACTGAAAGGTAGTAACAACAGAGAGCAGTTTAGATATGCGTAATGTGATCTAGTGCCTAAATAAAAAGTATGTTTCAGGGCAAGACACTCATAGAACAACAGAAGGCAGTGAGGGGCAGCAGGGCTGAGTTACAAATCAAGTTGAAAAACGTAGCCTATCTGCAGCTCTGACAGGAGAGCTGGCCATGCTGGGTAACAGCCATGTAGTGCTCTTAAGTTTGATATGATCTGAAAAGTGAAAAGCATCACTGTTGTGGATTTTTTGCCTGCTGCTATATGGAAATTCTCCCATCCCCTCCCTCCTTGAGACCTTGCTTGCATTTCTATCTCACTGATATCACAAAAGTTACCTTCTTGTTATGGTTGTAAACCTATTCCCCTTATCTCAGATTTCACTCGCCAGCTCCTTCCAATCTTCCATTCTGGGAAAAAGCCCTATAGACTGTAAAAAAGGAAATAAATCTTTTTCATAGAATTTTTGCCAACTCTACAGAATTCCCCAGCTTGAAAAAGTTCCTAGCAAAGACCATATGGGGGGGCAGGGGGAACCATGCAGTAATTAAGGTTTTAGTCTATGATCAGGAAGGCTTCGATTCATATCCTGCTCAAGCCCAGATCACCTATTTGATCCCAGCATTGTTCTGGCTCTCGTTCCTCATCCTTAAGATGGATTTAATACTCCCTCTCTACATCACAGAAGTCATGTGAGAATAAATATGCTACAGATGGTAAAGTACTCAGACATTAGAGTCCTGAGGGCCAGAGGAAATCAAAAGTTATATCCATGTATCTGTCTTTGGAATCATTTGAAATTGAATGGACAAAGCTTTCAGAGAACATGCTAGAGACAATTGCCTAACTTACAGCACATATTTTATTCAATGAATTTAATTTCCATTATGCTTATGAATTGTCCATGAGTGGTTTAGGAACACAAGAATTCCCACCCCACCAGGAGGAGAGTTTAATAGAAGGCAGGCGTTGTGGCACTGCAGCAGGGAGAGCAGCGCAGTGCGCAGCCTCCCCCAGCACCAGCCCCCCAGCTCTCGCCTGCCTGCACAGTGCTGACTTCCACGGCTCCTGGGTTTTGCACATGTATGTTGTACAGTTGACTGCATACAAAGTCCAATCCCCACTGTCATTTCCTAGAATGTTTTCCCTTTTTGTTGTTGTTGTTTCATTTGTAGATGTCTCCAGGTATGCCCTGGGGCTTACTGGAGAGATGAAGATCCCAGTGGGAAGGATGGGATGTTTGCCTCAGAAGAGAAACCAAAATGAGCCCATTACCATCAAGCTGTTGCACACATGGATGGAATTTAATGAATATATCATACCACAAAGAGAAGCATCTCAGCATCAGCCAGCCCACCTGATGTATTTTAGCAGTGATGGTTTGTGTGTGGTAGTGCTTACCCGTACGTTAGCTAGTACATTTATAAACTTGACCTATTTTCTCAGACTAGGCAGGATCTGTGTTTGGGTGGATTTGGGTCTTGGTGCAAATATTTACAAATATTTACAAACAGGACCTTGCTTTTTACCAGAGAATACTATGTCTGCATTTCTAATCTGGAGCTTCTTTTTTCAGTAATACGCTTTATATCTTTTCAACACTCTGGTTTGACAAAAAGGCATTTTTTTTCTTGATTAAAAATGTTTTCTTTAAACCAGATTTTCATCAAGAAAAGACTCATTCAAGCTCAAGATCACTTTCTTGTTACACAAAACTGATAGTTGACCTTATCAACACGCTTATTGTTATGAACTAATTCTTACAACAAGCTTTGTGATCATTATCCTCTTACTGAGCCGCTAGGATGTGGAAGTAAAGGCAGAACAGTGATACTCCTCCAGGCCACAAAGAAATCATTAGCAGAAGGCAGATTAAAATTCTGATTC
The DNA here is from genome assembly GCA_013400135.1 of Rhinoptilus africanus. Classification (NCBI taxonomy): domain Eukaryota; kingdom Metazoa; phylum Chordata; class Aves; order Charadriiformes; family Glareolidae; genus Rhinoptilus; species Rhinoptilus africanus. The sequence continues at coordinate 37,413 of VXBO01015122.1, forward strand.
CTTGTCCGGTATTTAGATGATGCCTTTTCCTTGGTAACTTAGCGTGTTCAGCGTGCTAATGCAATACAGTGTTTCTTACAGCACTTGAGTTTTGATCCAGTGTTTCAGAGGAACCTACCAACTACAATAATAATGGCTGAACCCTCTTGGGTTTTGTACAGAAAGAGAAGAACTGAAAGAGAGATAAAGCACAGCCCTGGGAGCAGGGCATGGTTTTGATCCTCTGTAAGGTGAAGTTGCCCGAACAGATCACTAAGCAGTAGCTAACTAAGCTTTTCCATCTTACTGGAAAAGAAAACATCATGGCTGTTTCAGACCCACAGTAAATCTGTCTTGTTTTACAGAAATAATCATAAATTGCTCCCCTCTAATTTGAACACTGTTTTTTCTAGGAGAAATGTTAGCTTCGTCTGCAGAGAGATATCTGCAAAACTCTACAGTGTGGTATATAACCCTTTTATTTCAGTATTTATGAAAAAAAAAAAAAGAAAACTTTTAGGTCTTGGCTACTTTTTTCCTATTAAATGTCTTGGCACTTGTCTAGATTATGGAGTAATCGCTTGCACAACATCATCCTTTAAATAGGTCAGCCAAAACTCTATATCCAAATACACTCTAAGCATTGCTCAGATCTCACTTAGCGTTTTACAGTTGGGTTCTGTCTCTCTAATGGTCTGAATCAAAACTGTGGATACATCCAAATACCCTGAAGCAAGGGTATTGCAAATGCAGATCCAGCCTGTCTGGCACAAGCCTTTCATTTTCAACTAAGGCTTCTTCTTTTTTCTTCTCTTTTTTTCCCCCTCTTCAATTAAAGCAAAAGCATGTTGTTATTTCATGAAACCTAGCAGAGATTATTTTCCAGGATGGGTGATATTCCTATGTGAAAAATGAGAAAGCGATTAACTTGCAATACATCTTGAGTGAAACCAACAGAGAAGGGTAAAAACATGGAAATTCAGCACATATGTTTTGTAAAGAAAACCTATTGTCCTCTCTGGGAGGCTTTATTTCCCCAGCTTTTTAGGCAATGCTTCTTTGGCCCATAAATCAATATGGAGGAGCTCCTGGTGCTCAAGCCTATGTTATTAGCTACAGTTTCACAAGTGTTATATGTGTAGTAGGATGGTCACCAAAGGTCTGGAAGAGACCTCTCAGGGCATTATAGTAGTTGTGACTATTTGAGGTAATCACATTATATACAATGCTTATTGTTTTATTGTGACTGATATTTGGCTTTATATCTTAAAAGCAGAGTCAGAACTCTAATTAATCCTAAACCATCACAGTGATAAATTTTCCAGAGGATAAGCGAACTGAGACTAATTTTTCCATGGTTTCGTAAAGTCTCCCTTTTACTTGATTTCTTTTTAACTCTGTGTTTTGCCACAGACAAGTATAGGATAAGATCTCAGCATTTGTTATGTCTTGCCCTCCAGGGTATAATTTTTCATAACTGTCTTTAATTGAATGAAATTAACTTTCCTTTATAAGTCTACAAAATACAAGGTGTGCTCAGATGCCTAAGTACATGCATTAACATTTGTGTTAACCCAGGTCTAGTTTTGTGACTAAGCTGTCTAGAACAGCATACCAGAGTTTGGGTTTTGGCATACTGGAACCTGTCTTCTGGCCACAGGTATTTATATTCTGGCATTTCCTTTCATAAAAAAATTAACTTCATATTTACAAATTATTCTGTGCATAAATACAAAAGGGATTTATAGATACTTTCTTCTTCTGTTGTTGCCATTTTAATCATCTATCGAGCACTTAAATTTGCTCTTTTTGCATTGCTCTCTGTCTCTGTCCTTCCTGCAGTGACAGCTTTGATACCCCATTCATCTCATAAATACAGCTTTTCACATTGCCTCAGATCACAGCTGCACCTCAGTCCGTCCTCACCATTGTGTCCCTCAGGCCGACATACGTGGACTAGAGTGACAGCGAGTAGTAATGCTGGGAAATAAAAAATATATTATCCCAAGCTGGTCACATGCCTTCTCCAACTACCAGCAATCTCAGTACTTTATCTTGCCCTTCATCTTCTCTTCATTCAACACTACTGCTTTCTCTTTACTTCTTATCCTGTCCAAACTCCAAGAGTGAGGGGTTCCTGCCAAAGCCAGCTTTCTCCCTCTGCTCGAGCTCTAGCACACCTGCGAGCGCTGATAAATAAGCTCTGTTCAGGCAGAGAGGAAGGCACGGTGCTGCCCAGAGGACTGCACAGGCTGAAGGTGTTAAATGCTTTTTTGTCTGTGGCAGGCTGGCAGAGTGCTGCTCCTCCCCAAAGCTCAGCATCCTCTTCCATGTCTGGTGCAGAAGAGTGTCTCAGGCAAGGCTTGACCTTTCTGTTTCATCGCATGGGTGTCAGAGCCAGGGGTAGCACTTTTGTACTGAGGCAAAGCCCGCAAATCCTTCCAAGCTCCTGTGCACTAAGTGCACTGTACATAAATAATGTACAAGAGTAGCCCTCACACCAGAGAAGTCAGTCTTTGTTACCATGTGCTTTTCAATTTAGCCCAAGTACCAAAATTAGGACAGTCTGTGCATGAGACCATGAGAAAGGAGATGCACTTCTTACATTCCCATGCTGCAAATGCCAAAATCTGACCATAAGTTTTGCTGCTTTTTTATAAGTCCTAGTTATTATTGGCATGATTCATTTTTTGTTTTGTAATAGTACCCAGATGTCCCAATCAGGGTCCTGCTGTGCTTAACACCATACAAGCCTATAAGAAGATACAGGCTTTGCTTTGCAGAACTTCAAATTCAATTTAGGAAGCAAATGCAGCATCATCAACAAGGTGAGATGGGCATCAGGGTGACTGGTTGCTGTAGGCTGGCATTGCTCACTGAAGAACGGCGCTGAGTCTTGCACTGGGACTTCTGTGTCATAGGAGAGCATCGGTCAGTGGCCCACTGTGGCTCTGTCATCAGCCATTAGCTGGTGTCAGTCTCTCGGAGGCTTTACACCAGGAGTCTTGGAACAGAACTTGAAGTTGATAAGATGAATTTATTAGACAAAGTCTGAGGGGGAGCCATATAGCTTGGCTAGTGGTTTTTTTTTTTACTTTATTGCCATAATGAAGGGACAGGAAGTCCCTGGCAAATTAATGTTGATAGGTTTGGGAAAGAGTAGAAAAGTATTAAAAGGGGAAAAAAGGCTCCCTGATGCTTTAAGAAAGGGGGAAACCCCAGTTTAGATAAGAAATGTTCAGCTGTCAGTGAGGGCACGGCATAACAAAGACTAGAAGAGAAAGAATGAAGGAGAGGAAAGGAGTTTCAAAAAGTTCGGCATTTTTATTTAGTCCAATAATAATTCCGCTTTGGATCTGAAACACCTGATTTCCTATTTTCTGCTCATACAATACTAAGTACTGTATCAAATTTATTATTTTAGTAATAAAAACATGTTTTTCTGACAGGCCACAGAAGTAATTTCTGTGAATACTGGTCATTTTGCCTAGTGTATAGGGGAAACTGGTGCTTTTCATTTAATCGACCATTTGGTGGCAGTACACGTTAGCAGCAATCCCTCACTTTTGGGATGATATCATGGTATTCGTTACATTTTTATCTCAACTTTGGTCCTCTCAAACATACCAAAGGCAGGAGCCAAATCTTGATACAAAGTCTTCAATGCTAAGGGATGAATGCCTACTCTTAAAGCTCACTAAGACAAACAGGTAAATTGGACAGTCATATGAAGAAAATGCGTCATGAGCTGTTCATTAACATTTCATAGTCTGTCTTTCAGCTACAACAAAACCAGTTCATTTTAGCTTCCTACCATTGTTCCTTCTAAGGTACTGTGACATATTTTCATAGGAATCATGCTTATCACGAAGTATCAATAGCATGCCTGCATTGCTTTTTTTCTTTACATGCAAATATAAAATGAAAGCTAATTAAGTAAAACTAATGGCACGAACGCGAAGAAGGAAAAGGCCATGTCCAGGATTTCTCCACGGACTGTCCGCTGTCCTTGGTAACAGGCGAGCATTACCACACTCCTGCGGCACAAGGCACGCTGCACCCTGAGTGAGCAGTTTTATCTGCTGCAGCTTGGCGAGATGCACAATATCCTGTTTTTAATGCAGCACAGGTGTTGGCAGATTGAGTTACCAAGTCTCCTTAAATCATATATATATATAGTCATGAAATCAATTTTCTATTTCTTTTACTTGTATACTAGATCAAATTGTTAAAACTAAGAGGAGAGAGGTGAAAAGGGGCCAGTTGTGGTACTTGTAGGGATTGATACTTGCTAGTCACTGTTTTGATCCAAGCAGTATTTCATCTGTCTGTTTATTTTCACTAAGATGCTTTTTGAACTTATTTATTGAGCTATGGTACTTCTTGGGAAGTATTTCTGGCTGTGGACAAATACCATTTGCACTAAAGTAAACTTGTATATAAAAAACCTCATTAGTACAAACTGAAATCAGGAAAGGATCCTAGAAAGGGCCCAAGGAGGGAACCTGTAAGAGTAATGTCAGGATGGAAGGACACTGGGCTTCAGGACTTTTACAGCAGTCCAGTTTCAAACTAAACAACATGTAGTTGGCTTGTAGTCGGCTTGTATTGCTTGTGTGCTCTGAAGCAGGCTGGAGCCACCTGCAAATCATTCCTGGAAGCAGAAGAATTTCTGAAATACAGAAATGGAGGAGCAGAATGCCCAAATTATGTATCACATATGTGTCTAAATTATATCTGCATGGTAATACATATCTATATAAAAAAGGAGAATATAAGCTCTGTATTTTCAAGTCTCTATGAATTTTAAAAATGTAATTTGATATACGAGCACCCAAGTTAACAGCCTCAGCTTCAGAAGTCCCTCACTTTTCACCAAGAGCTACAGCTGCACACTAGTTTCCAGTAGCTATAGGTGTAGCTAAATGCCTGAATAGAGAACTGGTTGTTTAATTTGACCTTCTCTGGTTTGACAGTCTGGCTTCCTATATTTTATAATGTTTCCATTTTCTCAGTACAGAACATTTATAAAACGTCACACCACCTTTCTGCAATAGACAAGTGTTACTGCTCCTGGGTTTGGGATTTTGGAAGTGAAAGAACCAAATTGTTAAAAATGTTGCAATGCCATACAATGGTCAGAAATGCCATACAATGGTCAGAAATACAGAAACAACCACAGTCTGGGGCTGGGACTCTACAGTAATTTGTGAGTCACATCACCAATCTCCTTCTCGCTTTTGCATCCTTTCAATATATTATACTGAGGACACCACCTAATTCGGTTCAGAATTTGGACATTAATTTTAAGCATAGCTTTTTCCAGTAAAAACTCAATTTGAACTAAGAGGTACGGGATATCTGTGAAAGTTGATCAGTATTGTCTGAAGAGGTTTTGGCATACTTAACTTTATTAGCAGTACTTGCAGTGTTTGAGTGCTACCTCCAAATACTCATTCCTGCTGTTGGGAATACCCAAGTTACTGTAAGTCAGAGAAGGCTTGGGAGTTTTCACTGCAGAACTCAACAACAACGGAAGAGGTGGAGTTGCCACCTCCTCCTCACTCTCAGCAGCTGTAAAGGAGCTCTCCTTTATCTCAAATAAGAGGGTTTCACTGGCTAAGGAAAGTTTCTTAGAGATTACAGTTTCAACAGGTGAAAGGAAGATAAGCACTATATCAGGCATTGATTTAATGAGCTATTGTTTGTAACAGATGGTGTCTGATTTCTTAATGAGCATGTACTTCAGTCAAAAGAGTGATTTGTGGTGTAAACAGGGAGATCGCCCTGGAAGATGAAGAGACCTGTTGCACATTTACGCAATTGTTTTTTCTTCATTAGAAAGGAGGTGAGTTCCCTGAGCTCACCTGTACCGGGACTTTTTGCCATTAACTTGTTACCACAGAGCCATGCATTAGCTTCACCGCTCTGTACTTGTTCCTCACACACCGTACTCTCTGGTAAGTACAAATTAACTTACTCCTGCTGCCTTACGGAGTGAATTTCCTGATGAACAGGCACCAGGATAGTTACCACAAGCAGCCCTGTACCCACATCAAGCTTGCAGTGACTTGCTCATGTGCTAAGAACCAGGGACTGAATAACAAACATAGGGTAAAATCCTGATGAAGCTTCTGTTTCTAGCGTGATGTGGCTTACCCATAGCCTTAGGTTTTCTTGATGTCTGCACAACCTACCAAAATCTGTGAAAACTATGAAGTGCCTTGTCATCACTAAGAATTTGTATTGCAGTAGTCATGTTTTGGTTAAGAACAAATCTGTTTTCCTTATGAAAAAACACCGTATATCTGTTTTCCACCTTTGCAGCAGTATACACCAAAGACTTTTCATACAGATTATTGTCATTTTCGTACTGCTGAAATAGTGTAAATGATTATATAGGAGATTTTTTAAAGCCCTAACCCCCCAATTTTTCAAATTTGTGAGTTTGCCAACAGGAATAGGAATTCCAGCATGTATTTACTATTTGCTGAGTTGGGGCACAAGTATCTTTAAGTAACATGATTCTTGGTCGAGGGATAGAGAAAACACAAACTTCTACCTTGGAGGAATCCTGGTGAGCAAAAATATTTATGGAAATCTATGTCTTCTCACCTGCAGCGGAGCCATCTGGGCTCACACCGCTTGTACTTTGCTCTGGCTCGTGGTTATAAGATTATTTGGGATCAACACTGTAAAGATTAATTCTTACCTCTGTCCCAGCAGTGAAACCATGCGTTGGCTACTGCTGTTTCTGCTTTAAAGCATCCACATCACATTACTTTGATACGTGACTACGTTGCTGCGATGAAAGACATATTCTGATCAAATATTTGTGGGTTTTACCCCTACTCAACAGCTAGTGATTCCTGGCAGTATGGTATCAGCAGCATGTTTAATGAGTATAGTTATCCCACATGGCTGCAGGGAATGGGCCATACAAATTAGTGTCTTCCAATTCAGTAGGAAATTACCTGCCTGCATGTAATTTAGACAACATTCAAAGCAATCCAAATGCAATTACCTGGGGACACTGCATGGTCTTGTGACTCTAATGCCCTTTGTGTCCACAAATCAACAAATTAATTATAGAATCATAGAATTGGTTACATTGGAAAAGACCTTTAAGATCATCAGTTAAAAACGTTAACCTAGCACTGCCAAGTCCACCACTAAACCATGTCCCTAAGCACCACATCTACACATCTTTTAAATACCTCCAGGGATGATGACTCCACCACTTCCGTGGGCAACCTGTTCTAATGCTTGACAACCTTTTCGGTGACGACTTTTTTCCTAATATCCAATCTAAACCTCCCCTGGCACAACTTGAGGCTGTTTCCTCACATTCTGTCACTTGTTACTTGGGAAAAGAGACTGACCCCCCACCTCGCTACACCCTCCTTTCAGGTAGTTGGAGAGAACGATAAGGTCTCCCCTCAGCCTCCTTTTCTCCAGACTAAACAGCTACAGTTCCCTAAGTCACTGCTCATAAGACCTGTGCTCTAGACCCTTCACCAGCTTCATTATGCATTCCTCTGCATTGTTTTCAACTGTGAAAGATACAGCAGGGCTTTTATCGTGCTATGGTAAGGTGATAAATAGGAATAATTGGACTCCAAACACATCTTTGAAAATGACAGGTTCAGCTATGTGAAATTTCACCTGCAGCCACCACCCTGAGCTTTGTCTTGTGCAGGATTTGGCCAGTCAGAGATTGGGTGAGAAACTGTCAGGCCAGGGTGCAGGTTACTTAGCAGCGATACTTTTCCTCTGAGTACACAGTGGCACAGATCTCCTTTTTTGTACCACAGGAGTCGTGCTGTAGGTAGGAACACCAAATCAGAGAGAAACTCAAGTGCTGTGATGATGGACAGCCTCTGTGTGTGTTAGGTCATTCTATGTGGAAAAAAATTAATCTTTCAGACATGATACTATCCTCATTTTGACTATGGAGCTTTCTGTCTCAGTTTTTAAAGACAGCGTCAAGGACTGCAATTAATGATGGATGACAGGATCAGGGCGGGTCAGACATCCACAGGTAGTGCCACAATCCTCTGAGCTGTCCATAACCGTACCTGTCAAAAGTGGTGTAAGAGCCAATAACTCCAGTCATGGTATTGCATTTAGGGTTTTTATTTCAGGAAAACCAACGCCGTGAAGAATATTTACTCTAAGTATTGAAGACCTGGTTACATCTTGCTGAATCAGAAAAGAGTCTAAAATAATGACTTCATTGGACAAAAACAGCATGTGCAAAAAGGCATGGGGTCAAGCTCCAATATTCTCTCCTTGGAGGAGGACCCACTGTCCTTGGGTACAGCAGAGGAGAAAATGACCCCTGCATGCCCCATTTTCAGCCTAAGCAAGCAGTTACATCCAGTCAGTGGGAGCATTGTAATGCCACCCCCTTTATGTCTACATGGGAAAAGAAACCTAGGCACCAAGGCTTTTGCTGGTTTGGTTTTCTGTAAAGTAGGACGTTGGGCCTCAGTTCAGGGATGATACCAATGAGTAAAGCCAGAAAGTGCTCTGTATGACCCCATTTTACAATCAGTAATTAGGCAGTTATGGAACTCCTGCTGGACATTTGCTTAGCTAAAATGAGCTTCACACCAAACATAAAAGGAGGTCGAAATCCGATCTCTCCCTGTTTTAACCAGTTTCATCTCCATATAGGACGTGGAGTCCATCTGTCTGTCTCCCCTTCACCACTCAGCCAGCCATCATCAAAGGGCTTTTCTGGTGACTCTGGGCCACCAGAACCCAGCGGGAAGCGTTGACGCTGCCTGCAAGGGCAGACACAGCAAATTCATCTTCATGTGAATCTTTAATGTAACAAAGGCTCTGGCTCTGCACCGGCCAATGCGAGTGCCCAGTGAGGCCTGGACACACCTCCTCCGGGTGACATCATTGTGGAACCATTGTGTTTTAACCAACAGGAAGGAAAAACGCAAATGAGGAGAGGAGAAAGGGGGGGGTTGCCTCTGATGGCATGATCTCAGCTGCCCTCCCTGGGAGACAGGGAAGAGAGAGACAAATATGAAAATGAAGGAAAAAATAATGGGGCAGAGACCAAGGGATTTGTCCTGGAGCCACGATCTTGCCTACATTCTCCCTCTCACTGGCACATGGCAGGACAGGGGCAGGAAAGGCTGGAGAGACAGAGAAACATTTTAGTATTGCCATACTGTTGGCTTGATCCATTTTAAATACCCAGCGTGGGTTTTCAAAACCGTTCAGACATCTGGTACCCCAGCATGAAAACCAGAACCCCAGATTAGCTGTCTGTAGATTGTCTGTGCAATTTTAGGTATCTTAGAATGGCAGCAAGAAACTAAGAGCAAGCTAAGCCAGGAGCTACCTTAATGTCAGTCAGCTTACAGCCGCCAGGAGCCAGACAAAGAAGAAACCCCAAGGATATCATGTGTCTTAGATTTTGCCCTTTACGCAGGGCTGCAAGATATTGCTTTTATGCACTTGATATGCACAGCCAGGACGCCCTCTGGAAAGTATATGTCTCTAAAGAGCTAAGCAGGGTTCATTTGTTTCTTTTAAAATGTAGCCAGAGCTTGTGCTGTGCCCTTCAAAAGTAGGGAGAGTGCTCAGGGGAAAAAAACTCAGTTCTTCCTCATCTCAAAATACTTGAATCCCTCTTTTCCCACTTTCCAGAAGATGGAGATCACCAGGAGGTTACCTAATCCTCAGAGGCTGTTGCAGGAGGTACAGCAGGACTCTTCTCACCTCCTTGGGAAAATGGGGCTGCTGTGCAGAAAATACGAAAGACTGACTGAAGCAGAGCATGACTGTAAAGCCTAGTGGTTAGGCTTACAGCAAGGGAGGATAGTTCAGTTGCCTGTTTCCATGATCGTTCCTGTACTTTAGCTCTTTCATCTAAAATGCAGACACTGTCTTGGGAGCAAAAAACCAGAACTCAGAACTTTTCCTGCTGAGTTGAGCTGCTTAACCACTAAACTATTGGATCATGTTGGCTCCATAAACCTTGAAGTCTTGTCAGTGCAGTGTCGTAGTGGTGGACCCTATGTCTGCTCAGATCAGTGTAAAATCTGGTTTAAAATCTTCTTTAAGGGAGGAGTTCTAACTCTGAATCATCTAATAAAGAAGAGGGAACTAAACTTGATTGTCCGTGTCAAGGTGGGTCAATATAGATACGCAAACTGAGTGACTTTGGAGGAAAATTTAAATTAAAAAAAGTTGACTGCCTATTAACTCCAGGTATGTCCAGAGGTAGGCAGGTATTTCCAGTGTTGTATTTTGAACTTAAGCTCCTAGATCCCAAATAAAGTGCCTAAGTCCTTTTTTTGGAGCTGGCCCAAAGTCATGGTTAGATCTGAACACAGCATTTACATTAAAAGTCACTGCTTTCTCACCTTACTTTTGGGTGAAAAGTTCAATGAGTTCATGAACATAAGCCAATGATCGTGCAAATTTGGCAAACACAAACTGAGGTGGTTCAGAGAGCTGCAAATCTAGACCTACAATGCTTGGTTTCTGCAGCTCATACATCCTCATAGCAAGATTTTTGCGTCCTGCCAAGCATCAGCCTGAGTGAAGGATGGAGCATAGAGCCTGACTTAGCACTGCCTAAACCATTGTGTGCACAGGGAGCTGCACTTCAACAGACCTGCCAGATGTTTGTTGGCACAGCATGTAATATCCCAGCACTGCGTCTGACTGCTTACAGGAGGCAAAGGAGACCCTAACACCCGCGTCAAAAGCACCTTTGCACGATATCAGCCACTGTGGCACACAGTGCAGGCAGGTGACAAAAATGCACCTGCAGCTTTTACTAATATGTCTCTGTGCATTTACAAGGAAGCCACAAGGAAGAATGATAGAAACTGTGGTTGGAAGGGCTCTCTAGAGATCATCCGGTCGTGCCTCCCACCTGAAGCTTGAAACTGTGGCCTTGCCTCCAGTGCCTCAGTACCTTCTCAGGTCCCCCTTGCATGCTGGCAGACTCAAAGATGTCGTGTACCATTTGGGCTGTATGGTGCAAAAGCCAAATAAATGCCTACATGACAAAATGAAAAACAAGGGGAAGAGAGAAGCCAGGAAAGAGCATCTAGTTTTAAAATGTGCGTCGAGGGTCCCAGGTAGACTTGTTGCGGCCGAAGTATGTGGAGCTTTTTTTGCTATTAAGCTCAAGACGAATGGCTTATTTTAAAGACAGTAAAAATGCCATGTTGTGCAGGTGCCTGTACGTGTGGGTAGATTTCTCAGGAGGGCTTCAGGGACTGTAGCCACAGTGCTGGCGCTCCCCCGTGCTCTCTGCCGTCTGCGGCATGTGAGGGGAAAGCAGCTGCAGCCCCTGCACAGCCCTTTCCCCGTGTCCTTCTCCCCATCACCGTCCTGTTCGCCTCCAGACCAGCATATGCGAAATTGCAAACGGGAGGTTGTTAAACAAAATGCCAGCAGAATAGAGCAGAAACTAGTAAATGAACAATAGAGGAATTTGAACACCAGAGGGCAATTAGAAAAGGAGCCGAAATGGGAATAATTAGATAATAAAATTATAAATGAAAGGTGAATATTAGTTGATCCTATTGACCATTTATGATAAATAGAACAAATGGCTTGTCAAAGTACTGCTAGTTTTTCTATGGTTTGATATACCAAGGTTAGTTACTGTTAGAACCACAACATTATGCTTTGTTTCCAACTGATGAAGGAATAGATTGATTTGAAACATATGGTGAAAAATACTGCAGCTCTTTGTTTGCATCTGTTATACTTTTACTTGTTAGTAATTGGTTCACAAGTTGCTTTTCTATTTTTTGCTGTATTTTTTTAATATATTAAGTGAAAACAGAGACTTTTTAGCAGATGCACAAATGAGAGGATAAACATCTCAGAAAGCTTTGAAGCTGTGTTATGTTTTTTCTCCAGTTTGTTTTGTATATCTCTTGGACTGCACACAGGCTTTTCTGCTGGTGAACATGGGTCTAAAGCCTTTTTATTGAGTCACCTGGACCTGGTGAGAAAAGGGTTCATATCTGGCATCCTGTGCTAGCATTTTTCAGAGACATAAGATTTTCAGACAACCAAAAGTAGTAGCAACTTTTTCTGCGGCATGTCTGTAGTTTGAAAAAGGTTGACTTATAATCTATCAGAAGGATTTTGAAGGGAGTTCCAGAGTGTTTATTTAGCTAAAGCCAAGGCCCTGTCACATGATGAGTCCTTTTAAAATGCCTTCAAACTGCAAGCAGCCCAATACTTAAAGTTAATTCTTAAGGATGCAATGCAGTGTATTCGCAACATTTTCACGTCTTTATTCTCTTGTTAGACCGTGAAAAACAGCTAATCATAACCCCACGATCTGCAAGTATATACTACAGCAAGCCTAAAAGCTAGTGGAAATTACAATGTGTGTGCTTCAGTACAATCAATTTTGTTTGTTATTTTAGTGGCATGATTCCTGTTTACAGCAATCAAGCCATCATGTTACACAGAGTAAATCAATAGGGTGATAATGTAGCTGTTTACTGTACTTACAGACTCGCCTGTGACCATGTCTAGGACACACCATATCCTACAATGCAATGCTCTTCATTTTTATTTCCATTTGGATCAAGGTTGACATAACTCACAGGTACTAGCAAATCCCACCACACTACAAAATGTAACATTTATAAGAGATACATCTGGTACATATTTATAGTGAGCAGAATAGGGACTTGTTTCAATTATGCATGTGGATTAGCTCTTTGAAGAAAAAAAAAAAAAGTAGGTGTTACCTCATGCCCATATAAATCCAGTGGTAAAATGTGCCTAAACCAAAACCCCCTTTACGTGCTGTTACTTGTACAGGCACATTAACGTGTTTCAGGCACAGCTATGAACAAGATACACAGACATATGTTCCTATGAATCTTGGAGGACGCACTGTGCTTACATTTTTCAAGCTATGCAGCAATTCCTGCAATAGATTTATGTTGTGCCAGAAAGGGACAATATATGGATATCCTGTGGGCATGGAACAATGTATTTTCAATATACATCAAACACATACAGGTAGATGAGCAAGTGACTCTTGGGTAAATTGGGAAGTGAACTTCCAGCATTTCAGCTGTTTGTGGGAGCATCCCATGCGTGCACTATTACCTGCTGTATCTTGCAGTCTACCTGCGGCATCTTGTCAGTCTTTCATTCAGATGTAAACAACATCATCTCTGGTAGAGGACACTGCAGAGTAATGCTGTGTCATCGTCCACTGTAACAGAGTAAATGCTTGGCCACAAATTTACTCTGCAGCAGATAGCTCATTAGAGAAAATTAACAACAGTAAAATTGCATCACCTTGTCCCTTCCGTAGGATGGAAATTCAAGGCTGGGGACTCACATCCCTTTTCCGGGAGGAGCAGGAGGACCAGGGAGAAGCTGTAGCAGGACAGGACATCCTGTAGAAGAACCTCCATGCAGAACATCGCTTCCTGTTTCAGCATGTAATCTAGCAGATCTAGCTCTGCGACAGGCTCAGGCTTTCATGATTTTCAGGAGGGTTATGTACAGCCGCTTTCTAGACTGTGCTCTTTCTGAAAGAAGGAGGGGGGTGGGGAGGTGGGGGGAAGGCACAGTTAAAAGCAGCATTACTTTCTGGCTACATGGGGGCAAAATGGAGATTAATGATGACAAACTTTCTGCTTCCCTTGTCTGTAACTAAGTTACGTTTGCTTTGTGTATTCTCTTGAAACGAATTCATAAAGGGTGAGATCTTGAAGACTCCGCCGTGTTATTTGCAGCATGAGCTTTTTTGGAAGTTAGCAACACTGATTCTCTTTTCCCGAATCTCTCCTATTTCAATTACTTCTAGAGTGCAGAACGGCTGCCTCCACAGTGTGCCCATGGAAAGAAACTGCAGGGTGTCATGGTCTGAAGACTTCACATTCCCCAGAGCATGATAGGTTCGGTGCTTCTCCCTCTGTCATCCACAGACTTCTAAATCTTCCCTGGAGGGGAACATTCTTTGGCAATTCCCTAAGTAAACCATGCTTTATTTCCTGGGGTTTCTGCCTCCATTCCTTAGGTTTTGCTCTATGTGAATATAGTCCTGAGACTCCAGGCAGATGATGGTCTATTCCTACAGATTCCTGTAGGGTCTCTTTCAGGAACTGGATCATACCAGGTAGCAACATTTTATCTTGGGTTTGTGATAGCTTTTCCATAAAAGCTTTGCATAATAAGTATTTGTAAAATCAAATTTATGTGTTTAATAAAAGGAATATTTTTTTTTTCAGAAGATTTGGCATTTTATGGAATGCCATTTATTTGTGTTTCAATTAGCTTTGCTAATGATGGCAAAGTTAGTAATGATGTTTGGCAATCAAAACATGTTATGAAGTATTTGAACAATACAAGGTTAGTTAAGTTAAAGGAGATGTTGTGCAGAGCATTTCAAATTGAATTTGGATAGTGGCAAGCATCTGTGTGTTTGGAAATCTCTAAGTTGCTGCCTGAAGGGTAAATTGAAGCTTATATAAACAAGAACTTGTGATCTAATGTTTGGGCTTTTACCGACACAGACACAAAGAGATACACAGATGCACACACATAAACCTCTATGAGAGGTTAGAAAAGATAGGGAAAAAAGGAGAGAAGAGGTAGAGGAAGAGATGAGACATGTTAGGTGCCTGTTTAATGTTTTTCACTCATGTAATACAGTCTGGCAAGCCTTTTTCCACAGTTTCACCAAGCCAGACCTGTAAAAGCAATTATCTGTCATCATAACGTGAATCAAGCTTCCAACTGCTGTGGTTCTGAAAAGCGTGACAAAGTTAATTGAAATTTAGGCAGTCAATAGTTTTCATTTCCTGAGATAAGGTGTGTTTTCAGGGGAAGTTTGTTGCTATGTTGGCTTTAGTTAACTATTCTTAAGTCTCTTGTTAAAGGATTTGTGTTATTTCTGTGGGTGGATCATAGTCTCATCCAATTATGACTTCAGTAGAGCCAAACTTTGTGTCATATGCTTTACTAGCCCATACTGGTTTGCACATTCCTCTTACTTCACAAGAAGATTAAAAAAAAGAGGCAAAAAAAAAATCTCAAGTGATTGCAAACTGTACTTTGGAAGTATCAAATTTTACTGAAAGTTCTTTTCACTCCAAAAATATCATTTTAGTGGCTTAGTGGTGTATTGTTATAGTAGCTACAATAAAATTATTTGAAATTTGGCAAAAAATATGAATTCTCAGCCCAGAAGCCAAATGTGAAATATTCCTAGGTTTCCTTGGTTGGTTATCTTCTAATCTCCTGATTGTAGAGCAGCATGCCCACCTGATTTTGCAGCCTTTAAAAAGTGATTTCTGTATTAAAATGTCTTATTGTTAAAAAATGAATTTCTGAAGGCATTCATGGCATTGGTACTAGTGTGAGTAAAGTAAGAATATGGAAAGGAAACAAACTTTCTGAGTCCCTAGGGTATATTGCATGCCTGATTCTCTTATTTTAGTCCAGTTTTGCTCTAATATCATTCAATTGACTTGCAGCGGAGTTGTTCCAGAGCATGATCATGTAAGATGCTCAACATCTTCAACCGGGACTTAAAGACTACAAAAGAAAGTTAATTCTTCTCTCCACTGTGAATGTTGGGGGGGNAAATTGCCAGTTGATCTTTGGGGAGGTCTTTTTAGAACTGCTTGTTTTGACACATTTGAATTATTTTTTCTGATGTTGGCCTTTAGTTCTTGCTCTTGAGGTCTTTGCATTTCTTACACAGATCAATTTTTAGTCATTTTGAAGGAAGGAAAAAAATGCTCTGAAGGATTGATTCAGTTTTACTAAAAAATCTGTTTTGTGAAAGTAGAATTACTATTTCAGTGAATTTTTTCAGGCAAGATATAACAGTAATATAGATAGGACCTCTTGGCTCCTAAAGACATTTGTGGAGTTGAGCCTTAAATGAGAGGAGAAAGAAACCTCTGTCTTCCTGTCAAACCCCATATAACGTAAAAGGCCAATGTAGCATTAAAGAGCAGTTGTAGGAAAAAATTTTCTCAAAAAGACTAAGCCTCTTTATGGCAGCCTCCTACAGTTCCTATTTCATCTTCCCCTGGCCTCCAGCATTCCCCAAATATCTCTGAGGCAAGAGAGAAACGAGGAGTGAGGATGCAAGAGGTGGTCACACTGGACTCTAATCTGGCAATCTGGGGCATTTATGGGATTCCCAGGAATACTGCAAAACCTGACATCACTATGTGAGGCTTAAATTTAATCTCACTGAAGTCATGAGAGTCCCAACTGATGCCGTGGAAGTCAGTATAACTTTTAGGGACAGTAAAAGGGTTTAAACTGTACAGAACGCTTCCATGACCTAATAATTTAACCAGAACATGTCTCTGTATCTTATTTTTTTTTTCAAATGAGTCTGTAGAAGACCTACATGCCTCAGATCTACTTGGACTTGCCACGTATTTGGGGATGATGCTCAGAACTAAGCATCCCAAACTTGATTCTGAGCCTGGGAAACAAGTGGAATTTTACCTGAGGAAAAGTCAAGCCCAATATCTGAGCAGGTGCCTTTCGACAGGATGAGCAAAAGACAGGGACGCAGCTAACCCTGCAATGGTAGCATTCTCTTTGTCCACTGCTCTGCCAAATGCACTTATTTGATTATAACAATTCTAATTAAGCCCAACATAAAGCAATGGAAATTTCCCAGGACAGACTTCATTGCTAGAAATACGCTAAATGAACCTTACTGGAAGTGTTCTTTCCCTGTAAACTAGTTATGTTGTCCTCTTTCTTGCTTCTGGTGCAAACTATAATTTTGGACGTGCAAGGATTTCCAGTTTTCCCCAATCCTCTTTGCCCTCTCCAAACTGTTGCATTTTTGAACACTGAAGCACAGGCATTATTTAAGCATTACATTTCTCCTATCTGGCCTGCGGCCATGCCCCCTTAGGCAATGAGCTCACTGGAACACATAAGCCGCGGCAGGGTTAGGCTAGGTCAGAGCATACCAGAGAGGATCTCCAAGGAGAAGCTGGGTGCTGTAGGAATCACAGGTAGCAGTTCAGTAGGTGGCACCCTTTGCTTTGGAGTTCACCCCGAAACACTGCTTCTGGGTGCTAGACAGATCCAAGTTCAAGTGACCCGCCAGGTCCAGGAGGGTCGCAAGCAGAGCGGCAAATGTCTTCTCTCTCTTTCCCAGAGTTGACGCCATGGCTGCTGAGCCCTGCATGGGTCCCACTGGCAGCATGTCCATCGTCAAGATGTGCTACCATGCAGTCCCTCTATGGGAGATGCACTGGGCTTGGAGATGACCAGGTCCACATGCTCCATTGCCTGCCACCCCCCACCTGCCAAACCTCCTCTTGAGAAGCAGGGAAGAAGAAACCCAGGAAAGTTCTCCCTCAAGGTTGTCAGGACCTCACAAGAGCTGTGAGGCACAAAGCCAAGATTAAATCTGGCCTAAGTAATGAGATCCGACTGCCTGAAATCTCCCCAAAGTGTCAGGCAGATAAAACTTGCATGGCTTCCAGCCCCCTCTGCAGCAATTGGACTGTGTTGCTCTGCATCATCTGCGGCTGTTTTGTCTTCACTTGCAAAGGCTTAAAGCCTTCTGACTGCTATAGACGCCGAGAATGTAAAACAGTGTCCAAAAACCAACTGTTAGGATTTTTTCCCCAGAAAAATTAAAGTAAAAGGGCTCCCCAACCCAATGGCTTCCCAATTTTTGTGTTTTTTTGGGGTTTTTTTTCCTCTGGGGACCATTCTCGTGAAAATAAAAAAAAAAAACCAACCTCTTTCTGGATCACTCGGTTCCCTTCTCTAAGATCTGTCGGGTATGGTGTAGCTCCCAAAATGTTTAATTCTCCAGACCACCTGGGAGAGCCCCACAAACCACTGGTGGTCCATAGACCACAGTCTAAGCGCCGCTGTGTTAGGCTACCGGTTAAAGAAAAGGAAATTAAACACAGAAAGCTCTTAAAATGACATTACATGTGAGTCATGGCTCCACATTAAGTAATGCTCTTACAGAGCACTTGTCTTGTCCCCCTGGATGAAAGCTCCCCACCTTCTGTCTCTAGTCTCTACCTTTATTAATAAATATCATATTTTATTATTACAGAAATGAAAGAAATGCTAATGCTTTGTCTGAGAAACAATGAAGTGTTAGAAATAGAAATATAATGAGAGGTGTATGACTGAATACAGCACTTGTATTTCTCCTACTGACATGCAATGAATTCTTTAAATTTCCATTGAAGCCCATTTAAATGAAATTTGCCAAAGAATATTTCTTTTTCACATTCTCCCTTTCCAAAGTGCACCCTAGTGCAACCAGACTCTGTCTCTTTGCTCATTTAACATCGGGCTGTAACAAGCTTTCTTCAGCCCTGCCTGCTAACGGATGGGGTCATGCAGAGAAAGGGTCTAGCGGCCACAGGTTTGTGGTTCCTGTCTGCTTTTTAAGCCATTTTTTAATGAGCTGATTTTTATGATTGCAGACTCACTTAGCCTTTAAAATAATGGATTCAGACCTGGGGAAAGGCTGCCGTGCAACAGTGGTCCATTATGATTGCAGTCTATTATTATTCATCTTTCATCACCAGATTACAAATATTTTCCCATTAGACCTCAGATCTGAAGATGCCCAACAGAGAACATAACCCTATAGATGACAGCAGAAGGCATCTTTTCTCCTGGACATCCTCCTGCTTCCAGGTGTTGGATCCAACATGTCCTGCTAGTTTGCAGAGCTGTTTGCAACATGGTCGCGTCTGTATCCAGATGTCTCGGTTCAGCCCCTGCCTGTTGACGTGCACCGAGTGAGCAGAGCTCTGGATTTGGCTGATTCCTTCTGAGAAGAAATGGGGCCAAGGTTTGGATCTGTTGCGCCTGGGACCTGCTCCTTGTTCTGGGTGGGTTGTTCTTGTGCAACTCGCGGCAAAGGGGAAGGGTCAGAACAATACCTGTCTGCCAGCAGGGATATAAAAAAAATCGAAGTGTCAAAAATATGGTTAGTGATGCACACAGGATTATTCTCAGCCCTTTGAAGTGGTAAAGCCCAAACCTTATATTTTCAGCTCAGTGCCTCATCCCTAAGGCTATTGGTTACCCTCTCTCAATATTGCACTGGAGGTGCGGATAGACTAAGCAGGGCTGCCAAATCCCTCAGCTGCACGAGGCACGTGGAGCTTGGCAAGCTGGCAGGCAACTGGCTGTGCTATCACAGCAATGGGGCAATGATCCCTGCCCTTCCCGCCCCAGGGCTGGGATCTTAGCAGCCACCTGCCAACAGAAAGGCGAGATTTCTAACTTGTTTCCTTCCAGGTATCTTCACATGAGCTGCTGCCTTTGTGTTAGCATTTTGTGAGAGCACGACTGCATTCAGTTTTACTGTTTAGAAAAGAAAACATGTTTTTAAAGCATTTTCCAGCAAATGAACTACAATGACAACATTTCAGGAAGAGCTGGCAGTGTAAAGCTCAAAAGAAAGGAAGGAATGATGTAGGCAGGACTCTCCAGAAAAGCTGCTGGTAGGAGTGACTGACACCTGAATGGTCCATCTGGTATTTGTTGCCCATCTCTCCAGCAAAGTTTACAGAGCATCCAGTTGACCTCAGGTTGGAGACGAGCAACACGACTTCTCTGTGGTATGTGTACCAAGGGCTGAGTTGGGGAATCAGAGGGAATTTCCAGGAGTGTGTTGGCCACTTCCAAATTTTGGTATTGATGTTCTGGGCTTGGATGGTAGGCCCATGATGTCAGCCATCAATAACATATTGCATTAACAGTAATAGTAGTAACAGAAATAATAGATGGTAATAACACTAAGGAACAGCATTTTTTTTAAACAGAATTCTCAGAATCACTGTTCAGTATGCAGACACAAAAAATTTCACTATGCCTCCAGCAAAGTGAACAATATATATCCTAACCTTCCATCATTAGCGTTAGAACATTTTTGATAGTGACAAATGCACTTTGTTTACTTTTAGCAGATTTTCGTATCAGTGTAATGCACATGAAATGTAAAACTTCTGGTCACTGCCAGATACTTTACTATTGACACTTGGAGAAAAAGTTCAGAAACTAATTAATCTTGCATTTATAGTTTTTACTTTGATTCACCCTTTGAGGTATCTTAGTAATGCTAGAAGTAGTAAACAAAAAATTTTTAAGAAAGCACTCAAAAATTGTGTCATAAATTGTGGAACTTGTGTCCCTATCAGCTGGGGCAAAGTTAGCTCAGAGCCTGGTGAAACAGTTTTTTCCCATGAGCTTGGCTTCTGAATTTGGTTGGCTTTCACATGGGACATCAGCGTTACAGTAGGTGAGGTACCTGAGGGAGGGTGTCTGTGAAGGGACAGAGATCTAGCCAGAGGTGCAGAGAATTCACAGATTAGCTGCCAACCATGACCATTGCCCGCAATCCAAAGCTGAGGCTGAATGGACAGGGTTGGAGACCCAGAGAATGACCCAAGAACCTTGCACATCTCTCTGTGACCCAACGATATGTGCAGAGCAAGAGCAGGAGATGCTCCTAGTTGGAATGTGAAATCTGGCAATTTTTATGTCTATATGGCTGTTCAGGAACGCCAGAATTTTGTTAATGGCCAGAACCTGGGGGAAGACAAATACCCCAAAACACCAAGAGTCAAGATCCAGAATGAAAATGTTATTCTAATTGGAAATATTGTAGTGTAAGTAGAAACACTATTAAATAATTCTGGGTTTTGAGAATGCATTAAAAAGTGTGCATGGACATAGCCCACAGCAAAACTACTCAATGTATATTTAGCACTTTATAAGTTAGTTCCATCATCTCCCCTACCTTAGTACATGAAACTCTTTGCCCTAGAGATGGTCTGGATTACTGTGGCAGCTATATGAACCTTAACCATATTAAATATGGAATGATGCAGTATACCCTTGTTTATTTCATGGAAAACAGGGCATGGTAGCACTTAGAACTTTCTTGCTTTTTTACATGGCTCTGTTCACTCCATGCACCTGGTGCCTTTTGATGATTCATTTTAATGTGTTCAACACATGCTCGTACACAGACTGAGATCACAATAGAGAAGTGCTGCAGTGTGAGTATCCAGGGATCTATGCCCAATCAGTTGTTGACAGTGACAGAGTGACAAATGCTGTCAATATTGTATAATGTAAAAAAAACCTACCAGAAAATTCAGTCCTGGAAAATTCTGAAAAACACAGTTTTTCCAAAGGTTTAGTGATATAAGCAAAAAGTCCCCCAAGCACATATTTCCCTTGAAGAATGTAGATCGTTTCAGTACTTGAAGTCAAGCACACGCATATGTTCTGTGGTGATCCAAAGCTGTTACCGCTGAATGTGTACGGCTTTATCTCAATTCCCCTTCTAGTATGATAATTTATGTCAGATTTATGATTTACTGTAGTTTTATGACATACACCAGACTGTCATTCTTCGTAACTAGATAGCTGAAGTAATCTCCAAAATATTTAGCATCTTACCTAGAACATGCATTAATGGTACTCGATGAGTTTTACTGAAACGTATGTAATTCCTTATAAGGGCATGCAATACCCAGTAGTGAAGAGGGATCCAAGGATGGAAAATAATATCTCCTGTTATTCCAAAGTACTAAGGCTGGCTTTGGAGTGCATTTTCAGTCTTTTTTCTATACCGTTAGGAGCACAGATTACTTTTATTAGATAGGCAGACAGACAGACAGACAGACAGATAGATAGTTATGGCTAAAAGGACCACAACAGAAAAACAATGTTTTTCATTTAAATTGTTTTGCTTTTCAGTCAGCTTGTCTTACTCAAAAGCAACAGAAGACTCTTGACTTCATTTATATTTCAAAGCATAGTCACTCTTTGACATCTGTTTTGGTGGAAGTTTAAACTACTTTGCTGACTGTGTTACTTTATATAAATGTTTAAAGACAATTCAATAAAGTGCAATTTCTTTGAGACAGGTACTATCATGTCAGTTTGAGGTAATCATGGCCATGCCTGCTTACATGTTTCTAATGCCATTTGATAGGTGTCATTGACTTTTATGAAAATCTTTGAGGCACTTCCTTATAGACTGTGTTTGGAATTACTGTACATATCTCTTTCCTGGCCTCTGGCTGAATTTTAAAATGTAAATAGGTTCATATGGCTGGCACAGAGAGGGATAAGGTGTGTATTACTAGAGCAAATACTTCAAAGGAGTATGCATGGTTTCAACCAAAATTAAGAACAGGAGAGCCCTGTGTAGACACTTTTCTTTTTTTCTTTCCATTTTTTTTCCTATTTCCCTCTTTAAATGAAGAATGCCTGGGGTGAAGCTTTCTAAGGAATTATTTTAAATAATTCAAATGAAGTTATACGTTATCCTAATTGGACTTCTTTTTTTTTTCTTTTGAAATTGGTGATATTGAGGCAAAACAGCTTAGCAAACTTATTAGGGATGTTAGAACTTCTCAATAGATCTATTACTGCGTTATCAGCATATTGAGACAAGAAAAAGACAAGTGCCAGTACTTGTTTTTAACAATGAATTAAAACGATTTTAAAATACAACTACCAAAAAAGTACATCAACTATAGAAATACTCTTTAGAATAGTGAAAATCTGTATATGGTAAAACACCAAACCTGACATACATAACTATGCTGCTGGAGCAACCTATATTCATTAGTATCTTATTCCCATTTAGAGGTAAGAACAGTAACTGAATTAATGACATTAAGAAGTTCATGTAACATATAATATGACTTCATACACTCTAAATGTCGTTAGAAGAGTGAAAAGAAGTATTCTGTTATTTCATTTCAGGCTGGGAATGAAAACTATGCAGCAGCAAATGTTTTTTTTAATGCTTTCACTGCAGCTAAGGAGACACAACTGTTTGAAATTAATTGCACTTGATCTCATTAACACTGAATTTGGGCTGTAAGCACCAGTGTAATGGATGTGCCCCACATGCTATTACTGTCATTTTGTGTTGCAATCATAAATAGCATCTTTTGCTTGGGCAAGGCAAGAAAAAATTTATCTCAGTTTAAAGTGGATAGACCTCAAGACCAGGCTAGAGGAGAGCACCATACAGTCACACAGAAATTACAGGAATTACAAAATGCTTAAAACTTTCTTCTGTAGTTTACGCTAAATTATTTGATGCCAGATGTGTATGCAACTGGGTTTTGGCCAAAGCTGTCCACTTAATAGCTTTTTCCTTCTCTTCCCTTCTTCCAGCATGTGTTCTGGGTACTACTTCTGGGGTTATTGTCACAACATCAATTTACATTTTAAAGGAAAAAAAGAAGGATTTTAGTTCTGAAGCCGCAGTGGTTCCCCATTTCCCCAATGGGGAAAAAGTCCAAATATAACCAGTTTAAGAGTATTTGTTCAGATGGAGAACAGCAGCCCTACAACAGCTTTTGTCCTGTATGCAGACAGGATGTGGGTGATCCTAATCCCTTGCATGAATGCATATGGCGTTTTACAACCAAGTTTTTCTGTGACCACTCAATTTCAGCTATAACACAACAGCAGATGAAGAGTACACACTACCATCTAGACAGTAACACCTCTTGTCTAAAAGCAATTTGTTGGACCCAAATATTGCAACACTATTTTTATCTCTACTGATAACACATCCTCTCATTCCTACTACATGTAAACAAAACTAAAAAAGGACCAAACTGCTTTTCCTTAATAGAATTATGTGTGAGACATGAAACTAAGTTTATAATAATTATGAAGTGACAAGAAAAATAATGATGTTATGCTTTTATTTATAGAAGAACAAAATCCTAAAATACCATCCACAGATTGTGCATCATGCAGCATCTGATAGCTTTGATTTTTTCTGTGAATATTAAAAAAATATGGCTACACCAACTGACAGGAAATGCTACTTTAATCTTCTTTATGTTGTGGAAGGGAAGTCATGTTTGGTTGCAACCTGTAGGTATGATGTATAGCCTATTGAAATCTGTAGAAATCATACTATTTCTACTAATATTTCTACATATATTCTACTATATGAAGAGCTGGATCAGGCCCAATAGTAAGTACTTCAGAAGAGCAGTAGAGATGGGATTTGATGGTGTATTTAAATCAGAAAGTCTCAAGGACCTGACTTATAGCATAGTAAAGAATTGTAAGTCTTCCTAATGGTAGGAATAAATAATGTAAGGAATGTCTGTCAGGACAAATTGGAAAGATTCTATTGATGCAAATATTGGGCAACATAATACAGCTGAAGAAATAGTGTGGAGGACCACTCACGCTAAGAGCAGGTGCTGAAAAGTCTAAGTATCTTTGAATGATTAGAAATTGTTTTTTAAAAGAAAGCTAAGAATCAGATTATTTGAAAAAGTAAATGTACCCACAATTTTTTGCATCTGAAACACTAAAACTAAAATATTATAAATCACTGTGTTGCCATCTAAGAAAACTGGTGACCCTCAAAATTTGCTATATTAGATAGTGTTCCAGACAGTTAAGTGAAAATTTTACTTGCAATGTGGACAACTCTGAAATGAAGAAGATAATGATGAACATAGTTGTGTTTTCTATCTCTTAGAGTTCTAATTATGCCATGGATTTGTTTAATTAAGTTTTGACCTTTTAACTGTGTGCATTAGAGTGTTCCCATTAGCTCTCAACACTCCTGGCTGTGTTCCTTTGTTAGTCAGTAACAAAGCAGCTTACTGCTATTTTGAGTTAAACCTTGAATTGTATTTTGCATTCCCTGAGTTGACTTTTGTTCTTGACAATGCAGTATGTTTTTCTTCTCCACCGTAAACTGAGTTTTTTCTTCATATTGTGCTAGGAGACTAATGGCTTTCTTCCTTCCAGCAGCCTAGTTAATTCTTTACGTAATTTGTGTCCAGCTACCTGCACAGATACAAGACTGTATCCCAGGTGGCTTAAATCTGAAGATCCTGGACAGCTGGAGTAGCTGGGAGTGCTAGACTTTTCACTTTCATAGTCCAGCATTAAATTTTTGGTGAGCTATCACCTGCCCTTTGAAGAGGTCTCTTCCCAAACAAGTATGCATCCTGCTTAATTTAACTCACCAATACAAGATCAGTAAGACTTGTCTGATGTTTAATGGTTTCTATTGCTTAATTTGGTTACTTTAATTTACTTTAGTCTTAATTAAGTACATCTCTAACCACTTGCACTCAAACCACTGCAAAATGTTGACATGAATGATCTGTCCTCATCCAATCCCAGCCTCCTCTCCTGGGCAGCCAGGGGTGAGCTAGAAATGGATCAGCCCCAGGTGCCCTCTCTGGGCACAGATCTCCCTGGTGCTGCTGTGAGCTCTGTGGTTCTGTGAAGCAATTCCTGACTGCAGGTAGATTTTTATCACTTTTCCGCAGCCCGTGGAGATCCCCACATTACCACAAACACTGCAGGCCCCCACTGCAGCCTTCCTGAAGTCCCCAGGCAGTTGTAAGCATTGCCTCTAATCTAGCTATGAATGCTCTAAGTTAAAAGATAAATCCTGTCAGGAATCACTTTGGAGGGATTACTTAATGTTTATCATCTTTACTCTTACAAGAGCACTGGACCATTTTAGCCAGACAGATTGGAGAGAGAGAGAGAGGGAGAGAGAGAGGCTTCACAGATTTTTTTAATTGAAAACAACAATTTAGGAGTAGAAAAGACTGAATATAGCCCTGAAAGAAGACACCAACTTGTTCGGTATGCTTCAGTATAACAAACAAAGCGAGCAAACATATAGTCCAATAGGCAGATATTTGACATTCATTTCTGATTGTTGTCTCTCAGGGCCATATAACTGATTTTTCTGTCATGTAGTTTTGTGTTCCAGCACACAGAATCCAAGAAAAATGACCTGTTCAGTGGCTATGTAGCTAAAATACTCATGTTCACATTCATTAATTAACATGATAGTGCAGTCCTTTGGGCAGCTCTCTTTATAAGGATTCTACAAACTGTGCAGAACAACATTGTATTAGATTGGATTAGCTTCTTTTCTCTTCATACTTGAAGCAGTGTGTAATAAGAACTATATATAGGAGTACTTTACTGTATGTAACTAGCTAAAAGTAGCAGAATTCCCACCCTAGCCAGAGCAAGCCAATAATTGCAGCATCAGCTTTGGCACAATAAAGAAGACATGTAAGAGCTTTTTATAAAAAATCATTCTTTGACAAGCATTTCTCATGGTAACTTTAAAAGTTGTTTCCCTCATGCTTCTGCGTAATAGATAAAATGTACCTGGACTTTGTTCATAGACCCAGACCTTTTAACCTTTGCATTCAGGAATGCAGAGATTTTTCTTATATTTCAAGTGACTGAGTATCTTATGTCACAATTACAGAGGTGCAGGTTGACATATGTATTTTGGCTTGCAGCCCATAGGGTATTGTTGATGTCATGAGGAAAAGGCACGTGTTTTGCACTCTTTTACTTAAACTGCTCTCAGTAAATAGGTCCAGTTACAAATGTTCTTCAATGCCTGTTTTGTTAATGCTGAGGATTGAGTATTGAGCGTAATTTGAATGTTTGTTTTGTCTGCACACATGAGAGAAATCCCAGTCAACATAATTTGGTCTTCAAGTTTTCTCTGATAAGTTTCTTGGCTTACGTTTCTTTAAAAAAATAAATAAAAAACCCCAACAGTTTGCCTTTCAATCCTCTCTAGGTCTCTGTTTTGCACACTTGTTCATCTAATTGCCACCTCAGGGTGCAACTTGCATTCTTACTCCAGGGACGAGAAAAATATGTCTAATAATTCCCACCCCCAGCCTATGTGAACTGCAATGAAATACAAGTCTGTATCATACAGATCAGTTCATCTTTGATTTGAGAAGCTGTGTCAGTGATTCAGTGCTGAACTGCTGTCTTATAGCACTCATAGAATTGCATGCTGCAGGCACCATATCTCATCTGGACAAGACGCAACAGAGAGGTCTGATCTACTTTGAAGTCATTAAAGATCAGCCTTTGAAAGAGAATCAAATGTTGGGCATTGAGCCTACAGTCTAGGTTAACTTGTAAGTCTGGTACTTCCAGAGGCACACAGAGAGATATATGCATACACACTTTTAAAGTTCACCTTTAAATGCTTTTTAAAAAACACACAGGACAACATAAGTGTTAAATTTGATGGTTGCTATGATTAATAAAAAAATTGATATTCTTCCAGATAAAAAGTTTATACAGAAATGTAAAGTTTTCCAGTTTTTGCTTTCATAGTGCCTGGAGGCCAAAGGGGACCATTAGATCATCTAGATTCATCTCCTGTATGTCACAGGCCATTAAGTTTCCCTCAGTTACCTTTGTATTAAGCCCAAAAACTTGTGTCTGAGTAAATCAAAATTTGTATATGGCTGAAGCCAGGTATTTCTATCTGGCTGGTGTGACAAGCCCCTTCCTCGGTCCCCCATGACCCCACATTTCCTACAGAAGTCTTCTTGCTGCCTCTAAGTTTCTCTCCAGAGTTATTATTCTGTAGAATTGAAACATTGGCTGTTAGACAATACCCAAAACTCATACTAGTTGCCCACTCCATTATTCTTATTTGAGTTTGTCTCTTTTACACATTCTGTTCCTATGTCCAGGTCTTTAACCTCTACTCATGGCAAACATACGCATTTGCCATGATCTTTGGATCACAGTGTGCTTCAAGGTAATTTTACAGTGACCTCCTTTTCTCTGACCTCTTTTCTGGCCTATTCATTGAATATTTGTCTTTGTGGCTTTGAGATATGTAGGGCAGCGTAGGCAGCAGACACCCGTGTGCTTCATGTCTGTGAAAACAAACCCTTGGTAATTAGTGGTTGGGTATTGAGCTGGTAATTCAGTGAAATCCATATTGCAGCATTTGTTAGAACTCTGCTGACAGTGTTTGGGTTACTGAACCCATGGACTTGCTGCCCACTACAAGGCATGGAGAGATGATGGGTGACACTCGTGCTGCATCCTGCTCACTTCTGCCTTCCATTTCCTGCTGCCTGAGTTCCTTCTTGCAG
This sequence comes from Rhinoptilus africanus, assembly GCA_013400135.1. Lineage (NCBI taxonomy): Eukaryota > Metazoa > Chordata > Aves > Charadriiformes > Glareolidae > Rhinoptilus > Rhinoptilus africanus. The sequence continues at coordinate 65,360 of VXBO01015122.1, forward strand.
TGTATGCCCATTACTTTATTATCTTACAAGGGACAGCAGAATTAAAAGCTTCCTCTGCTGGAATCATTAAAAGATATCCCCCACAGACAAGCAAAGATTCATGACCTGACTGGATCTGCTGTCCTTGTTGATGGTTGCAGCAGCTTGTGTATGTATCTGTCAAAAGAGACACCACAAAAACAGTGTTTCCCTGCCTTTCCTTATCGGTCGACTAGTTAATGAGATCTACATGTGTAAAGAACCCTGAAGCCACACTACAAAATCAATATAAAGCAAACACAATTTAGAAAGCTAAATGAAATACTCAAGGTCTGATTTTAGCATTTAAGGGAACAATAGGTCAAATTCAATTATGCGCTTTCCGGATGATAATTTCCATTTTACTAAATATGTCACTATTAAGTCTGGCAAAAGCTCCTCTGTCAGTGGGTAAAGGAGAGAAGAGAAGAAAGTAAGAGTAGCAGGGAGGTATGACCTTATTTTACCTCTTCTGACAAAAGTGGATAACAATACTAGATTGGAGAGAGGATCCCACAGGCCACGAAAGGCTCTTTCCTGCGATGAGATGCAGCTTTTCTCTTTCTGAACAACTCTCACTTCTAATTTTATTATCTTGACAAAGCCCTCAGCGCTCATAGTTACTTCATAGATGGAGAAACTTCATGTTCACCGTGGTACAAAGAGTTAGCATAAGGTCACCTGCTGCTTCTAAATAAGAAGCTATGCTGAAGAGCAGATGTAAGAAGAGCGACTGTGAAGAGGTGCTCTATATTGCTGGTGCTACATCTGTGTGTAAGGCAGGGGGGGCAATCACACCAGAGCAGCATAGCCTAGCAAAGTCAGATTTTTGCCTGCATAAAGGAGTAGACCGTGCTAAAACCATGTAGGATCACCGTGAAGCCTTGGTCTGAGGTTAAATTGCTGTCCCTTTCATTTGTATGCTTAGCTAGCACATCTCCAGCTTATACATAGCTCACAAAATAACTGCATGATATGTAGGTTTTAAGTAGTTAATATGTAGATGGTGCTTGTGAAAAGACAAAAGCTCTGTGAAAAGATAGGGATGCTACCTGATATTTGATACCCACGCAGGATTTCTCAGTGATGCCTCATCCCCTTTTCCTCTTGAAGACACAGGGGTGATTTTGAGTTTTCACCACTTTTTATGGCAATGAAAAGACAAAGAGATCCCATGTCAGGTGCAAAATGTCAATACGTTAGCTTGATGCCTATGCTAAAATGGCCACCTATGAAATCACAACCCTCCAGTCTCTTAATTTGCTGCAGACTGCAGCAGACATATGTGCTTGATGGTTATTTCAGAAGATTTTGCCCTTACTAAAGGGAGACAAATGTTTTAAACAAATCTACAGCTGATAGTTCATAGAGCTGTGACAATTTAAAGAACTCTATAATTACACTACAATTTATACAGCCATGGAATTACTGGAAACATATTTATAACACCTGTTTCAATGCAGACAGCCACATTTTTCTATTCCCAATAGAACTATTAGTTCCTCTCTTCGTATTACCTGGGCAGAACACTCAGGATATCAATGCTGAACAAAGCAATAGATGGGATTGATCACTTCAGTTTAAAAGGCAATTGTGTTGTCTTTCTCCAATTACTGCCAAGATTCCTTTATTGGAAAAAAAAAAAAAAAAAGGAAT